>CM050932.1:6475573-7075573 GCA_027742785.1 Vigna reflexopilosa
TCCAACGAAGTTTTCTTTTAAATATAAATTCCATGCACACTAACTATTGATAAAATACCAAAAAGAGTTTCTTGTGTTGTTTTGTGTGTTTTGATGTTTAATTGAGTTATAAAAAGAATGATTGTCATGTGTTACACAACTCCAATAGGAGAATGATACTTTATTTATTTAGTATTTCTTGTAACGATTTGTAATGTACAAGTTTTGAAATTTAGACCGTTTGATTAATAATTGACTTTTTAAAATTAACCGATAAAACATAATGTGCATACGGACAATTAATATAAAAGAAATATTTATTAATATTAAATGTAGATGAAAGAGTTGTTGCAATCTTTATCTAAGAAATAAAACAATGAAAATATTTTAATTTAGTATTTATACCTACTAAATGATATATTCTTAATGACAATAATTATATTTATTAATTCAACATAGATATATATTGAATTAAAAAGAAAGATAAAACAATATATAGATTGATTTTATTTACAAAAGGTATATATATATATATATTTTGCTCATTTATGTAACTTTCTAAATTTTAGTTGACAAAAAAATTTCTACTCATAAATAAAAGACATGTTTTAAACGTAAAAGTATTTTAATAATTTTTATTTTTAATTTAAATAAAAAATTAAAAAAATCAGAAATTATTTAAATATTTTTAATCTTAAAACTTAAAATTCATAATACATAAGATTTTTTTAACAACTAAAATTTGATACAAGAAATTATATAAGTTAACAATTTATCTATCTATATCTATGTCTATATATATATATATATATATATATATATATATATATATATATATATATATAATAACATATTAAAAGAGTATATAGAAAAGAATACAGAATGAAATTTTGACAATCTGTTGTAAAGACAAACTGGTTCTAACACAAATGAAATTTTGTATTTATAAAAAAATAAAAATAATATTAAATAAGAATACAGAATTTTTTATTGTGAAAATATTACTATCTTAAAAAATAATATAAAGAAAATTGTAGTGACGTTACCATTCACTGTTTCTACTTTATTTCTTGATGCCATATTTACGGATCTAAAGTATTACAAATCACAATCACTTTAGCGCCATAAACTGCTAACATCTGTTACTACTTTCTATGCAGTTTTTGATTCAATTAATAATTGTGAAATCAACTTTCACTTTTTCTTTGCTTTTATTCTTGTGCTCATCACTGAAGTATGAATTTGAAGATGGACTTAGAAAAATATATTTAGAAAAAAGAAGAGAAAAAATGGAATTATTTAGATCAAAAGAAAGATTATGTGATTTAATTGAATTTAAAATAAAAATTTGTGTATAATGTGATGATTATAATAAATTGTAAAAGAAAAGTTAATAAAAATAATATATGACAATTTTATTCTTAATTATAAAAGTAATTTCAAATAAAATATAATTAATGTTAAATATACTAAGATGAAATGTTAATTATGATAATATTTATTATTATAATAATTATTAATTATTATTATAATTATAACAATAATAATAATTATTATTATAATAAATAGAATTAAATATGTTGTTGATTTCTTAATTTTTAATGAAAATTAGAATTATTATTTTTTTATAATTTTAGTCCAATTTAATTTTTTAACTTCATAAATCTATGGATTTAATTATTTTAACTAAATTTTATTAAATTTATAATGAAATGTGTGTGAAATGTTAAATGAATTTAATATAAATTAGTTAAAAAATTACTAAAATTGAGAGAATAAATTGAATTAAAATTTTATAGAAGAATTAATTCTAATTTTGATTAAAAGTTGAGAAAAAAATATATTTAATCTTTATAGATATTGTATATAATATATTTATTTGAAGAAAAAAAGAGAGATAAACTAATATAATATAGGTTTAAACCCTCCATTGGTCCTCATATTTGTGTGCAAATCTCAGTTTGGTCTTCAAGTTTTAAACTGTCTCAATTGGATCATAATTTTTGTAAAAATGCACACATTTTACCCTAACCGTTAAGTTGTCTCAAACGGCGTTAATTGATGCTGGGATGAATTTTTTATTTTAGGCTTAATCCCTCCCTTGGTCCTTATGTTTGTGTGAAAATCTCAGTTCGATCCTCAAGTTTTTTCTCAAGTCCTTATGAAATGCAAACATTTTACAACACTGTAATTTTTTTTTTTGTTTTAAAATCATTAAATCCACGTGGCTATGGTCTTTCTTTTTCCTTTCAATCACTGCTGATCATAGTTCACTCATTCCTCCACCCTCAACCTCCCGACTCACACCTTTTCTCCCTCTCAAACTAAAAAATGTCGCCATTGTCGACAATTCAAAAATTATGACCCAATTGAGACAGTTCAAAACTTGAGAACCGAACAGAGATTTTCACACAAACATAAGGACCAAGGTAGGGATTAAGCCTAAAATAAAAAATTCATCTCAACATCAATTAACGCCGTTTGAGACAACTTAACGGTTATGGTAAAATGTGTGCATTTTTACAAAAATTATGACCCAATTGAGACAGTTCAAAACTTAAAGACCAAACTGAGATTTGCACACAAATATGAGGATCAATTGAGGGTTTAAGCCTATAATATAATGTTTGCAGCAGTAAGAAGTGGTCAAAATTTAATTGGACTGTGTATTGAAATAAAAAAGAAGAGCAATTACGATATTGTAGGAATATTACCAACTTTCCTCATTTTTTTTTTGTTTAAAATTGAGAAGGACTTTTTTTTTTCATTTTCTCTATTCACAAATCTGTATTCACAGAACTTACCTTAAACAAAACAAATAGCCTTAACACATAAGTTTTATTTATTTTTTAATTTTATATTACAAACTTTATAAAGTGAAGTCTACATATTTTGATTATATAATATAAATATATTTTATTTTTAATTGTTGTAGAATTCTTAGCAGATCTTCATAAATTTAAGAGTAGCTAATAATAAGTAATACAATAAATTAAAGATTAAATAAGTAATTCAATGAAAATTAAAAATAATTACTCTTCAAAATTTTAATTTAATTTAGTCTTCCAATTTTATAAAGTGTATTTACTTTTTTTAACTAAATTTGTTAAATATATTTAATGTTTTAAATCTCTTTTATGATAATATATGAGTTGTTTACACCGTTTGACATATTCTCATTACTTTAATGTTGAGTGAGAAACACTTTGAAATATAAAATAAACTTAACAAAATTAAATTAAAATAACTATATCTATACAATTATAAAGATGAGAACTAAATTGATTAAAAATTTTAAACATAACTTAATTCTAATTTTCACTGAGACTAAAAATATATTTAACTCATAAATTAACAATCACGTTAGAATAAATTTACTATGATTTTGATATTATTTTTAAGTATAATTAAATCTAATTTAATTTTATAAAACTAATTTACAAAGTAAATTTGGATTTGTTCTTGTTTATATATATATGATAAATTATTTTATATATAATTGATGTAATAATTTTCAATATACACAGAAATAGGAACGGAGGTAAATGTTTATATAATAGTAGTAATTGCACTTTAAAATCACATAGATTGCATGAGTGAAAGTATTCGTACTTTGTCCATAACATGTGGAAAGCAAGGAAACAACTCAAATTCCGCTAAAGGATCCACTTTTTAATCCAAATGTAACCCTTGTGCTCTACAATATCATATTATTTTTCTTTTCTTAAATTTTCATTTCTTTTACCCTTCCAACTTCCTTTAAGAATTCACGTTGCTAGATGGAAAAATTTTAAACATAAAAAGAAAATTTTCCTCTTTATATAAATAATATTACATTAAGGTTTTAATTATTTAATTGTTTATGTAATATATTGTGAAAACTTCTAAAGTTCAGTATTGCTGGACAAAACCCTTGCAAAATTACAGAAGTTCAAGTTTACTATGAGAAGTAACTCAGTGTAATATTTTTAATTCATTACACATTAAGTATTACATGACATGTTTAATTTTTAGTTGTGAAAAGTTAATTTTAACTTATTATTATGTCTTGTTAAATATAAAAAATTACAAAATAAATGTTTTATTTTTATTTTTAAAATTTAGATAAATAAACTCATTTAACCTATTAATATGTGGTAGATTAGACCAAATAAATAAAAGTGATGTGATTTTGAGTTAATATAATAGAGACAAACTATACTTCAAACATAGTATGTTAAAGTGTTTTTCCAGCATTCAAGGTTATTAGGATGATTACATAATATACCTGATTGAGCTGAAACTCAGAAAATATAGACCATCTAAGATGGCACTGATCAATCTGTCACGTAGATATGAATCTTTTACGCATATTTTTAGAATATTAAAGACTAAAGACTATTTTCAATCAGCAGTATTGTAAAATTAAAGAACTACGATAATAGAAACTTAAAACATAGAGTAATATATTGTGAACTTAATCCTTATGCATATACACATTGGGTCTTACAGCAGTGAAATATGGTAGATGTTTTAGAGAAACTTGCTTAATTCTTAAGTTGAACAACAACTTTTCCAATATTAGAGCTGGTAAAGAGGGAGGCTAAGCTATCCAAAAAGCTCTCAATTCCAACATTTATTTTGTTCTTGGACGTAACCTTTCCCTCTTTTATGTATCCTTCCATATCTTTAGCAAAATCTCCAAAACGATTCCAATATGATTCAAGCATGAACCCCTCCATCCTCACCTGCTTCCCCACCATATTCAACAGGTTCCTCACCCCTTCTCTTTCAGTCCAAACCTGCTCCATAATCAACTCTTAGTTATTCAAAAACCAAAATTTCCATATCTCAGTTAAACAATTATGACTCTTATGTCATTTTCATAAATAACACTTAATATCATATATATATATATATATATATAAACCTATGTCCCTCTCTTATTTTATCTTATTTTATCTGATGTGAAACTTTATTTATATTCAATAGACCCAACTCACCGTGTTATATTGCGATATCATCCCGCAAAGTGGTATCCTTGCATGTTTGTTAACATGGTTAAGAACAGATTCAAGCATTTTACCGCCAACATTATCAAAGTACACATCAATGCCATCCGGAAAGTATCTGCAGAATTACAGATCAAATGTTATTTCAGAACCTCAGGTGTAAATCTTATCCTAATAATGCAAGCTTAGGTCAATCATTTCTGGTGTAAATTTTCTCTATATGAATGTCAGGAATTCAAGTATTATTAAACGACAATTGAAAAAAAATAATGATACTTTGATAATAATTTTTAAAAAAATATTTTAATATCATTTACGTATCATTCTATAATTGACTCATGTTGGTGTTTATGATTATTATTATTGATTATAGAGTAATTTTGGACCAATCATATAATGACACGTAAATGATGTTAAAATATTGTAAAAAAATGTTGTCAAAGTATCATTATCCTTAGAAAAAAATGACACAATTCTTTATTTGTGTCAAATTGAGAGCACTGGATTACTTGCTTAAAGCCGCATCATAATCTGATTCCTTATTGTAGTTGAATCCATCGTCATAACCAAATTCTTCTTTGATGAGCTTCACCTGAGAAACCAACCATTGAGCTATGAGTTGAACATCTTTTTGTTAACCCAATGTAACTCGACCTACATAAGTTGACTTACCCACCAATTCTTGATTTTAATTTAATAAATATAAATGAGAATGAATAACTATGAACAATTTTATTTTAGGACAATGATAAATAATCAAGGGTTTGAGGATAATAGTTAATATAAGCTTTTAAATTTCAATTTTTTATAAGATTATAAAATAAATTATCTTTTGATTAAATAGACCACCCACAAATGGAGTCAATGAAGTACCAGTCAGAAAAGTAACTAGACTTTAGTTTCGATATTGTACAGTGTAAATATTAGTTTCTATTAAAAGTGATAGAGGTTAATTTCTATACTGTGTGTAAACTAATTAGAAAATTATGGTAATCATAACTTTGAAGGTAGTTTGTATAGGAAAGTCAACAACTATCTATGAAATATGTAATCTGATAACAGTGTAACTATTCGCTACAGATGCATAAATATTTTCCCTATTTACAAACTTTTGTTTAAATATGATTTCTAAATAATCTATATCTTTTATATCATCGCTCTTTTTAAAATAGGTTTTTATTTTTAATTAAGTTTTAAACCTCAATAAATTTGGATATTATTAATTGAATCTATATTAAAAAAATTTATCTATTAAATTACTTAAAATTTGTATATTTTTTAATTCAATACCTTCAATTTAATTTTTTCGTTGACTAACTTACTAATTATTATCTTGTCTTGTTATATATATGTTAAAAGATATGAGATTTTATAATTAATATAAAATGATATCATAATTAATTAAAATAAAATTATTTATTATTGTATATTAATTAAATATTGTTTTATATTAATTACAAAACTTCGTGTCTCTTAATGTAAAAATAGAAATAAATAACACGCTGCTTAATTAACACAAATATTAACTGAAAATGTAAAAACTTAAATACTCAATATACAAAAAAATATTTAATAAAATTTATACATAAAACTTTATTAAGTCTAAAATTAATTATTATCACAATATAGCCCAATAGTTATAATTGAAAGTGAGTTCAGGCACCAAACTAGCCCGATTTGGCGACACTGCTATAATAGGCCCAGAAAACTGGCCTGTCTATGAAAGTAGGGCTTGTATCAATAAGGTCCAAAGAAAATGACCAACATCCTTTAAAAATTGAATCATGGATGATTATTGATGACCATAAAAGAAAAAAATTATAAGATTACAACCTTTTATTATTATTAGGATAATGATGCTCATACAACATTTGTTTTCAATATTTGAACATCATCTACGATTGATCCAAAATTACTTCAGAATCAATAATAATAATCCTCACAAAATGAATTATACGTAAATAATATTCAAATGTTGTCAAAAAAATATTGTCTAAATACCATTATCCTTATTATTAATGTGGAAATTGACCCGATCAAGAGATAAAGAAGGTTTTTTAGATTAATTTATTTTTTAAATTACAGATCTAGATTTGATTTTAAATTATTTACCGAAAAAGCTAAGTCGTATATAGTCGTCATGATTTTGTTTTGTGAAATACATACACGAATTTCTTAATAATATTGAAATCACATTCTTAAAAAACGATTTTTGTAAAAATTAAACTTAATTAACCATGAGAATTAACCTCAAAATAAAGTCTAATTATATGACACAAGTTGTTTAACTATATTACTACTTTGAAGTTAATTCTCGTGATTAATTAAATTTATTCTTCAGAGAAATCATCTCTCACGAGTATGACTTTAAATAATATTCAGAAATCATGTATGCATTTTACAAAATTTTCAAAACAAAGTTGTAATTCAAAGTAAGACTTAGTCCTTTTAATAATTAATTTAAAATCAGAATTAAATTCATAATTTTAAAAGTAAATATACTCATATTTGTAAAAAACGGATAAAGAATTCCAAATCCACCAAACGAAAAAATATTTATAATATTTAATGTTACGGATTATCTATGCAATTATATATATATATATATATATATATATAGTATTTATACCTACTAACAATTTTTAATTTCTATAATTTATAATTAATTATTCTTAATAAGTAATCATGATAAAAGACAGAAAGTGTTTTTATTATATAATTATAACAATTAATAAAATAAATTGTTTTTTCAGTCATGTTTCTATGTATTTTATTGATAATTATTTTTTTAATAAGTTATATTTTATTTTTTATTAGTGTACGAGAAAAAGGTCCCCCGAATATTTTTTTTCAGCAACACTTTTTTGTAAACTTCAATTGAAAATTGAATCAATAAAAAATGGAGTTATTTTATTTAAGTAATTACACAGTTTAATTAAAGTTGAAGAGGGTAGCTTGATATGAGGAAATGTCCAATTTTAAAGCATTGCAAATAAATTTTTATTATTCATTTAGAATTGAAATTCCTCTAAAGTCAGAAAAAGAAAAGTGAGAGAGCAAACAAGTTTACTTTTACTTTAAAATTATTTATGTTAATAAAGTATTCTAATTATAGTTATTAGACATCTGTCTCCAACTAAAAGTATCACAAAACTGGAAGTAAATCATTTTCATAAATTCTTTTTAAAAAATATAAATTCAAATAAATAAACAGTCACATTTTATATTATATTATAAATCTCCTCAATGATTCGAATCTGAAAGTTTTGAAACGTGCATCACCACAACCAGACATTCTCAGTGGTGGGACATTGACGATGACACGCCGGGAGCAACAATTTATTATTTTTAAAAAATATTATCCACAGGAAGGATTAAAAAATATCTCAAAAGCACAAAGAAAAAATGAAATAAAGATTTCAATTAAAAACCCTTGTAATTCTCCCCATTTTATTTTTAAAATATATACAATAAGAAAATTAGCTGTATGCTGAAATAAAAAGAAAATGCACGTGGATTGTGAAGTAAAATTAAAAATGTGAAAAAGAAAAAGAAGATTTGGGAAATTAAATTACCTTATCATCTGAACCAGTGCTTCCGATGACTCTACAACCACGGATCTTAGCTAACTGCCCAGCACTCATACCAACGGCACCGGAGGCAGCCGATATGAACACATTGGAGCCGGGTTTCGGGTCTCCCAGAACCACTATTCCCACCCATGCCGCAAACCCTGGTACTCCTGCACGCATAATCACATTCAATAAATTGTAATAATTCCTAGGTGCTTCCTTGATTGCGTTTCTGATTTTCATTAAGCATAAATACCTAAGGCACTTAGATAATCCGGCAACGAAATTCCACTAGCAGAGTCAATTTTCCGAAGTATACTCGTGGAAGGAACGATACAGTACTCAGCCACCGGAGCAGAAGGGGCTAAGACTAGATCGCCTTCCCTGTACTTGCTGTCTTTAGATCCAACTACCTTCCCAACTGCATACGCTGTAATCACCTGGTTGGGTTGGTATTGCGGAATGAAGAGGCCGTCCACGGTGCCGGTGAGTCGGGTGCGGAGGTATGGGTCGACGGAGATAAAGAGAATCTGGAGGGAGACGTGGTGGTCGGGGATTGAATTAGAAGCTAGTGAGAGAGTGACGGTTCGGAGTTTGAGATTATCCGAGGTTGGAACACCCTCCGGCGAATATGCAGCTAAGTACCATTCTCTGCTTTCTACAACTCCACCCATCTTTTTCCTCACTGCAGGCGATTTGGATCTGACAAACAAATAAATTATCATAAAGATTGTAAATAAAGGAAAAACAAGAAATAAATTATCATAAAGATTGTAACCAAAAAAAAGGGAAAACAAATCGCTAGAAGGAGGGCTTGAACCTCCGACCTTGTGGTTAACAGCCACACGCTCTAACCAACTGAGCTATTCCAGCTGCGGATGATCATTAATGTTTTACTTCATATAAATCTTATAACTTTTGTTTCGTTGCAATTTATGCACTGATTCATGAAGTACACTAAATGAATTAAGTCAATGTGAAGAAATGTATATTATTCTAAACGAATATATATGACATATAGAAAATGAATACAAATTGAATTATCGCCTAAATATATATAATTTTATTTATATAATTAGAAAGAAAACATGTCCTATTATTTATATGAGTTAGTTGTTTTGTATTAGAAGATGTGTTTATCGTTGACTTTATGAATAAAACTTTTGTGTGTTGATGTTTTATGAGAGTTTTTTTTTGTATCTTATTTCTTGTATCTTATTGAGTTCAGTGTGCACTTTTCTTTTTTTTTATATATTTTCAACTATACTCTTGTTAGAGAATCTTTTGCTTTTAAAAAGCTGACCCATTCAATAATAAAAATCAAGTATCAACCCTTTCTCCTCTGCCGCATTTCAGATTTGCAAACCCTACACCCGTTCTCTCCTCTCTTCCTCCTCTTTGCTGCATTTCATATCTCAAAGCCTAAACCCCTTTCTTTCTCCTCTCTTCTGGCGCTCCTCCCCTCCTCCTTCATTTTTGACCATTTCTATTTAAGGGAGTGCTCCTCCCCTCCTCCCTGGTTTGGTGTTTGTGTGGTGTTGGTGTCATGCTGAGTTGTAGCTGTGGTGGTTCTTCTTCTCACACAGTTCACATCAAGTTTTGCTTGGGCATCCAAGTTGATTCTTGGTTGTGATTTCCTTAAGCTCATTGTATGATAAAGTATATGATGCATGATGGATGGTTGTAGTGTGAAAAAATGCTTGATCTGTTGTTATTAGTGCATTTGTGCTTGATCTGGGCTTGTGCATGTTGGTATTATGAGGGGGTCGAAGTCAGAGGCCTTAACCACACTTGAAATTGCGGTTAAGCCCCTGCTGCACTTGGAAGTGCAGTTGAGAAGGGTGTCACAATTGGAGATGCGGCAGATGGGAGCCGCACTTGGAAGTACAATTATGAGGGATGCCGCACTTAAAGCTGCGGTTGTTGAAATTGCGATTTAGGTTTTTTTTACTTTTCTTTTTTTGCTTTGTTATATTTAATTAATTTTTTTTTATTTGTTTTAAATTTAGAATTTGTATTTGTAGATATTGTATATTATTTAGTATTTTTTATATTTATTTTTAATGTTAAATTTGTTTAAAAAATATATGAATGAAATATTATGTTAGATAATTTTTTTTAATATTTTATATTTATATATTCTGTAATTTTAATTTTTATATTATGTTTTTTGGTTAAATAATATTTAACATGTTTTCGGAGTATCTTTTGATTTTTTTAATTTGTGTGTTAATTTTTTTATAAATTTTTGTTCTTTTTATAATTTTAAATTATTTTTATATTATTATTTATGTATGCTTTTTTGTTTAATTTTATTTTATTTGTTTTTGAATTTGTAATTTTTATGAAATTATTTATTCAATAAATAATAATAATTATGCCTAAATTTTTTAATTTTGACTTATTATTTTGTTTCTTAATTTATTTTTTAATTTTTAATGTTTTTGTTATAATTTGTAATTATTTAAGTATTATTTATTAAGTAATTTTTGGTGTTATTTTTTTATTTCTTTATTATCTTATTATTAATTTTTTGATTATTTATTATTTGTTTCAATATTTATTATTATGTACTTATTTCTTTCTCTTTCTTTTTTGTCTATAATTGGTTAATAGAAATAGTTAGAACTAGAGATGCATCATCTTCTCGTGGTGAACCTTCATCTTCATCACATGATGAAAGGAGACGACCTATGACATCTGCTCGTAGAAGATGCGTAGAAGAACATCGTGTGGACATCATTCATGAGCATGAGCATGAGGAGCAAGACGAGTTTATACAACATGGATCTGGTGAGGATGACTATGTTGAGCAGGAGGATCTTCAGCAACAGGATGAATAAGAACTCCTGCTACTCTCACCACATGCGTCAAATCTCTCTATATGAGAATGTATGACTATTAGAGTGTCAAAAAAACTCCCAAGACTAGGCTACCTGCATTCATTCTAACACACTTGAACCACACCAAGAAGTTCCACCATGGAACTAACCTTCATAACTTTGAAACCATTTGAAATCATATACATGTACCCTTTCACTTTTACATTGCATACTAATCAACACTTTGAAACAACTCTTAAGAATCCTCCTTTGGACTCTTATACATCTCATTTCATTCAAACATAAGTTATAAACATTTCTACAGATCATACAACAAACCAATATATATTTTAAAATCATATATATAGATAAAAGGATTCAAAAACACTTAAGAAAATCGACCCACTCGCCCAACTAACAAAATCTACTCACCCAGGTAAAGGCAAAACAACAAACTTCCTAAGCTAAGCGAACCGGCTCACCCAGCTAGTCAGTTCTGCTCGCCCAGCTAAATTGGCATACTCAGCCACTGCAACTCTCTACTAAAACCCCAAAAACTCGCCTAGCTAGCCAATTATACTCATCCAGCTAGAGCAAAAACAACAAGCTTGCCATGCTAGGTGAGTTGGTCTCCTAGCTAGCCTGCATAATTCTACAACATTAAAAACTGCAAAATTAGTACTTCTAGACCACTCATTACCACTTCTAACCACTTTTAACAATTTCTAACACTCCTAGATTGGATTATAAACTATTTTAGACTTAAACAAAATTGTATAACCTATCTTAAACTAATAATCAACAGATTATAACAAGACACTTAATTCTCAACTTAGAGACCAAAATCTCATTTTACCCATTCTAGTTCATTTTTAAGTGATTTAAGGATTCTAACAAGTCAGAAATGACTTACCAATAACCTATAACTCAAAATCTCACTACTTAAAACCCCATTTTTTTTACACTGAAGTACTCTCAAAACCTCAACAATGAACCACCTTGTTGTCCAATATCAGATTTCAATCAAACAACACTTGTAACAAGTCTCAAATGATCCTATGATAGTTTTAAAACACTCATTTTCCTAACACCTATCTCTCAAAGTCACCCATCAAAAACCTCTATTTTTGACCTTAAAATGCTAAAAATTAACTTCCCTTTACTCTAAATACTTTGAATTCAGTTCAAACCACAAAACAACTTCACCACACACAATAATGACAGTAGAAACATTACAAACATATCATACCAAACATTCCAACATCACACCATCATGATCATCATCTAAACACCTAGAATATTAGTACAACATAACAAATTTCACTTAAATCAAGTTATCATCAAGAGAAATACTAAATTTAAACCAATATCATAAATCTAAGACTAAGTCTAGCTTCCCTTACCTCACAATAAACTGCCCGACTGTAAAACCTCTCACTGAATGCTTGAAAATCAAGTAATTTTTTGACAAACCTATAAAACACCAAATTGGAAGCAAATAGAGTCCTTAGGACTTTAGATTAACCAAAAATGAGCAGAAGAAGCAAGATTACACATGCAACGACACTTTCTTCTTCCAAAAATAGATAAGGAAGGAAAGAGGGAAAACGAGTTAAAACTTACTTGTTCTATAACAGAAATTGATTGGCTAGAAATGTACCTCTTCCCCGTGATCGATTAGGCACCTCCTGATCGTCAAAGAGATGACTCAGGAGTTAGAACTCTTAAAGAGATAGTAGAGAACTCTAAAAAAAGTGGTTTCTAAATAGATTATACGTTTTGAAATAATGATCTCGTTTATAACAAAATTATTTATAATAAAACCATTTAATATTAAAATAATTGAATCTCACTGTTTTTATATTACCACCAGTTTTAAAATCAATGGGTTTTACAAATAATCTCTTTATAATTATGTAATAACTAAATGATTATATACTGTTTTGTTTAATACACTTAGAAAAAATGATTATTAATACACCAAAATATTTGTTACAAGAACATATACGAATCATCTTATTAAAAATGCTTTAAACAGTTAAAATGAAATGACCTATAACTAGAAATTCTTGATATCAGATCGAGCAAGTCTAACAAAACTTAATTAATTACTTAATTTTAAATAATTAAAGGACTAAATTTGCATTTAAAATTAAACATTAAAAAGAATACCAAAAGTGATTTTGAAAAATAAAATGTGCAAGATTTATTTCCCCCTGTCAACTTAAGGAAGGATACTCTTTTTCATGTTTTTTTTTTTTTCAATTCATGTTCATCTTTGTTTTTTCTATGATTTTCAAATAGATAAAGGAAGTTACTTCCGCTTGTTTTTTTAATATATGAACATCTTTATATAAGCATTTTTATAAATATTTTTAGCTCATAATATAAAGTTTTTTTTTCACAAATTAAAATTAATTTATAAAACTTTCTTCTTTAAATTTTTTATAATTTTTATTTTTATTTAATATATAAATAAATTTAAACATGCAAAAAAGTCTATAAGTCAGAACCCTTAAATTCAACACTAATAGTGGAAGCTAGGTGTT
The DNA here is from genome assembly GCA_027742785.1 of Vigna reflexopilosa. NCBI lineage: Eukaryota > Viridiplantae > Streptophyta > Magnoliopsida > Fabales > Fabaceae > Vigna > Vigna reflexopilosa. The sequence goes on from CM050932.1 coordinate 6,489,487, forward strand.
AGTGGAGGGAATTGAAATTTCAGAAAGTGGAAGACAGGTGTGACCAATAGAGTGGACCGTTGGATTTTGACGGTGGTATTTAAAGAAAAAGTTTCAAATCACACTCCACTTTGTGCATGCACCATTTCTTCTCTACCTTCTGAAAATCTAAATTTTCCTCCTTCTCTCTAAAACTTTCCTTCTTCTCTCTACCAATTCTCATCCTTTTTAATTCCGATCACCAAATAGACCACGTCTAAGCTCTCCTGGTGTCAAAGGCTTTCATTTACGCCGATCAAATCTTTGTTCTGAGTTGGTAAGTTCATCTTCTTTCTAAGAAATCTGTTTTTGGGCACATGCAAGCCAAATTTGGTTACATGCGTTCCTCAGCTTCACCTTCACAAAATCCTAATCATGTTTTGGTCTTTTCTTCTTGTTCGGTGGGTTATAGGTGTTCTAGAAAGGGTCGGTGTGAGAGAACACATTCTACTGTTAAGTGAGCAGATGTTCTGTTATAAGGTAAGGGAAGCTTGTATAATTTAATTATGATTATCTGTTTTTGAATGGTTGTCGGTTTGAATGATGTTTTGTTTGGTTATTTGATGGATATGAAATATTCGTGTTACTGCATGTCCGTCTGAAGGTGTTGATGATTGATAAATTGTGTGAAATGGGTAGGAATAGGGCTTGATCATAAGTCTGCAGTATTCTGCAGAATTATTACTCGTCGCCGAGAGTCATTCGTGACTGTTCGGTTTCTGTTATGTGTGTTTGGCCTTAACTGAGTTCTTCTTTAGTAGAACTTTAGTTAATGACCGATCGGTCTTGTGTTATGTATAATAGAATATAGCGTTCGGTTTAAGCATAGTTTCACATTTCCACTTAGTAGTCATCCTAGATAAGGTGTTCAATATAGTTTAAGTTTTCAATATGATAAATATTCTTAGTTTGTAAACAATGTTCCATTATTTCAGTGATCAGTCTTAGTAGTACTTGGTCTTGTACTGACACTCGGTCTTGTACTGACACTCGGTCTTGTACTAGTATTTGGTTTCTTAGTATGCTCGGCTAAAATGAGTACGTATTTATTTATACAACGTTCTGTTGTATTATTAGTGTTCAGTTCCAGCCCAAAAGAGTTCGGCCTAGACCCATAGTGTTTTGTCCAACCCATTAGTGTCCGGTTTAAGGTAATAGTATCTGACACAAACCAATAGTAATCGGCCTAAGCCAATAGAGTTCACTTTAAGCCAATGGTGTTAGCCTAAGCTCTTATTGTTCAGGTTAAGTCAATAGGGATCAGTTTAAGACAATAGTGTTGGTTCTAGGTCATAAGTGTTCGGTCTAATATTCAAGTGTTTGGTTTAGCTTTAGAATTGGATTGTTCAGATGTTCGGCTTCAGGACGTTTTGCTCATGCTTAAGTTGTTACTCTTCACATGACCGTTCGATCATGTTCACCTGTAGGAAATAGTATTTTCGTTCGGTCTTATTCTTAGTAAATGTTAAGATTTTCTATTCGGTTGTTTTGATGATGATGATTGCTTTTAAGGTTTGGTTTAATTTACTTAAATGTATCCTGGATAAGGAAGTACGTTGATCTTATATTTCAAGTGGTATGGAAGAGAATTCCAAGGAGGAATGTCTTAGTGATTGGTTATTGAATTGGTAAAGTATGAATATGGATGGTGAAATTCATGGCGTTCATCCTGAAATTCTAATGATTACCAATTCTCAAGTAAAGATGGGTAAGTCATGTGGTGAGAATGGCAGGAAGCCCTAGTCTAAGGGGGGGAACCTCAAGTGAGGTATAACGGGCTAACCTCGGGTGGCAGTTGAGGGGTTTCCAGTTACTACACCACCCGGGTGCAAGAACGGCCACAAGCTACATATTCATACAATCCGGATGGTCGAGTCAAGTATTCGGTCATTGAATGTATGTTACGTTCGGTCACTTCTTGAGATGCATGTTTGATGATTGTATGCTATAAAGGTTTGATTAATTTATGGTTATGCAACTGTTATGTTTTATGATTAATTAATATTAAACTAGCTTACCCTACATTTTTTCTGTCTTGTCTTATGTTGTATGTTCGGTCATCCTTTCTATTGCAATTATCATCCTTTAGATGTGAGCAGAAGCGTAAGAGTGTTCACTTGATACGGATGCTCCAGCCAAGGGTGTAGAATTTATGCAGCAGAGAAGATGGTTTATTATTTGATAGCAGTGGAAGGAGGAAAAACCAGAACTGGCAGCGGAGATGCAGAGTGAATTTTGTGGTTTAGATGATGATTTTTTGTTGATGAAGAGCTCACGGTGGATGGTGGAAAGCTAGTGTAAGGATTGTAATAAATATGTTTTATTGATTTGGAAAGAGTACCCAGCGTACAATATATAGAATATACAGAATACCTAGATTCTATAATTAAGGAAAGAATATATCAATTATTTAAGACAAAATCAATTATGCAGAAACTAAATAAGGTAAACTATAATCAAATATATTATTTCCTATCATCCCCCTCAAGCAAAGCGTGAGATTTGGTCCAACGTGAAGCTTGGCTCTGAAGAACTGGAACAATGGTCGAGACAGAATTTTAGTGAATATGTCTGCTAGTTGGAGATCAGAAGGAATGAATTGAGTGATGAGTTTGTTAGATAGAACAAGCTCTCGAATAAAGTGATAATCAATATCAATATGTTTAGCGCGTTTGTGAGCCACCAGATTTTGGGAGAGGAATATAGCACTCTTGTTGTCACAAAGAAGAGTTGGCGCTTGATAGGAAATATGCAGATCATGTAGAAGATGAGTAATCCATATTAGTTCAGCTGCTGCATTAGCCATGGCTCTATATTCTGATTCACAACTTGATCGAGCTACGGTTGGTTGTTTCTTAGCACTCTATGAGACGAGATTTCCGCCTAAGAAGATAGAATAACCATAGGTTGATCGCCTAGTCTCAATACATCGAGCCCAATCTGCATCCGAGTATCCAAGAACATTAAGGGAAGCTCCACGGGTGAAGGATAGGCCATAGGACATGGTGCCCTTGACATATCGAAGGATGCGTTTAACTGCTTGAAAGTGATCATTTGTTGGAGCTTGAAGAAACTGACTAACCAAATTTACCGCGTAGGACAAGTCAGGACGAGTTATAGTGAGATACTGGAGTGCACCAACGAGAGAGCGATATTGAGTGGGATCAGAGAATGAATCTCCTGTGGTTGTAGTTGAATATCAGGTTGGAGCGGTGTGGCTGTCGATTTTGCATCCAACATCTGGGCCCTAAGAAAGACACCATTGGTAGTGTAGTGGACCTCGAGACCAAGAAAGTAATTTAGATGACCTAAATCCTTGATAGCAAACTCATTTTGAACCTTGCCAAAAGTTTTTGAATTAAAGAATTATTATTCCCTGTCAAAATTATGTCATCAACATAAACAAGTATATATAGAGTGGCAGCAGTGTTGTGGTAGACAAATAAAGATGGATCTGCCTTGCTTCCGAGGAACCCAAGACTGAGCAAAAACGAGCTGAATCGTTGAAACCATGCAAGAAGGGCCTGTTTGAGGCCATAAAGAGCTTTCTGAAGTCGACAAACTTGATTTGGGTATCGAGGATCAACGAACCTAGGAGGTTGTTCCATATAGACATGATGCGTCAGGTGTTCATTCAAGAATGCATTGTTGACATCCAATTGATGAAGATGCCAATTATTCATTACTGCTAGAGTGAGAATGACACGAACAATGGCAGCTTTAACAACAGGACTGAAGGTGTGATCATAGTCAAGACCAAGTGTTTGAGTGAAGCCTTGTGCAACCAACCGTGCTTTTAATTTGTCAATTGACCCATCTGAAAGATATTTAGTGCGAAACACCCATTTGGATCCTACAATGTTGGTATTGGATGGGCGTGGGACAAGATCCCAAGTATTGTTGGAGTGTAGGGCCAAGAGTTCTTTATGCATAGCATCCAACCAACCAGGATGTTTGGCAACGGATTTGAACCCTTTGGGTGTAGAAGTGGTGAGCAGAGCATAAAGAAGAGAAGATGGTTGGTAGGTCGTAATGTCAGCAAAATGACGAAGCCTAAAAATACCTGATTTGGCGCGTGTGACCATAGGATGAGTAGACTGGACACTACGGTGTATTTGTGGTTGAGTATCAGGCATGAAAATAGCAGTTGAAGGAGTATCTTCAGCAGGACATAGACCACAAGGTATGGTTGGTGAGTGCACAGGTTCCTTGGATAGTGGCAAAGAAGAAGCTGATGCAGGAGCTGGAGCAGGAATTTCAGGTGTTAAGGCTGGTTCAGCAAATGAAGAAAAACCCAATCCGGAAATTGGAGATATAATTCCTGTTTTTGAACACGAAAAATAAAGTTCATCAAATTTGGCATGTCTTGTTACGTATAACCGGGAGGTTGAAGGATCCAAACATTGAAATCCTTTATGGTTGTTGTTGTATCCAAGAAAAATACAAGGTGCACTGCGAGGAGACAATTTGTTAGTGGCATAGTCACGGAGACAAGGATAAACCCGACAGTCAAAAGGATGAAAGTATGCATAATTAGGAGGAGTATTATATCAGGTCTCAAATGGAGAAACACCATTTAGAAGAGTGGTCGGTAACCGATTTATGACATAAACAGCACAACAAAAAGCATGTAGCCAATAATGAGCAGGGAGATGTGAATGAAAAAGCATTACAAGGCCTGTTTCAGTGATGTGACGATGTTTGCGTTCAGCTCTACCATTTTGGGCTGGTGTATGAGGGCAAGACATAAGATGAAGAATTCCAGTTTCATTTAGCAAGGTCTTGACTTTGTTATTGTTGAATTCGGTGCCACCATCACTTTGGAATGTTTTTATTGTTGTATGAAACTGATTTTCAACAAATTTTTTGAACTGGACAAATACATCATAAAAATCAGATTTTAGGCACATTGGATATAACCAAATGAATATGGAATAGTCATCAATAAAAATCACATAATATCGAAAACCAAATTTTGAACAAATGGGAGTAGGTCCCCATAAATCACAATGAATTAAATCCAGCACATGCGATGCGCGTTTCTCATTTAGGGAATAAGGTAGTTTTTGATTTTAGCTAATTCACAAGAGCCACAAATGGAAGGAGTTGGTAAAATAGAAGATAAAAACAAAAGACCTCTTTTTCTTAAATGGGAAATAGTATCAAAATGAACATGACCTAAACGATAATGCCACAATTCAAAAGATCATCGTAGCTTATTGGAATTTAAAACAGAAACAAAAGCATTTTGACCATGCTCCAATACATATAAGTTGTGCTCACGCCTCCCTTTTGCTAGAATTTCCTTTGTACCCCTTTGCTGAAGCAGAAAAAATGTGTCAGTAAATATAGCATCCACAGGAAAGTCAAGTGTAAGTTTGCTAATTGAAATGAGATTCTTTTGAAGTCCAAGCACAACAAGAATATCAAGAAGGTTTAAAGTATTTGTCAAACGATGAGATCCAATATGGGAAATGGGGAGAGCATTACCATTTCCAACAGTAACTGTGTGATTACCAGAATAAGGCTCAATTGAGTCTAAATCAGATGAGTTTGCTGTCATGTGTGCTGAAGCTCCAGTATCGAGGTACCAATCAGACTGGTTTGAATTTGATAAAGTGCAAGAATTCGCAAATGATTCAGCAAGATTGGCAGATTGAGGTGGGCCACCTTCATAACGTTGATGGCAAGATGTGACATAATGACCTTCTCTTCGGAAGATTTGGCAATGGATAGGACGACGTCCTCTGCCGCGACCACCACGACCTGAGTATTGGTAACCACGACCTGTTTTTCCATTTGAGAAAGAACGCGACCCATATTGAAAACGTGTATTGGATGATTGAGAAGAACGTTGAGTAGTGGTATTAAAAGCAGCTTGAGAGGGAGGAGATTCAACGGCATGTAAATACATTTCAAAACTCTCGACAGCATAAAGAAGATCACGAAAAACAGGCAGTGGTCGCATGGCTAATTGAGATGCACCAAAGCTAGTGAAAGTGGGACCTAAACCCCGTAAAAACCAGTGTAATTTATCTAAATCATCCACTGGTCTACCCATAAGGCTGAGTTGATCACATAAGCCTCGAAATGTTTTGGAAAACTCCTGAACAGTGGATGAGCCTTTTGTAAGGTGCAACAGTTGATCTCTGATCCCAATTTCTCTTTGCTTAGAGTCACCACCGTAGAGGGATTTAAGAGTAGTCCAGATCTGCTGTGCGGTGTCACAGTGCAGTACTTCAGCTAGAGTCTCTTCAGTAAGGGAGGCCTGAACAAGACTTACAAGTCTTTGATCTTGTTGTTTCCACGTGAGAAAGGCTGGATTAGGAACCGCCAAAGATCCATCAGCAGCAGGCAATTTCGCAGGAGGAGTTATGATTGAGCCATCAATATGACCATAAAGGGCCTGTCCTTCGAGAAGAGGAAGTAGCTGACGACGCCAGAGAATGAAATTGGTTGAGGTGAGGCGTATGTTTAACATGTGGATCATGGTGTTAAAGGAAAAAGCACCATCAGTATTAGCCATAGGGAAGAAAAGAAAAGAAGAAAGAGTAAGGAAGGATCGAAATTAGGCTGATACCATGTAAGGATTGTAACAAATTTGTTTTATTGATTTGGAAAGAGTAACCAGCGTACAATATATAGAATATACAGAATACCTAGATTCTATAATTAAGGAAAGAATATATCAATTATTTAAGACAGAATCAATTATGCAGAAACTAAATAAGGTAAACTATAATCAAATATATTATTTCCTATCAACTAGCTCAGACAGCCCTCACTTGGAAGGAAGCTAGATGGATGGGTAAAGCTCAATAGAAGGTGACTTTTGAAAGAGATCTCGGTGCTGGAAATTCTTCAGCAGAATGAATTCTCATTTATCATCAAAAGTGCATACAAGGTGCTGCCATGGTGGGTTTTATAGATTAACCCACTTGGTCATGTGAAGAAAACGTGGTCCGTGAAAAGTGGATCAGCTTCCACGTGTCATGGCATGTGCAGCATGTGCTGGCCTTCTAGAAGGGCTCATTTACAATGTGAGGAAAATAAAATTGAACATGTGGCCACGTGATGAATCAGACTTTATGTGCCTTCATGATGCAGCCCCTTGCTTGCTAAACTCACCTCCCTCCCTTTGTGTAAATGACTTCTTTATCCTTCTTCTTGGGTTGATTTGGTGGACTTTATTTATTGGGCTTGGGCCCCACGTATCATCACTGGAAGAAGCATTGGACAATGAGGACCCCCCAAGTTTAGTTTAGGACTATTCGGTCAGTAGTTATAAGTCTATCTTTTGTAAATCGTTCGGCTTATACAGGTTAATTGTATAACCATTCGGTATTGTTTCATAGGTTTTGTAACCAACTTATACTCCTTGTAAAGTTTTAAATTTTAAGTGTTTTAGGACTTCTATAAATAGTATTTTAATTCCAATGACTCCTCTATAATATTATTACATGTTAACTCCTATTATAGTATTATGCTATAATTTTTTAGATGTCACACTATCTAATTTTTTTTTTAAATACTTGTTTAATCGAGATCAAATAATAATCACATAATAAGATAAAAGATAGTTTTTAAATTTTTTATATGATTTTTGAATAATTTAGAATCCAAATAAATATTTCCCAATTAATTTTATAAATACTAAAAGTTGATTACGAACCGGAAATGTGTATATAGATTTCAAGTTTTGAATCCTTTTGATTATAATTCTTATGTTTGAAATCATTTAATAAAATAGAGTCATATTCTAAAGAATTTTACAGAATATTTTTTTGTGTGGAATATGTGGAAGGGAAGAATTTGATTTAATTGAATACTGTCATACCAACTTGTTTTCCAAAAGTTGTTGACCTAGTAATTTAGAGATAAAAAAAGTATGGTCTTATAATCTATGTATTCTTTTGTGTGGGAATGTTGTTGTAATTTAAAATATAGAAGTATTAGTTTTCCTATAAAATCTAGAAACCTTATGATTAGTGGAGTTTTAATTTTTTTATAAAAGACAATATATATATATATATATATATATATATATATATATATATATATATGAAACATCTATAAATATCTTATAGTAGTTGACATTTTTAAGTATTTCTCTCTTCTATTTATAATCTCTTACTTTAATATCTAATAATATTAAATTTTTCTCTCATTTATTTTTTTACTGTTTCATTAATATGGTTGTAAGAATTGTTAATGGACTTTTTTTTACGATTTTGTAATTTTATTCAGATTATAATCTCTTTAAAGTCTTTTATTAAAGTGATTAAATCGATTATCATTATTATCAAGGTGATTTGAAGAATAAGAAACCATAATAAATTTCATATTTCAATTGTTTTGACTCATGATGCTTTTAAAATCAAGTTGTTGGTGTATATGACTAAGAATAAGTTAAGCAAAATAATATTATTTCAAAATGTTAGAAATTTTTAATATTCAAATTAGGAAGAATAGAATAGTTTCATTTTACGGATGTAATATGATACTTTCTATATATTAATTGTCTTAAATGTATACTGATGATAATGTTCTTGGGAGTTATCCTCTTTAGTTACATGTGGTGATATTTTTAAAGGTACTTATAATAATATTTGATAGTTTTTCAACTTTTTCATTAGGAATGCATATTTTTATTTGTGTTAAATTTATGAGAATATTTTTTCGAGAAAAAACTTTTGAAGACTTTGGTTAAGAGAGGTTTTGATTTTGTTAATTATAATTTCTTAGATCAAAAGAGATGCATGACGAAGATAATTGTATTTTTGTAAACATGTGAAGTTTTAAGTTTGTAATGTTTTTTGTGAGAAAATTATTGAAATGTGTAAATTTTATTATGAGTATTATGTGATCCTATCATTTGGTCCTTTTATTTATTTACACTTTTTAATTAATACCATATACTTATATTTTATATTTCTTTCCTTAAAATATTTGTATGGTGAAAATCTTTTTCGTTATTATCTTGATGTGCAAAGTTTCAAAAGCAGAAAACAAAACTAAAAAAGAAAAATGAAGATTTTAAGAAGCAAACGCAATGAAAAACAAAAAAGAAAATGAAAAGACAGAAGTTGTGGAATAGATTTTGTCTAAACGCAAAATTTGACTCTAATTGATATTATTGAAGGTATAATCGAAAGGTGCCAGTTGTTGGGCGACGAAGAAGAGAGAGTAGTAGTAGCTGTGAAGCAACTGTGAAAGAAGCTGCTGCTGAATATTTCCATTCAAAACCTTCACAGAATTCATCACTTTGTTTCCAAATTCAACTCCAAATGTGCCAAGTGTAGGGTAACTTTTCGTTTAGTCATGCCTCCAATATCCTACACCTTACACCTCATCCTAGTCCTTTGCAACACTCCTTATAACACTTCTCTTTCTTACACCATTATTTCCCTCTCTAAACCTGTTACGTCACTTTTTCAAATTTATATTTCATCCAAACACAAATTATGTTACTGTATTTTCTTTGCTCTGTCACTCACTACACCTGTGGGGTCTTCTAGTTCTGTGGCTTACTTGCCTCACACTATTTCCAAAAATCCCATCCTGCCTCTTTAACCAGATATATATCTCTATAAAAACCTCCACAACATACCCAGTTTCGCAACCAACCACCAACACAAACACCACCAGAGCTGATAAAGAGCTCAGATTTGACAACCCTTTGAGGCAACAAAATGGCTCAGTCCATCTCAACAAAGAAAAGTCATCAACGTTCTTGCTTTCGAAGGAGATTCTCCGCCACCTTCAAAGAGTACAGAGGCAGGTTCTACATCCTCAGAAGATGCCTGGTCATGTTACTGTGCTGGCATGAATATGAATAATGCCAAACCTTTGTTCTACTTCCTAGGACAAACAAACCATTTAGTACGTATATATCTATTTTCTGTTAGCTGGTTTAGTTTAGTATATATATATATAATAGCAGTAATATAACGTAATGAAGGTGTATTTTTTCTTTGATAATGAATTAATGAAATAGATTGTAGTTGTTAATTCTGAAAAGTGTTAATTATATGATTGGAAATTCAGTCCTTCCTGCTTCTTCATATTCACGTGGTGTATGCATGGTAGTTCGCAGCACTATTTAATGGCGTGTTGTGGTTAGTCGTTCTCACATGCAGTAGCTACCTACTATACTATATTTTTATGAACATATATATCCATTGCTCATGTCACATGCTTATCAAACTAAAAGGTCTATTGAGTATTTTTGAGTTGCCATAACTATATGCCGGATTCGGTGATATGAATGAATAAAGGAAGTGGAACCCAAGTCTTTATTGTTATAGTTTTGTTTTAATTGCACCCTGGTTTTTTCCTTTTGGTTGTAACAATATATAGTCTCAATCTGCATATATAACCAGGCAAATTTATTAGAACTCGCCTGACATATCCACCATCATATTATGCTCACAAATCAACATGGCTTGTGTTTTCTCTTTACCTTTGCTGTCTCAGCACTTTTAAATGATGATTCATAAGGGTATAAGGATGATCAGTCAAGAACTTCTTAATCTGCACAAGATTAACATCAATGTTCTTCTCCTTTACAAAGAATGTCGTTTCAAATCTTTCAAAAACAGACATCATTTGCTCATGTAACAATAAAAATGCTATGAATATAGTTTTTAAATTTAGTAAAACGGACACTGATTTACTCCCTTGAATAACTATGTACGTTTTTATCATGTTGGTTTTTGTGAAAAGAAAAATCATAAATTAAACATTTTTATGTTGCTTGATTAAATGAAAAATTAAATCGGTATTTATTTCTTTAAGAAAACTAAAATGATGATAGGTTTGTACATTTTTTAAAGAAATTGTTTTTTTTTATTTTGTATATTTTGTCAAAGGACTTTTTTAATAGATAAATTCTCTCACCTTATCTGCGGATTTAATTAATCAGAAATGGTTCTTCTTTGATATTTTGATTGAGATGTTTCAAAGTCTGGACCCAACCAAGTTATTGTTTGGGTTTACAGCTTGTCAATTCATCCAACCATTGTTTCAGTTTCCAAAGCAACGAACGAAAAATGGTAAAAAGTGAAATGGCTTTTAAATTATTTTATTGGTAAAAAAATATTTTTTTGGAAAGTTGTCATGTTTTCTTGTCTTCAGAATCGTTCCCTCAAATAAAACTGACAAGGCTTAAATTTGAAAAAATAATATAAATTTATGCACGATTAATTTTAAAAGGAAAATAATAACAATTTTTTTTTTCCTTTTTGTGTCATTTCATAATATCATAAATAATGTTGAACATAAAAAAATGATTTTAAATAAAAGAAAATAAGTTATTCTAGATTGGTCTAAACTTGAAAATCACGTAACGCGATTGACCAAAAGTGGGACTGTTCTAGAATGTTCTTATCTCACGGTCCCACTCATCTAATAATCATGAATAGGCAAAATCAACAATTAGACATGCTCACTTTTTTGTTTTCCTTGGAGAGAGAACAACATTATTTTTAGAATTAAAAATTATTTTAATATCGTGAAAAGTATGTTCATAATTTCTTAAGCACGCAGTGAAATTGTACAAGCATTACATAGTTAAATATGTGAGATAAAAATACAATTAATTGATAATTTGGATAAATTGATCTGCCAAAAGAATTGAAAAAAAAAGGAAGTTAGAAACTAAAAATATAAAAGAAAACAAATTATCATATTCAATGTTATATTTATTTTTTGTGATGATGATGTGATGAAAGAAGGGTGGAATGTTGGAAATGAATAAATAAATTACCTTATCTTCTTATTTTCTTTAAGATAAAAATAAAAATATATGAATAGAATAAAATAGATAATGAAATAAAAAAATTGATTACTTTTATAAAGCTTAAGTTTTTACACATTTTTTTTCCTTATGATCAATCCATCAACAATAAGAGAAGTCGTGTAAACAATTAGATTAATGAGAATTCTCTCATAACCTACATATAAAAGAAAGAAATAGTTAATAATATAATTGACTAAGAAATTATGACTTCATTTTTTAATTATCAAGAATTTTTCAGCTAAAGTAATTATAATAATAAAAATTATTTCGAAATTTCTTTTTTTATCTCGAACTACATAGTTTTTGGAGTGAATCTATATAATCTTTGAAATTTGGACTATTCTTATAAATTTTATACCAAACGATCACATGTTGATCACAAGACTGGTCGATCATTAGGTTGATTAAGTTGACTATCCAGATTGACCAGACCGACTAGATCAATCAGGCTGACAACAAGGTCATATTATTAGCAGTAATAACTCATTAAACTTCTAGTGTAGATTAAGATGTAATTGAGTTGTCATTAAGCCAACGAAAGGTAAAGTTCCATTACAACTATTATATAAAGGTCTTAGGTATGATTTTAGAACATCATGCACACAATATGCATCTTTAGCCAACTAAACGATTACCTATTGACTTAAGCATCAAAGTGTCATTTGCATGATCCTCTCACATGTCCTGGATGAGCAAAACAAAATGTACTCAAGCTTTCCAACAGCTTGATTAATCTCTTGCATGACTTGCCCCAAAATGTTATAATGCTCGATGGGCCTCCTACATGATCAACTCTGGTATGTTACAGTGTTCCTCAACAAAATGTGATCATGAGTTCAGCCTGATCAGCCTAGTGGTCGGTCTGGTTAACCTAGTGGTCGGCCTGGTCAGTCTAGTGGTCGACCTGGTGATCGACCTATGGTCGTGCCTACAATTTCTAAATATTTTATATTATAATTTTGTCATACCTTAACAGAAAAATTATATTATTTTATATTACAACTATTATATAAAGGTCTCAGGTATGATTTTAGAACATCATGCACACAATATACATCTTTAGCCAAGTAAACGATTACCTATTGACTTAAGCATCAGAATGTTTTTTGCATGATCCTCTCACATGTCTTGGATGAGCAAAACAAAATGTAGTCAAGCTTTCCAACAGCTCGATTAATCTCTTGCATGACTTGCCCCGAATTGTTATAATGCTCAATGGGCCTCCTACATGATCAACTCCGATATGTTACAGTGTTCCTCAAAAAAATGTGATCATGAGTTCAGTCTAATCAACCTAGTGGTCAGCCTGGTTAGCCTAGTGGTTGGCCTGATCAGCCTAGTGGTCGGTCTGGTGATCGACCTATGGTCGTACGATACAATTTCTAAATATTTTATATTATAATTTTTTGTCATACCTTAAAAGTTATATTTTAGAGTATTTATTTTATAAAAATTTTAAGGTGTAATTAATATTTTAGTATGATACACAAGAATAATATTTAGTTTTGAAAAATAAATATATTTCAATATATAAAGTATTATAATTTAAATTCACAAAAACTAAATATTTGAATACTGAATATATATATTTAAATTTAGAATACAAAATGTATATTTTCTATACAATGTTATTTTCAAGGTTAATTACATTTTTAGTTTTAAATTATGTTGTAAAATTGAATTCGTTTTTATTCCATATAAAAAATTTTAAGCTTATTTTTAAATTGTTTACACATTTTTCGCAACTCAAATTTTAATATTGGAATTACTATTTAATACTTAAAAAAGTTAAGGGTTAAATATGTTTTTCCCCCTTAAGTATCACACGATTTTGATTTTAGTCTCTATTCGAAACTTTGATGATTTTTAATTCTCATAGTTTTGAAACGCTTACTAATAGTCCTTAAAATTAGACCGGCGTTATCTTTTGTTACATGTGGCAAACGGCGAGGCCACGTTTTATGCCAGTTTTACTCTTCCCTCACTGTCACGTTGGTTGTTTAAGTTTTGAAATGAGATTAAGTATGTTAATTGTGCATTTGGTTGAAGCACACTTCATTATAAATGACATTATAAGAAGTTGAGTTCTTCATCAATGCAATCAGGGCAAAGAAAGCTTAGAGGTACATCTGAAGGTTAGAGTTCATCTTCTTGAGTAACTCCAACCTCTGGCTCAACAGATTTCGCCGTTTGACAGATGTAACAAAAGATAAAGCCGTCCAATTTTAAGGACTATTAGTAAGAGTTTTAAAACTATAAAGACTAAAAACCATAAAAGTTTCGAATAGAGACTAAAACCAAAATACTGTAATACTTAATGGACAAAAAACATATTTAACCCCAAATATTAATAATGTTAGATTAAAAATAATACATCAATTTATTATTAAAGTTTATAATTAAAATATATTAAAGTTTAAAATATTCAATTTTGTATTTAAACTTTTAATGACGGTAAACATATTTAATATTATTTTCATTTATCATGATCTGGTTTTAAAAAAATATTAAAAACCAAACATTGAGAAAAAAAAAGAGAAAGATAAGAATTGAAGGTGAATCTCTAAAAACTATAATATAGGATAAATCTCCTGAAATCATTATTAGTCACGAACACTTTAAAAAAGCATTATAGCTTTCAGTTATTTAAAACAGACATCCATCTTAAATGTTCCTCCGACTAAAATACAAATAAAAAAATGTTATAGAAGCACGTGTGTGTATTTAAACTACCGAGTCTTATATATACGTTTAATTTTCATACAACACAAGTTTTTTTGTTTTTTTTTCTCACTACTTTTTTCATATTTTAACCTGAATAATAAAGCAGTGCTTAAGGGCTTTTTCTATTGGCTAGCCCATTTTTGGTTATCTAAAACAAGGTAGATTGTTTGATCCTACACCTTTAACATCTCATATTCTATCTCCAAAAATTTTATTTTTAACCTTTTGACATCTGCATCATTTTTATTTTTTTTTCTCTTTCTTATTAAAATCATTCTATACCTTTTTTATTTTTCTTTCTTTCTTATTAAAAGCTGTACCACATTAATAATAATCTAATTTAGTTTAAAATTTAAATATTATTTAATAATTATTAAAATATAATTTATATTATAATAATAATTATATTAAAATAATTAAAATAATACAAAAATAATTAATAATAATAATAATCGATTTGATTTAATATATTCAAAATATATTAAATTTTATTAAAATATTAAAATAAATTAAATAATTATTATATTTTAGGGTTAAATATGTTTTTTGTCCTTATACTTTTAGGTGATTTTGGTTTTAGTCCATTTTCAAACTAACGTACAATTTAGTCCTTCAACTTTAGAAAATTCTGGTTTTAGTCCTTTTTACCAAATTTTTTTAACTTTATTTGCTGTTTCAAACGCGTTTCTCAGTTAACATTGAAGCAAAAATGTGTCAAACAGTGTAAACAATCCAAATGCTATAATAAAACGTGCTTGAAACAGCAAATAAAGTTAAAAAAATTTGGTAAAAATGACTAAAACTAGAGTTTTTTAAAGTTGAAGGACTAAATTGTACCTTAGTTTGAAAATTGACTAAAATCAAAATTGTCCAAAAATATAGGGACTAAAAACATATTTAACCCTATATTTTAAATAAAAACTAAAATTCTTAAAACTTGTTTATTGGATATCAAAATTTATATAATATGTTAAAAATTTTATTTTTTATTTAAAATTTAATAAATATTTAATTTAATTTAAAATTATAATACTATTTATTATATTTTTATATTTTAATAATTATTAAAATATGATTTATATTTTTATAATAGTTTTATTAAAAAATTAAAATAATAATAACTAAAATAAGAGTGATAATAATGAAAATTAAAATAATATTTAAAATCATATTTAATGTATTTAAATATATTAAATTGCATTAAATATTAAATTAAATTAAATAATTTTTAAAATTTAAAGAAAAACAAAATTTGATTTTGTGAATCGGATATAGAAATCCGATAACGTATTATTCGGATATGGATATCCGATAAATAATTATTTTAAAATTTTGATTTCTATTTAAATTTAATAAATATTTAATTTAATTTAATATTTTAATATAATTTATTATATTTTGAATATATTAAATCAAATATATTATTATTATTTTATTTTAATTTTTTTAAAATAACCATTATTATGATATAAAAATATTTTAATAATTATTAAAATATAAAATTATATTAAATAATATTTGAATTTTAAATTAAATTAGATTATTATTAAGGTGGTGGAGAGTGCTTTTAATAAGAAAGAGAAAAAAATGAAAAGATATTTATTAAAGTTAAAAATGAAAGTTCTGAAAAAGTTAGAGGTGTAAGATAAGATGTTAGAAAGTCAAAAGTGAAATTTTTGAAAGTGTAAGATAAGATGTTGGAGGTGTAGGATAAAACACTAACAAACAAACTGAATACCACAAGTTGAAAGGAAATTAAATGAAAGGACTTTTTTAATAACCCGAATTTAAACCTATTTACAAAAAAAATATTGAACCACACATCTTTAATATATTTAGGACAATATATTTAAGACAATGATAGATTAACACATTTATGACACAACTTTTATAATAAAAGAATGAAAAATAATATATCGTATAAGTGTAAAAATGTGTCAAAAATATATTTTCTCCATAGTCTTAAAAATTTCCATTTATAAGATATTTGGCGGTTCCAATAAAAATAAATAAAAAACTATTTTTAATTCAGTAACCTGAAGCACTTGTAAGGATTTGCCACAAGTTTTTTTGTGTTGAAAACTTTACTGGGAAAGCAGGGCGACAAGTGGTGATAAGTTATTAGCAATAGAGAGCTTGAGTTGTGAGATGTTAAGCAAAGGATTGTGATATTTGGAGTCTAGGAAATGATATCATCATACATTTTTACGTTTTTTTGAAAAAAAAATATAAAGATAAAATGGTTATAAAAATACAAAATATTGTATTTTTTAAAAAAAGAAGAGAATAAAAAATAGAAAAAAATATTGTGAAATGAATGTAAAAGAGTTAAGTGTGTAAAAAAAATTATTTTTTATTTTGAGATAAGGAATGAAAAGTGTGCATGTGAAAGAGTTTGATAGATAAGGAATCTCTGAACCTATGAGAGGTTATGAATGGCAGCAAAGCTTATGTTTTTACTGTTATTAATGGAGATTGAAGAGAACCAACATCCCTCTCCCTCTGCCCCATAATCCATAAATGCTAACATTAAAACCCACAGATTTGTCTCCTCTCTGTCCTTTATCACCATTCCTCTATCTACCTCTTTAAATTAATATTCCAACTTCCTCACTTCAAGGGTTGTTGCATATTTAATGCAACTTCTTCAATGTTACCATTACCAGCCGATCATCTTCTCCTCTTCCTTCTTTAATACCACTTCAACATTACATCTCTTCCTCTCTCTCGGAGGGGAAGAATGGACCGGTTTAACGGGATATTGGTCCG
The DNA here is from genome assembly GCA_027742785.1 of Vigna reflexopilosa. NCBI lineage: Eukaryota > Viridiplantae > Streptophyta > Magnoliopsida > Fabales > Fabaceae > Vigna > Vigna reflexopilosa. Next base: position 6,506,798 of record CM050932.1, read on the forward strand.
GTTCAATGAGAAAGCAATGCTCAAAATGTCTCAGGTCATGCTTTTCGATTGAGCCGTGCCAATATCACGTGCCACTGCTCCTTAAACCTCTGAACAACCCTTCTCTTCTCATCAAACTTTGCAGGTTTTCTTCTTCGCTTAGATGAGTTAAATTCTCACACCAGAATTTGTCTCACTTATAGATATACCTATACATTATCAACTAACTAGGCTTTTTCTTCTGCAAAAGAAAAAACTCAGAGTATCATGTTGTCCTTAAATACTATCCTTGTTGAACTGGACCAATCTGTCGTGTTTGGTGTTTTACTTTGTACTAGAGTTGCATATATCCTTGTCACTATTCTCGTTTTGTTTCTGATGTTCCTTTACACTGTCTTTTTACATGAGATTGTCTTGCATTTTCTTTCTATATAATACAAGTGCAATAATATGTTCTTTTTTTACTCAATTATATTGTTTGAGTTATGATGAATATAATCAGTGCCCTACAAGCTTTGAATCTTAGAGATGACTCTGAAGCGTGTGGAAGATTGGATATAAGAGCATATATATAATGCATCTTTTCTTCAAGCATTGTTTGTTTATTCTCGTTTCACTCTTTTTCTTTGCTTTTTCTTAGGTTTAATTCCTCCCAGTTTTTTTTTCTAAATATTGATCATATTTTCTTTAAGATTGAAATAAATTGACGAATACATGTACAGTTATTTATGAACACCACACTAGTACAAAATTCGGTTTATACAGCGCACATTATGTCACGGTTAGGCAGAAACCGTTGCATAATGGTGCGCGGTGGCAGTTTTGTAAATAAATGTAATTTATATGTCGCGGTTCTCTGTAGAACCGCGGCCTATTCCTTGTGGCAGGGGGTATATGTCGCGGTTCGCCTAGCAACCGCGACATATTTCCCTGCCACGTACTGACATTCCCCATCAGTCAGCCCCTGCAATAAATTAGTAGGGGGTATACGTCGCGGTTCCCCTAACCTATTGACATTCCCCAACTGCCTTTTGGGGAGGCAGTTGGTATATTCAGAACGACAGGGTATAGGCCGCGGTTCTCAGGGTAACCGCGACATATACATGTATATGTCGCGGTTAAACCGCAGCATATAGTTTAAAAAGAATTTCAAAAATGTCATTTTTATTATTTTTTAAGCAGTATAGGTCGCGGTTATCTGATGAACCGCGGCATATGCGCTTTAAAAAATAGAATACACAGAACAGTTTCTTCTTCTCCATGATTTTTCTCTCTGAACGAACGCCAAAACGCTGCTGCCGCCCCCATCCTCGTCGAACAATCTTTGCCGCCGCGCCATTCCGTCGTCCGTCGCGCCCCTGCCGCCGTCTCGCGTCCTTTGCCATCGCGTCCTCTGTCGTAGTCCTCTGCCGTCGCGCAAGCCTCTGCCGCCGTCGAGCCATCCTCTTCGTCGCGCCATCTGCTACTTCGGGTACGTTCCATTCTCTGATAATAGTTTTGTTTTATATTGAAATGCACAGTTTGAATATGTTGTTGTGGCTTTGATGGTTTTTGTCAAATTTGTTGTGGTTTTGGTGGTCCAATAAGAGACAAAGTATGTTAACTTGTATGGGAAATGATTGGTATAGAGGTAGATAAAATGTATTTAATTTTTATTAATCAACAATTTTATTTAATTTATTAATATGTTATGAAATTTTTTTAGTAGATTTCTTATAAAATCAAAATTATGTTTGAATGATTTCTATAGACAAACTGTGATATCATATGTAATTAGTTGTGATACAATGTCTGAATTGATCATTTCAATGATTATTAATTGTATGATTGTATGACTGAATTGATTGTATGATTGAATTGATAATCTTATATAGATATTCTATAATTTTAATTTTGTAAAATTTAGGAATGGATCAAAATTGGATTAATTTACCACGTATTAGTGCTGAGTACGAGAGAGGTGTAGAGGAATTTATACAAGTTGCACTATGTAATGAGGGGAGAAGTGATGATGAAGTGAAGTTTAGATGTTCTTGTGTGAACTGTTTGAATGGGAGAAAGTTGAACGCAACCCAAATTAGAGAACATCTTATCTGTGATGGTTTCCTAAGATGTTATACAACATGGATATGGCACGGCGAAGAAATATACTTTCCGACTGACTCGCAAACTGAAAATGTTACTGATTCCACCATGGAAGAAGATCGACCGGATGAAGTCAAACTGAAAATGTTACTGATTCATCAAAAAAGCTGCTGCAAAGTATATAGTTAGATTATATAATAGTTCTATGTTACTAGATTTAAAGATTGCATTTGATTAGATTGTATTTAATTAGACTTTGTACTTTATTTAAAGTTCAAATACATTTCAACATGTGATTGATCTGTTGTAAATGATATAGACTGTTTATTTGATATGCAGGTCTGTTTGTGTGGTAATGGATACCACATAAACAGACCTGCTATTTTAAAAAAATTGCAGGACAATATGCTGCGGTTGTTGCCACAACCGCGGCATATAGTGTCTCGTTTTATTTTTTTTTATTTTGAATAGACTTTTGGCCGCGGTTGTGGTACGAACTGCTGTATATTCCCTACATTTTACCGCGGTTCCAACCGCGGCATATAATGCTACGATTTTTATTTTTTTTAAAAAAAGGGGTTTAGACCGCGGGTGTGGTACGAACCGCGATCTATTCTCCATCCCTTTTACCGCGATTGTAACCGCGGCCTAAAGTCCCAGACTTTTTACCACGGCTGAATATGTCGCGGTTAACTGCTGCATAAGAGCGAAAACAACCACTGTCATTTTCCCTGACTCCACTAGTGCCATATGTTATTATTCAACACTTGGAGAGCAGATTCTAAACTTTGTTGCGCATGTCAATTTTAAATCAAGCTAGAAGAAAAGGAAAAAGAGAAAATAAATATTAATATGGTGATAAAGAAAGAGATAGGAATAGTAGTTAATATAATATTTTAATGTATAAAGGTGTCATGTTTTAAATACATAAAAAACGTTTTCAAAATGTGATGTTTTTATCTTGAAAGATAGAAAAGGAAAACTCATTTACAACAGAAATAGTTCGTAGATGATCATGTTTTTTATTTATTGAATTGCTATGACCCTACCTGTTTTTGAAAACTTTTAACAGGGATCGGTAATTTTTCCAATGTCTACTTGTTTATTTTGAAATTTGAATCATGTATGGTAGGTGAAGAAGTGAATAAGTAAGCCAATGAATAACGTAGGGTACAGGGACATCGTTAAGTAAAAATATAAAAAATTCAAATCTCAATTCAACCTAAATACAGAAAAAAAAATGATACTTTCGTGTGTGTGTGTATATATTATAAAAATTTGCTTTTATATAAATATTTTATTTTTATACTGTATATATTAAATGAATGTAAAAATATGTTATTATATCAACTCTATGAGTACACTAATACATGTTTATAAGATAAAATGATTATAAGAAATAAATTTGTGTAGTTTAAAAAAGAAAAAAAATTAAAAAAGAATAAGATAAAATAAATATAAAAATTTTGTAAGTATCAAAAGTATATTTTTAAAATACAATGTGTCAGATGATCATAAAGTTTAAATTTCTGCGAGTTAAATATGTATTTAGTCCCTCTATCAAGCGATTTTATTTTTCGTATCTCTTTCAAACTTTGGTACACTTTAATCCTTGTTTTTAAAGAAATTATAAATTTTCGTCCTCCAAAACTAAAGCCGTTACAATTAGGCTGAGTTGGCTAACGGTGTGTCACGCTGTAAACTTATTAACCCTCTCTCTCCAGAACCACCTCCACCTCAACTTTTTTTTTTCTCCTCTGTCACACACGTCAGTTTTTTTCTCCCTCCGCCACCAAACCTTCTCTCTCCTCCTCCCACAGGAAAAAGTGTCGCGACTGAGGAAGCAAGCTTGCAATGGACGTTGAATGCGACAATGGTTTGAAGGATCGACAGAGGAGGGTAGGGCTCGCTCTTAGCGCTGAAGTGGTGGATGCGAATCTCATTGTTGGGGAAGCGGAAGTTGTAAAAGGGCGTCGTTGGAAAAACGCTTCCGAGTATCGAAAACGGAAACTACGACAGTGGAGACTAAAACACAAGACGAAGAGAAGAATGCTTAGGAGACGAAAGTTTCTCGCAGATTCGCAAATGCCGCTTTCCTCTTTCGTTGTTTGGTTCTTCCAATCATCGAAGATACTCTTGCAAAGTCACTGTGAAGAAATGCAACATTGTCATTCTTGGCTTGAGATTTGGGGTTGTTTCTTCTCTACAGGTTGGCAGCTATAGGTTTTTAAGGGTTTTGATGTTGTAATTTGGGGGTTTGATTTTAGGGTTTCTGAATTTGGGAATTTTTCTTTAGAGGTTATGTTCTTGGTTTTTCTGATGTTGTAATTAGAGGAGTTGAAATCTTTGTTTTCATTGGATTTTGGGGGTTTCCTGTTCATGTGTTCTCTCTTCTTCTTTTTTGAAATTTGGAGTTAGGGGTCCTGATCTTGAGTTTTTGGGTGCTGCCATGGCTTCGACACTTTGTGTTTGCGGCAAAAGGTTTTTTCTTATGGAAAAGAGTCCCTTGCTTTAGGGCTCTGAGAGAGAAAAAAGTATTTCTTCTTGATGATGTCTTTTGATGGGTATCTGGAATTTTATGCAAACCCTTCCTTCCAATTTGGTTGCTTGCTTAGGAGATAGAGGGATGAATAGGGAAAAGTATGTTGAACATTGTTGTTGGTGATAAGGGTCTGCCTCACAAAGATCACCGATCTTGGTGAGTGCGGTGGCGTCTTCACCGGCGATGGAGACAGAGTGGGAGATGTTGGTGTCGGTAGAGGGAGACAGATTGTCATCCAGAGACTGAGTGAGAGGGAGAGAGAAGCTCAGATACATGGAAGGATGACACATTTCAGAAAAAGTAAAAATGACATGGCATACTGTTAGCCAGCTAAGAAAAAAATTAACGCTTGTTAGTCATAAAGAACTAAAAATTATAATGTTCTTTAAGTACAAAGATCAAAATGTACCAAAATTTAAAAAAAAGACAAAATAAAATCGTTTAATGGATAAAGAACTAAAAACATATTTAATTCTATTCTCACGGTATATTTAGAAGTCTTGTGAAGACAAAAATGAATTCCTCAAATCAACATTCTACTGTATCCATTATTGATTTTAGGTTAGGAGAAATATTTATTTTATATGATTAGCTTTACAGGGAAAACACGTGCTACGCGACTGAGTGTCTTCTCTTTTTTTTATTGCAAATAATTAATTTAATTTTAAAAAATAAATAAATTTAAATGGACAGTGGTTTGAAATAATAAAATAGTAAAATAATCATTTTAATTTTAAAAAATTAAATTTAAAGTAACAGTTATTTAAAAATAAGAATATAATTATTTAAGTTTAAAATAATAGTTAGTTAAAAAAGAAAATTGAAAAAAAATGGGTATACAAGAAAAGAAAATCTACTATATAAAAATATGTGTTTTATCTCTAAATTATTGACAAAAAAATTGTGTTTTCTTCTTAAATTAAATTATAAAAATATTTTATGTAAGTTATATAAATATTTTTTTCCTAATAACATGTATAGTATTTTTCACATGAGAAATAAAATTTTATAATAAATTATAATATAACTTTCACATTTTTTATGATGATATTTTAGATAACTTTTATATAAAGTCTAAGAATGAAATATTTTATAATTTAATCTGAAAAAAAAATATAATATTTCATAATAATTTAGATAAAAATATATATTTAATCTATATTTCTATCATACAAATTATATTGTAATTAAATTTTAAAATAGAGAACGTATTAAAATGGTCTCAATAACGACTTCTATTAAAATCGAATTAAAATTATATTACACGATTTCAGTTTAAAAAATACCAGTTTAAAATACATTGAAGTAAAATCGTATTTTACATTAATAGAATTTCAACTTTAAAATTTTTTATACGTGTGACTTTGTGACAACTTGTCCATTTTTTTTAAACTATTCATTTCCGTAAATTTTTAAAAGAATTGCACTAGAAAAAGGTGCATTTGCCTTCAAAATAAGTAAATATTTAAGTTATGATTTATGTTTTAGATTTATAACGAATGATTTAATGTGTGGACATAAGATTTAAAATATTGAAATAAGATAATGTTGTACCTTAATTTTACCAAAGTATGACTAAAGGAGTATAATAATTAGATGGCATAACTTTTTACTGGAATTACCTTCCTCAATGGATTTGAGAAAAAGTATTTGAAAAGATTTGAAGGTAATTTTTTTTTTTTATTTGAATAGATTTAGAGGTAAGTGAAAGTAAATTTGAAAGTAAAATTTGTAAGAATTAGTCTAGGATTTAATTTATGTGACAAATTAAAAAAATTTATTTCTAAATTCACTCTCAGTTACTTTCAAATTTATTCAAATAAACAACAACAAAAAATTTATCTTCAAATCTTCTAAATTACTCTCTCCCAAATTCACTTATGTAAACAAGACCTTAGTTTTCTCACCGTTAGAATATGTAGGATTAAACACACATTTAGTTGTTATTTTTTACGCATTCTCATTGTTTCTTTTTTATAATTTACTAATAATAATAATAATTAAAGAATGTCATTTTTAGTATTAACTTAATATTTACTGTTAATTCTCTTTCATCCACTAAAAGGATAAAATATTTAATAAATAAGTGGAAGTTGTGATATAATTAAAATGTTAAATTATGTTTATTTCACGATTAGAAAACACACACACACAAAACCTTTTTTTACACATAAACTACATATAATTCCATAAATGGAAATGGTTATGAGTAAAGTCCAGACTCAATATAAATATTTTCTTTTACAATTTTTTCATTATAAATTTTAGTATGTAGAAGTAAATTCAATTTTTGCGAGTCCAAGTTTCACATTGTATAAAAATGAGAAAATAGAGTAATATATAAAGATGAAAGACCCGTTAATCCATTGTTTTAAGGTTTTGGGTAGAGAGTGATGTCAATCTTTTATATGGTTGGACTTATATCTCATTGGTGTTTGTATTTCTCTAGTGAACCTCCTCTTTAATAGACCCAACAATTCAGAGTGTATATAAAGTCAGCACACATCAGAATACTCTATTGGTATGTTTATACGTTGATGATCTCTTTGTATCTGGAGACTTTAAAGAAGCAATTGGAGAGTTCAAGATAAGAATGAGAGCTGAATACTATATCACCGATCTAGAAAGGCTTAACTGAATTTGCTGAAACAACAAGTGGAGTTTTCTTGTATCAGACGAGGTATATCAGTGAAGTATTAGATTGTTATAAATAATAAACTATTATTAATACTAAACATAGTTATACACAAATAAAAAATATTTTTAATATATTTAATTGTTGAAAATAAATATTATCTTACACATGCATATTCTTTTTATCGTCGATTAACCAACTTAAAACAATAAAATAAAAATCAGACCCATGCGTTCGAGTCTGCATTAGTTTAAGAACTTTTGTAATTATTTTATCAAATTTTACTGATAAAAATAAATTTGCCAATAAAACCAATTTATTGACAAATTTTAAAATTTAAATTATGAATGAAAATAATTGTTAATAAAATCTCTCAATAAATTAAAATTTATATCATTTATAAATATTTTCATTAGTTACAAAATAATAAATTAAATATATTTTTAGTTTTTACACATGAACCCAAAATTGGAGTTTGTTTCTATTTTAAATTTTAATAGAAATTTATTTCTCAAACTTTAAAACCGAATATATATGATTTTAAATATATTATATATATTTTTAAATACATATAATATATTTAAAAAATAAAAAATTAAATAGACTAAATAATAGTTGTCACCCAAATTAAACAAAAAAAATACAAAATTTTAGTTATTTTTTTTAATATTTAATAAATAAAGAAATTAAAACAACATCAATTAAAAATATACAGAGTTAAAATTAAATTAAATCTAAATATTATTAAAATGACGTATATACTTCCAAAAGCAGATTCTCTGTCAAATCTTATAAATGGACTTATAGCCTTTTAAAAGAATACATGTTTCTACACCCATTAAATGTATATATATAGTCCTCGGAAGAGGAAAAATTGGAAAACAAAATATGTGGAAAATAATAAATATGGTAAAAACGACAGTTCTTTTTTCTTTGTTGGAATTAAATAACGGCCAACAAGTTAAAAAGTAAAAGAAAAAAAATCAAAAGGTTATTTAGGTTCTTTAAAAGAGAGCATGTAAAATTACCAGCTCTTCTTGAAAATTAATTTTTCAATTTTTAAAGTTATATTTATTATATAAAAATGCACGTAACCACAAACAAAAAATATATAACGTTCTATTGACCAGGCAATTTTAAATCAGGTGTTATTAAAAAACTTTTAAGATAAAATTAAAAAAGAAATTATTAATACTTTAAACTCACTTATAGTTAAATTAAAGTTTATAAACACTCGCTAAAATGGGATTCTTTGAAAACAGTTATTAAATTGGATATTCATTTGCTTTATAAGTGTTGGTCAAAAGATTTTTAGCCTAATTAAAGCAGTTCGTCTGTGTCAGTTCACACTATTTACTTAGTAAAATCCCTTATTATTAAAAAAAAAAAGGAATAAATTTCACTTACAAATCCTTTTATTTTTCTATTATTTTCCGTTCCTTCCTTATTATCCCCATTAAGAAATTATAAATGATCCTAGTTTCTTCTCCTTTTTTGTCTTTTAATCCCTTTTACAAAACATGGTTTGAATTTGTGGAACACATGCTCAAGTTATTAAGAAATCCTTTAAGAAGATTTGTTACTAAATAAATATTAGGTTGTGATCAGGAGTTGTGTATAAGGATGAAAACGGATCGAGTCGAGTATGGATAGTGTCTATTCGCAATTTGATCTGTCGGATAAAATTATATCCACTATCCGATTTGTTATTTACACAGATATCCGTTTAAATAATATCAGGAGTACTTGCAGGAGTACTTGCAGATACCCGAAAAAAATAAAAAAAATATTTTATACATTTTTAAAATAAAATTTAAATAAAATTACAAAAATATATATAATATAATATAAATTAAATTAAATATAAATTAAAATTTAATTTTAATTAAATTTAATCTAATAAAATATAATTTTATTTTATTTTTAATTAAATTTAATTAAAAACGTATATAAATTAATTTTTATTTTATTTTTCGTGAATAACGAGTATTTGCGAGTTGAGTAATATATTACCCGTATTTAATTCATTTAGAAACAAATATTAAAATACTCATTATCCTTTATCTGTGAATAGTAAATATCTATGAACAGTAACTATGTTAAACACGCATATCCGTCTCCACATATGTTTTCATCCCTAGTTATGTACCAGCTGCATTAAAGTTGTACCTTAATAACATCAATGAAAACGGCATCATTTTACTTATTACCACAGTTGGTACGAGAAGGTGATTTCCAGAAGGAAAGTGATAGTTGCAACTCCAAGTCTTCAGATACATTTTCTGCACCCCTTTCCTTACGCCTAGGGTTTTAATTTAATCAATCGATTAACAGTACTTCATTACCAATTGTACCATGTCTGTTGGATAGGGTAGTTGGGCCCACCATTTGGTGAGAGAGAGTAGAGAGCTAAATCCCTAAACTTGTAATTTTCTCACTTTGGACTTTCTGTAAATCGTTGACCCCAAAAAAAGAAAGACTTTTCAAAGTTTTTCCATCCCCCATTGTGGTATACCTAACTCCAACCTATGTTTTATTTTATTGGTTTCAAACTTGCAATTTTCAACACCCTAGGAAACAGTGTTAAGTGACTTAATGACTTAGAAAAAGGTGGCACAATCAAGTAGATATAAGGTCCAATGTGTTTAGGTATTTCCATTCATGGGAATTAAAAGGTTTGAATTGGCAATGGCCAAGTTGCAAGTTCAAAAGGTTTTGGTTTTTCCCCTTATTATTGGGAACCATTTAATGTATTCTATGTTTGGTGTTTGCTGCATATAATTAAGAAGACAGAAAAAAAGTGGTCAGTGTTCTAGGATTGTGAATTTGCTCTTATGGTATTACATGTGAGAAAGTTAAAGAAATAAAAGGAAGAAAACAGCAATATCCAACCAAATCTATATCTACATTTATTAGGAGCTTGATAGGTATGGAACTATTAACACATAGAGTGCCCCCATCAAGCATCAAAGAATTGGTGGGGTGGACTATCCAATGCTCAATCACCTTCAAGTCCTTTCCTTTTGGTTTTTTCTCCTCCACTCTTTCTTTCTCTCTCCTCATCTATAGTAAAATGAAAATTCTCTATACTTTATCCCAAAACTATGCAAAAACAAAAACAACATTCATTCTAGCTGCCATGCCTCTAGAAAGAGGCACTCCACAAAGCTTTTTCACCTTCCCCACATCTCTTGTGAACCTCTTTGATCCTTTCAGCAGACCTGCAAATTCCACTGCAAGTCCAATCAAATGAAGCAACACAAACATTTCCTGCCTGTGCTTTCCATTCACAATCTGCAACATGGAAATGTACTACGTTATTAATTAATCAATAAACTGCCCAAATGAATAATTTTGGGAAAAAAATCTTCACCTGGTGGCGTACCACAGCAGAGTCTTCGGTCATCTATGTGGTCCACATCAAGTCCAATAAACCAAGAACCTAGTGAGACATCCTCATTGGCATACTTGTGGAGAACGTGCCTGAGACAAAGACATACACATTTTTAAGCCAAAATCTTTGCATCATCACTTCACCGTTTTAGTCCATAAGTTTTCTTTGAATTGCCTTTTCCCAATACAAGTGATATGTAGCACTCACTTGTTGTTTGAAATGTATGTAGCCAGATCTTTTGAAATGGCATACAACTGTCCCGTGGCATGACGGAAATACTTGTTTCCAGCCTCACCAAATTTCCAGTATTCTGGCTCGTGGTACCTTACCCCTCTGCAAGAAAGTGGGCAAGTAAGAACATAGAAATGAAAGTAGTAAATGTTTGCAACTCTCTCATCAAAATGTAGAAGGATAACAGAAAAAGATCCTCACTTTTGAGAAAGAACAGGCCCAGATTTCATGCATCCAATGTACACCCGTGGTTTTGATCGGTGTCTCACTAGAGTTTGTCCTAGTGTCGCTGAAAAAAGAGTGAATATTGTTGTGATATGCATGGTATGGAACAAGAATCCAACCATTTTAATCACAAACTCCTCGTGCGAGGTTAGTTTATGAGAGATTGAAAAAGCATACATACCTATATTTACGTGAACATCGTCATCAACTTTGATATAGAAGTCAGCATCCCATAAGTTAACAGCAGTGGCAAAGTAGGTCCTTGTCTTTGCTGACAATTCAAGGTATCCCTCAACATGATCCTGCAGAATCAAAGCACTCAGATTTCAAAACTGTTTCGTATCTTTTAATCTTTCCTTGAAATAAATGAGATCATGCTGCTTTGTCAAGTGTTTATTCAAGTTGAGACAATATGAGTGAAAAGAGACAAAGAGGACCATTACCAGTCTCAGAAAATCTCCATGCTTCTTATCTTCTGCTTCAATTGCTCTGTCTAGGATACCCCCTGATGTGGCACTGGTGACAGAAAGGAAAAATAAAAAGGTTCGAGTTACAATTAGTTCAATATAAATATGACTAACAGATGAACCGCACCGTGGTTGTATCAATTAATTTATGATACTGTGCACCTGAGATTAAACTAAAAGCAAGAGAGCTGAGATATGCACCTATGACCAATTACAAATCGGATGATAATGCCCTTCTCTTCCTCTAGCTTCTTTCTTTTCTCACCTATTTACCATTTTATCACGAGAACACATAATAAGAAACTAAGGGCAAAAAAGTAGAAAAAAAAGTACCAACAAGAAATAACTTGGAAGAAAGGACGAAAAATCATGCAATTATGAACCTTGTGGCATCCATGTCTCACGAACTGAGTCTCTTCTTTTTCGGCTGCTGAAAGCAGTGTTGATTCCTACGACCATTAGGTACCTTCTTCTGCCAGATGATTCATTCATCTTGACATTTGCTGGTACCGGAGCACCACTTCGTATAGACTCCTGAGCTGCCTTTGCAGCTGCTAATTCCATCTCCAAGTTTGAAATAGTCTTATCAAGGGTTCTACATTCCATGCAGTTACACATCTTTAGAATAAAAACAACAATTAAATAAAATAAACTACTACCAATGGTAAGATAAGTATAACTCACTGTATGGCATTTTGTGTCTTGGAAACCTCTCTATAGATGCCTTTACTTTCACGCTTCACTTCCTTCTCTTGCAACTGAGGGAGACAAGCACACAAACATAGGAATTTCACATGATTTTACATCATACCCGAAACATTAAATTCAAGCTATGCTGTCTTTGAGAACTACCAAGTAACTATGAAAACTGATCAAGCAGGGGAAAAATGTAACAAATGCTTACAATTCTTGTATTACAACCCTCTGAAACTACATTCAATTTTTCAGCTTCCATGGCTGTTGTTCGTCCAAGTCCTTTAGGTTCAGGCATAGTCCACATCCTGCTACGCATTAAATTTCATATAAGCAAAGCACCACAATAACTGTGTAACAAAGTACCGCAGTAGGTACATAAACATGATACGTTATAGTCAAATCAGAACCTGAGAACAAATAAATATTTTAAGCTGTTAAAGAAACTATGAACGTTGAACTAAAAAATAGTCTATTATGATGTGCAAGTACAAAAATAGATGCAATTTAAAAAACCGAAGCACCCCCAAATATGTTGGACCATCGCTATTTAACAAGAAGGCAGATCCCAAAACAAAAGGTCCATCATTCAACGTTTCACCAACTTGTAAATATAAAAATAAGTGCTTCAGTTGCAACTACCATAGGAAAGACTAAGAGTGTCAATCAATTATTACATGTCAGAGGTCTTCCTCCCCATTGATTAGTGAGAATGATATGACAAGCAAGTGATGTGTGCTGTAACTAAGATAAACCAGTGATTTCTTTTTCATCCACAAAAAGGAACTATTCAGGTAAACTTGCTTTTAGGATCGGGACATCAACGGTGAAAACTGAACTTGGACTTGATTGTTGGCAAAAATTGAAAGATGTTGAGCAGAGCAGAGTGTTATGTGAGAGCAGAATTGACATGTCATTAGAATTTTGTAGTCAGTGATATTAAAGAAGATATGGAAATTTCAACCGAAAACTGAAACGGATAGGATCTTTCATTCATGATTATCCAATACAGATCCATTCCACTTCTTCTTTGAGTTTTCATATACTGAACTATGGTGAGAAAAGTATGAGTTGACTTAAAGACTGAATTCATAAAAACTGGAAACATGTAAACAAAAATAAACACACACCCCAAATTCGATGAATTAAACAAACACTTAAAAACCAGCTGAATCTTGACCTTTATTATAAGGATCTGAGAGCATGAAATATATGATGAACAGGACTAAACAGAATCTAGAAAGCCCTGAAGAAACTATCAATCAAAATAAGGAGACAGAGAAAAACAGAGAATTGATATACCTGTTGGTGAAAACCATCCCAGCACAGAAGCTTCCAATACAGAGAAAAATCACCCATTTCTTAGACATAACACTTTTGGGAAACAAGTCTCCCCTGCTTTTCCAAGTCATTGTTTTATACACTCTTAAAAAAGAATCTTGCAACTTTGCACTCAGCAAGAAAAACCCATGTTAAAAATCACGAACTAAATTGCAAGAGGCAGCCAAAGGTGCAGGAAAGGAAGAAAATTTGGAAGTGGGCACCTTGGGAGAAAAGAACAAGAGGCGAAGAGAGAGAGAGAGAATAAGAACAGAGAAGTGCTCTGTTTTGGTTTAGGATTCTACTTTGTTCCTTTCTTTATCCTATGCCACGCTATGCTTTGCTTTGTGTAGCTATGTTCTCTCTCTCTCTCTTTGGGGTATGTGTGTTTGTGTTTGCTGGTAAAGGAAGTTGAAGGAGAAGAGAAGTGAGAAGACTGACTTCCTAACCGCCCAGTTTTATAATAGCATATTACCAAACCGTCCCTGTCGGGGCCATCCTTAATTTAATGACAGTTCAGTAACTGTGTTTTTCCCATCACATGATCACTCCCTTCTTTCTCAATCTCTGTGTCTATATCCTCACCCATTTTTCAACTAACAACATATCATTCACTCAACTCGTCAACAAGTCAAAATTTCTTTTTATTTAATTTAATAACTAGTTTTTAATTCCAGTTTGTTATGGTGTTATGCTTAAAGTTTTATACATAATAACTTCTAATTTGTTTTAAGAATGTATTGACATGGATCATTCATCTTTGAAAATAATATTTTTTTAATTAATTGATGATTTAAATTGTTTTTAACATCGAAAATGTAAAGAAATTAGATTAGATTATAATATCAGATTCAGCTCGTGCCACATAATGTTTTGTTGTTATGTTCTCTCCTAACACGTGAGCAAGAAAGTTCACCAAAAATACATACGAAAATGATTTTTTATTTGAGTGTATATATTTTCATTTTAAAAATAATCATGAAATGTCAATATTTTCATTTATCTATCTGTATGAATTTAAATCATTGAAAACTTCAATAAATGAAACATTTTAAAAAATGTAGGAAACTTTTTATGTTAATTTTGTATGTGATAAGAATTTATACTTGTACAGAAAAGTTGTGCTTATTCCTTTAAATATTAAAGAAATGTAAATTTCTTTATTAAGGTGAAATGAAAATGAAAACCAATAAGTAGAAGAAACATTTTAGGTAATGAAAAATATATGAAAAACTAGCTCAAGGGTTTTAATTAAGCTGTCTTAATTTTTCCCAGTTCCAAAAGTAATTACTTTTGTTAAGGGCACAGATTACGAAATGAAATAAACAAATTTTTTAATTAAAATGTCAAAAATTCCACTTCTTCGTAATTTCAATTGTGTTTTATAAACAATTTTCAATAGATTTAAAAAAAAAAATAGTTAGCAGAACTATTTACAAATATAGAAATATTTATCAGAAATATATAAATTCAACACACATGATTCTCCACTGTCATCTCTGGCTACTTTTTCTGCAGAATATGTGCCTTGGAAACCATCCCATGACACGCGTTCATGTTCCTCCATGCAATTCCTCAAAAGGACAATTTCATCCTCTATAATTCTTACCACAACTTCATCATCAAACATAATTTTAAGTTTAGTATAATTTAGCATCAAAGAAGCTAATTATATGTGCAATTGTTGATATTTAAATAAAAAATTTCATCTACAATAATTAATAATCATATATATTTGAGTAGGGTTATTTAAATGAACATTTATTTTTCAAAAAGAAAAAAAAAAGTAAGTGAGGTTTCTAATTATGCACCTATGTTAATTAATTAAGCATTGTGAATTATTCAAATGTAGGAATATATTGAGACAACAAACTATGTCAAACACTTAAAAAGGTCTTGTTCTTTATTTATTTTTTTCCACTTTTGCTTTGAGTAATAAACATAACATGGTTTGGTATCCTTGACAAAGACATGTGCATATTGTCCGTCATTTTTTTTTTTCTTTTTGATTTTTCAGGATAAAAAGTTTATGTGCTTAAAGAATAAAGAGCAAAGAGATTATGGACAGTGACCCAGTAATAAAGGTTCCCAGTGTTGCATGACTTATTTTTATGTGACTGTAACTTTTTTTTTCTTGTAATTAAAAATATGAGAATAGTATTAATAATATTCAGTAAAATAATATCATTGCTAATTTCATATTTACAGTAATGGAATCAGAGACAAGACAAACATGTGCATGCATGGGAACAAAGTTGGCTTAACCCTACAGTGTCTCTTCTGAACCCATTAATTGCTCAGAAACATAAAGGAATTTTTTTTATATATTAAATATCAAAATATAATAATTAGAAAATTTTTTTTATAACATTTAAATATTATTTACGTGTCATTGATTGATTTAAAATTATTTCACAATCAATAATAATAATTATAAACATTACCATAAATTAATTACATAATAACACATAAATAATACTCAAATATTATCGAATAAATGTTTTCTAAAATCTTATCTTATCTACTTGCTTACGGATAATAAACTAATTGCAGCGTTAGTAGATTAGACCAATCATAGTTACCTATATAGGTGTATAGTACATTAACTAACCTATTGTATATTCTTTTGCTTTTGGGTGAGCTTAACGTGTCAGTTCATGAGAGAAAGTACGTCCTCTGTTTCTGTTTCTAACTAGCAAACCAAGGTAAGAATTTCATTTTTCGTCTCCAATACTTTTCTTTCTTGTGAAAGAAATTTCGTTTTAAGTGAAAAATATAAGTAATCAAATGTACTAACTCTATATTTATTTTATTTTATAATTAATATATTTAGCTAATTTTAGTCATATTTATTCTATATTTTATGAAGAATATTATAAAAGTATGAAACTCTAATTAAAATTGATTGTTGTTACATAATGAGCGTATTAAAATTTAAAATTGTATCTTAAAAATAATATATATAAAAAATTAAATATATGAAAAACATCATTTTTTGATAAAAAGAATAATTATTCGAAGGTAAAATGTAACCTTAGGGAAAATGTATTATATATATTACTACAACATGTATATGTAAGTATATTATACAAAAATTTATTTAGCTATACAGACATCTATTGATCTAGAAGTCTTCAAAATTAAAATACATGTAAAATTAAATAAAATTATAAATAAAATATAATCCAAAACCTCCATTTCACTCCGACCTTAAACATGTGAACTAACTAAATTAAACATAAAGTAGACATATTATCAATAATAATAATTATACTCATATTATCGTCATATATACTAAGGCAATTAATTCATATATAATCACATATTATATTATTTGAATAATTATTTCACTGAAAATAAAAATTTATGATTTTGACTATGATGATATTGATAATTTGTTTTATTGAAGATCTATGAAAAAGAAATAGTATCAATAAAATACGACTTTAATCTACATACAAAATTAATATAACCTTCAACTAATAAGTTTATAAATTATTTTTTTATGAAATATTTAATTTTTTTTTATCTCTAATCAATACAAAACTTAGATTCATACTAGGACATTATAAATGTGTGTTTCCCTTAAGGTAATACATACAAAATTTACAAATTAACTAGCATACTAAAAGAAATCACAAAATTTGTGTAAGTTGAATTTTCATATTTCCTATACATTCATTGGATGGTAAAGAAAAAAACCTTTTTAACTCCGCTTTACCTGGATTAAAATTTTTTTTATCTAATGGATTCTCAAGAATCACTTATAGCAATTCAAATAAATTTTCGAAAACTTAATTTTATGTAAAACAACATTTCTTTTTAAAAACTCATTCATTATAGAATAGGAGAAGAAGAAAAAAACTTCAAAAATCAGTAGGGATAATAATCTACTAACTAACATCAAGTTATGTTCAATCCAAAATAATACTTCACTAGATCTTTAGGATCTAAATCTGGTAAAAAATAAAATAAAATTCTACAATCAAAATGTTATTTAAGATTAAATGGAAAGAAAGAAAAGATTGATGAACAAAATTTTTGTATAGTGAAGTAAAAAAGAAACTTATAAATATTATTTAGAAATGTCACAATTAATTTATTTTAAAATTTCTCAATAAAATATTACTGTGTTTTATATATAAGATTTCATTCACAAGAAAAGTTCCTTGAATTACAGCTTCTATTATTACCTTTAGATTTTTTATGATTTCTTTTTCGCATTTATATAAAAGATAAATGCATGCAGCGCTAAGAATATTAGATATTCCCCTTCTTTATTAATTATAAAGAAAATTACACAGTGCTTTTTAAATATTTAAGTTAACCATACATATAAAATTTTTAAGAAAATATTTATCATTACGTTTTATTTCGTAGTTTTCAAATAACTTTTTTGTTTATCCACTCCTTAATTAAAGAATTAAAAACACTCCAACAGTGGTTACATAAATGAGATTAAGAAAATGTTTTCTGGATTCCTCACTACATGAGCTTTTAGGAAACTTGTGGAGAAATTGTCCTTCCCTAAATCTAACTATTCTTTAATGAAAATTTTATTATGTAATAATGACAATAACATTAAAATATCCAATATATTATTGACATGTAACACTATCTATAAATACTAACAAAATTTAAATGGTATGTTATTAAAATAAATATCATGATAATTTAAGATTTTTAATAATAAAAGAAAGACTAAATATTAGTCTGTAAAGTTGTATCTTTTATTTATATATATATATATATATATATATATATATATATATATATATATATATATATATGTGTGTGTGTGTGTAAACAAAACAAAAACAAATAATTCCATAAAACTTTTAAAATATTATGTCATTCTTTTATTTTGATGTTTAGTGAAGAACTTAAAAGATGATAAAAAAAATTATTAATTTAAAGATTAAATATGTTTTTAAATATTTAATTTTAAGTGAAAAATAAAATTAGTTTATTTTTAAAATTTTAACTAATTTAGCCTATATTTTTTAAATTGTGTAAATTTAATTGTTTTAACTAAATTTTATTAAATTTATTTAATGTTTTAAATGTATTTTTTAACTAACATTAAAAAAAATCAAATAATCTAAACAAAATTCAAATATTATCTATATCAAATCAATTTAACAAATTTTTGTTAAAAAAACTACATTCACATATTTTTAAATTAAAAAGTTAAATTAACTAAAATTTTTGCTGAAAAATTAATTTTAAGTTTTACTAAAAATTAAGAAGAAAATGTTTTAAAAAAAAAATTAAATACAATCTTAAAACAACTATAAGTTTCGTTAAATTCATCTATAGATTGTTTTATTGAATACCGACAATGGACACGTGAGCCAGATTTAGTAGCACGCAACGTGGCACACTACAGTTGGATGGGACCCAAACCTCGACATTACTCACGTGACATATTGCGTTTCCGACTCACGTGGGTACTGTAAAAGGCAATCAAGTGGCTAACATCACGAGGATGACCTACACGTGTCATAATTAGGTGAGATCTCACGGAATCTGACGTTTCCTCAGCCAATAAAAACAGACATCATTTGACACACGGAAACATCTTCGTTCTGTGGGTCGAGGTCATTTTCGTCATTGCGTCTAAGCTAAAAAGTTCACTCTTAGATGGCTCCTAAAGTATTGGGATAATTATTCATTCGCCTTGAAAAACATAAAGTATTTTGTTTCTGAATAATGTTAATGTTGAAGTTTACGAATGTACTTGGATTAGATTAATTAGATTAATAATCATTTCCATCTACTTCTTCGGATCCATCTTCATTGGTTCGAATAGAATATCAGAAGAGTCTGCTACGTTAAACGTTTCTGTTCATCATGTTATATTTTTTAGTGTGTGGAATCAAATGCTTCTTAATTTTTTATTCTGAGTACGTCATATGATTGTATTTTTTTTTTCATTATAAACATGCTTAAGGGTTCAATATACGATGCTTCAATATTACTCAATTACGATTCTTAAGTACGTATTTGTTATCGAGGTACACCATACAGGACCAGACAATAAAAGAATTGCTCTCAATTAAGTAGTTTAATTTTACATTTTAATTATTTAAAAAAAATTAAAATTTTCAAAAGGATTGAATTAAAAAAAATACATGTTGAGATATTACAAGGAAAATAATGTTTTGATACGGATGATTTAATTCTTAAAGAAAAAATCGATAACACAGTAAGCCAACTAAATGAGAGATGAGAATCAATTGCAGCAGCACCTAATTTTGATGATGAGATCCAAAATATGAAATTTATAACAAAAAGCTGAAAAGTGAAAGAAAAAAAAAAAATCTGCCATGCTTCGACATTGTACTCCTCTTGACCAACCACCTACATGTTGCTTAAACTGATCTCCAAACTAATTAATTAAGCTCCAGCCATCATCTAAAGATGTTCATTAGTACATGATCACATGCAATTAGAATAAAAAGTCCATGATTTATGAAAATAAATATCCAGGTCAAACCCTAAGGAGAAAACTAAGCACATCTTATTTTAAGATTTATATAAATTTCAAAATGCCTCTGGACTTTATGTAGTTGAAATGGGATCGTAGATTGAAATGGTTATGATGATGGATGAGCATAAAGAAATGATAAAATAAGAGAGAATTAATGGTGTTATATATATATATGTTACGTGCATGTTGTTAGATTTAAGAAAGTAATGATTAGGTGAAGGGGCCAATTGGAAGTTTATGTGCAGTGATGCATGTGGTGAAAGCACGTTAAGAAAAAAGAGAGTAGGGTAGTGAGGAAGTGCATGTGATATAGTTTTGTGGATAGAAATAGTTTCACATGTTATGTATTATAAAAGTTAAGTATGCCTTATAATTTCAGCTGCTCCTTCATATGCTACACATAACATTCCAGCTTGTCATGCCTCAACACCAACTCGTCAACAAAATTCTATTACTTTTTGTGGGCACTCACCCTCGTCATGTCAATAATAATTACAATACCAATTCTAAATCATTTTATGCAAAATATCTTACTAGTTACATCATATATGAGACTGAACATGGCATCTATTCATTACCATTAACAAGTTAGCTTAAAGATTTAGGTTGACGATGGTGTTTTAAATTTTTTAATACATAATTCAGTAGTAGTGTAACTCAATTGGTATTTAAAAGGTTTATTTAGAGATATGTGTGTGATTTATAAATTTTTGTGGAGACTAAAAATATATTATTGATCATTTTTAAAATAAAATAACAACATTAGTAAAAAATATTAAACAGAAAAATAGAAGTTAATTCGATATTTTATCTAAAGATGATAAATATAATTAACTCTATAATAAAATTTTATAAAAAGATAAATTTATTAAAATAAAATAATTATCGATATTATATAGCACAAAATAATATAATATATGAGAAAGGTCACCAGACCGAAATCCCCAACCATATGGTCAAAAATACCATATTTCAAAAGTGATAATAAAAAAATAATTCGTACTTCGAAAATGGGACCACAAAATCAAATGTTTGTTGAGAGTAATTTATTTTTTATAAAACCATAAATATTTTCATATTAGCGCGATTGTTTGAAAGTTCAGGTTGATGAACAAAATCTGCTGAACGCGATTTGCTAAAGTAACTTTCTTTAAGTTGAAACTAGTTGAAAGCGATGTAATTGGCTTATCTTATCTACCTCTATGCAATCAATGAAAAACATAAGAAAGAGAAATGTGAAACCGTGACGTTTTCAATTGAAATCATTTCGTAGACATTAAATTAAATGAAAATAAGTTGAAATGGTGAGAGAAATTAGTGAGATACCTTACGTAGTTGTTTGCTTCTAACGTGATTCTTCACTCACTTTTACTTCTACAACAACTTATTCATTCTCTTTCCAAGCAACCTAAAGCTGCCATTGCAACAGTATAACTTCTACTAACTGTTTGTTACACGTACTTGTTGCTCTTGTGCCTCACACAAGTATGAGTCAGAGACACCATATGCTTATGTACCAAAGTATGAAAATAAAAATATAAACAAATTAAAAGTGTTACAGAGAATTTTTATACAAATATTTGTCTGTTTGCCTGTCTGATCGAGATTTATCAGAAAAACATGTTCTCATTCATGGGCCTAGTCTAAACATCTAGATGGTTCTTACTTTATGACTTAGGCATAGCAATATGAATAGAATAATGATATTTAGATAACTTTTTACGTGTTAATCTATGGTGATGTTTATGATTATTAGTATTGGTTATGAAATAATTTTAAATCAATCACAGAATGACACGTAAATAATATTTAAATGTTGTCAAAAAAATACTATCATTATCCATAGAATAAAATTATTACTTTTCTTTTCCTGATTTTACATCAGATATTTTCAAAGTTTTATTTTTATTTTATAACTTAACTACTGAGACAAGGTAAAAAGAAAAAGAAAGATTTTAGACCTTTATATTAACTTAAACATATTTTTCAAAGATAGACAATCAAAATCTATATATAACATAAAAAATGTAAAACTATTTACGGAAATGGAAGTATGCTTCAAATAATGAAATCTATATAATGAACAATGTTTGAACAATATGGAAGCACAAGTTGTAAAGAATGGACCAATATACGATTTTAATGAAATCAAAACTCGTTACTACGTGTCTCTTTGTTGTAAACAAACATTAATCACATCAAATTAGATGAAATTAAATTATTTTTTTACTAATGTATGGTTCAACAAACTAAATGAAAGTAAAGCCAAAAATTATTTCCTATCTCCTATTCCATTTTGTGGGAAATATAAGAAATATAAATTAATATGTAAATAAAACTAATTCTCACTAATATAGAAAAGGTATTTAACATCACTCTTTAGATGTTAGATCACCAAATATCTAATATAAAAAATATCGATAACATTTTTTAAATAAAATAACTATTTAAACATCGCTTTTGGGGGACTTCAACTCTTCTAAAGTCAAATGCCAAAAAACTCTGTTAAAATTAATTTTTTAAATGTTTTACACGTCGACTTGGTAGGACCCAACGTGTAAATCAATATAGACATCACTTATACAGGGTCCGACGTCTAAATTAATTTTAAAAAATAATTAGATTTAAACCTACATTTTAATATTTTATTTTATTATTTTTATTTTATTTCACCATGTCTATATCTAGGGATGACAAAAAAATTCGTGCCCGCAGATATCCGTAGATAAAATCCACAACGGATAGTTGATATCCACATATATTTACTACCCGAAACTCGCGGATAGCGGGTATTTTAATACCCGCTTATAAACGGGTCGAGTGCGGGTATTATATTATCCGTACCCGCGGATATTCGCTACCTGCAAAAAATAAAAATAAAAATTTAATTTTTATTTTATTAAGTTAAATTTAATTAAAAATAACATTAATTTTTAGTTTACAAGGTTAAATTTAATTAAAATTGTACTATATGAAGTATACCACAATTAATTGTCATTTATGGACAATTAACATGTATTAATAGGTTAGATTGCCTTACTTTTTACAAAATATAAGTCAGATTGTCTTCCTCTTTTATCCTAATAAAATTTCGACCATTTTATATCTTGAGCGTCGGAGTGTCTTCTGCACGTCAACAATCCATCAAAAGAGAACAAAGCAAAGAAGGGTGACTGACCATCGAACCAATTCAACCGAAACAAAAATTAAATTTTAATTTATATTATATTATATATATTTTTTGTAATTCTATTTAAATTTTATTTTAATAATTTATAAAAATATATTTTTTTAAATATTTGCGGGTATCCGCGGATATCCGTGAGTTTTAAAATATCCACAAATATTTTTTAAGCAAATATCCGTACGGGTAACGAATCGGGTAGCGGATGAATTTTTTTTATCAGATCAGATTACAAATAAGTAGTATTTGTACCCGACCCGACCATTTGCCGTCCCTATCTATATCCATGCTCACTTTGTGCCGCATAAAAGAGGTCACTTTTCAAGTTTCTATCCCTACCACATTGATAGTGGCAGGATTTGTTCATTTTTATATAGTTAGGGACAATAAGGACACACAAATAAATAAATAAATAAATAAATATTTATTTATTTATTGTGATAAAAAAATAAATGTAATGTAACATTATCATCTGTCAGTGTAGGGGCATTTTTCATAATGGACCTTCACCTATGGAAATTATATAATCTAATATTTTTAGGATATTGTGTGAATGAATGAGAAAGAGGACTTCTTTCTTTTATTATGAATGGTAGTCCCTAGAAGCTCCATACCACTCATTAGTGAGAGTACGTGTTGTTCACATGTGAAGAAAATAACTGTGAACAATTAAGGTCTGTATGGCTCATTAATGTTTGTCGGAGTTAGTTTATTTCCTATTTTTTTATTTTTAAATCAAAACTTTGATTGATTTTATATTTTGGAAGAGCTATTAAATAAGCAACAAACTAAGTTCTACTTTGATAATGTTTGGGTTAAGTCATTAGGTAGTTTTTTATTGATAATTTTTCAAATATTGAAAATTAAATCAAATGTTTCACTGATGTGTCCTCAATTCAAAACTTTAGTTTAAAGATATTTTTATAATCTATTGTCTTTATACATTCTGGTCTTAGTTGAATCTCCAAAACTTAAACTTTATTTAAACCAACATGGCACTTCACCACTCTAAAACTTATATTCTAAAGAAGAGATTAGTTGAATTCAACTTACGATACGTGGTTATTATTGTTTTTTCATTTTAAGAAAATATTATATTATTGACAGAAAAAAATTACTCAATAAAATAATATTTATCAACAAATTTTAAAATTTTAAGTATAATTAATAATTGAATTTTTATTAAAATCTTTTAATAATATATAATATTTATTATTGATAAATATTTTTATTGATAGATTATGTTGTCAAAATAAGCATCAAAATTTTAGTTTTAATTCTGAGTAGCGATAAAATTAATTGATAAATCAGTTGTTGATAATTTTTTAAAAATTTTGTTTAATAATTGATTTTTTAAAAAACAATAGTCAATAAATTTGTTGATAATTTAGGTTTTTAAAATTTGTTGGTAATTTCATCAATAAAATTGATGTCAATTTTTTTATCAAATTTGACAAAATATGTATTGTAAAGATCCAGAAAATAGACTGTTAAGAGTAGATAGATGTATTAAAGTAATGAGACTGAACACTTAGTATTAAAATAAGCTAACAATATAAATAGAAATTTATAACACTCAGCTCTTTATATTAGTATGTTCTATCTCTTTAAAAACATTATTCTCTACCTTTCTTCTTCCTTCTCTCTAGATTTATTCAATCTTAGTTCATCTGTTCAACAATCAGGTAGTGCCTAAGCAATCTTGGTGTCAAAAGCTTCCAATCTACCGATCAATTTCTTGTTTTAGAGCTGGTAAGTTTGTCTCTCTTTGATTCTTGAAATTTCTGCAATTTCTGGTACATGCAAACATTGTTCAGTTTGCATGTGTTCATCAGCTTGTCATTTGGGTTCTGATTCTGTTTCTGGTTCGATGGTTGGTTTCCTTTCCCCAATCCAAAGTTTTTAGGTTGTTCTAGGATCACTTGCGGTTTAGAAAAATTGTGAAGAAGGTTAAATCTGTCAAGTTGCTTTGAGGTAAGGGAAGCTAGATAATTTAAGGTTTAAACCCTCATTTAGTCATCGTATTTGTGTGTCAATCTCAATTGGGTCGTCGTTTTTTTTTTGTCTCAATCGGGTCCTATTACTTGTAAAAATGAGACAATTAAGCCCTCTCCGTTAAGTTTTCTCTTACAACGTTAAAAGATGTTGAACTGTATTTTTTTAAAATGATGTGACATTATGTATTAAATTAAATGGATTATTTGTTAATTACACGTGGAAAAGTAATTTTTAGCATCAGAATTTCCATTAAAAAAAATTCTCACCCATTAACTTCGTCTTCTCCACGGAAACCCTCTTCACCTCTAAATCTTCCTCCAACCTTCAATTCCAAAGCTTTAACATTTCCCTCCTTCAAACTCAAACCCTCCCTCTCCTTCTCCATCTCACGCTCCCACCGCCCTCCTCCAACCACCACACGCTCCACCCTCACTGCTTCCACCGCGGAAACCGTCGTTGCCCAAGAAGAAGCCCCTCCCACTCCCTAATCTGAGGTTATCTTCTCACTTTTCGCTCCCAAACATTCAAATAATGTTTTCAATTTCTCTCATTTATCCACCTCTTTTAGAATTAGAAAAAGAAAATCTCTTATTTATATATAATTGTTTTTTGGTGATTAATAGAAGCTTGGAGTGGTTGTGAAGGCAGCAGAGAAGCCAAGACTTGTGTTGAAGTTCATTTGTGGAAGATCGACGAAACTTCGCCGTGGTTGGCCGCTGGATCTCTGGGTTTTGGTTTTTGCTTTTGGTTCTGGTTTGCTGCAGGTGGAGGGTTGGCCTCACGATATGGTTCGACTTCTTCGACCTGGTTCGTCGCCGGCGAAGGACAAAGCTTCTGGTTTCTTCCTTCAGCGGCGGTCTTTGGTCTTCGTCCTTCTTCCTCTTCCCTCGATCTGGTTCAACGTCGGCGAGATGCGTAAAGCCGCGACTCTATTTTGCGGTTTATGTTGGTTGGCGGCCTGCTTGCGTTCGGCGAGATGCGTAAAGTCGCGACTCTGTTTTGCGGTTTACGATGGACCCGCGTCGCTTTCTTCGTTCTGTCATGGACAAGCCTATTTCGTTTTATCATGGCTGCAGCGATGAGCCTTCTGTCAGGTTCGCCTTCGTCTCCCCGGCGTCTGTGTTTTTCCCAACCCTCAAATCAGATTCCACTGGAATCCTCTTCTCCCTAAATGCAGGTCTTTTAGGAAGTGAATCATCTTTCCTTTTAGAAAAATCATCTCTTCTCTTCAAAGTATTACCATCTAGTTTAACACCGTGTTCTAATTGGTTTGGAATTTGGAATTTGGAATCCCAATCTGCTCTGAAAAATATGCAGAATGGTGAGGATTTGGTGGCAAATGTAAATTTTGTGCCTCAAAATGGGGGTGGTGGAAGGAACTTGGAGGCCAGAGCATTTGGGTGTGAAAGAGGGGTTTATGGTTTGGCGGTTGGAGAAGAGGCCGCAAACGGCGGGACGATTCTGAGAGGGTTTTTGGTGGCTGTAGAAGAAGTAGAACTTGTTGGGTTTGTTTGGTTGAGGAACCTGTGGAGACATTTTCAGGATTTCAAAATTCTTTTACTTCTTCTTCGACTCATTTTTCATATCTCCGCACCTTGGTTCAGTCACACGAAGATGGACAAGATGAAGAGGGAGAATGCAGACAGCCACGTAAGGAAAAATAAAATAAAAATTACATATCTACGTGGATTTCGTTCAATTTAATACATGATGTCACGTCATGTAAAAAAAATACAACTCAACAACTGTTAGACGACGTTAGTGAAAACTTAACAGAGAGGGCTTAATTGGTTCATTTTTACAAGTTTAGGGACCCGATTGAGACAAAAAAAAACGATGACCCAATTGAGATTGGCACACAAATACAAGGACCAAATGAGGGTTTAAACCTTAATTTAATTGATTGGTTTATGATGTATGAAAATACTTTTGATGGTTCTGCATGTGTATGAAATTGAATGATTTTGTGTTTGGCATTGTTGGTGTGTGCTGTTAAGTGTTGTGTTCATGTTGATTACATTTCAACAAAATTCTGGTTCAGTGACCGAGTGAATTGTGAGGAAATGAAGTAGTGAAAAGAGGGAATTGACTCTCAAATCTGATATGAAACTCTCTAAATGATGTTAGAAAGGTTTTTATACTCTTAGTTAAGTGTATAAATATGTATGGTACAAGTTTAGAGGATTAGAAGTTGGGAAGAATGCATGGAATTGGTAAAGATTGGTGTTGATCATAATTCTGCAGTCATTCTGCAATCATTCTGCAGAATTATGCAGATCGTTGAGGGTCATTCGTTGACCGTTCGGCCTTCCTCTTGTGTTCGGTCTTAACTGAGTTCTACTTATGTGTAGCTTTTCAGTTAATGACTGATCCGTTTTGTGTTAGTATTCGATTGAATACAGCATTCGATCTAGTCATGGCTTCGATCTTGATTTAGTATTCGGCCTAGATTAGTATTCGGTCTACTATATTTTCTCAGTCTTACACTAGTGCTCGGTTTGTATTGGTGTCGGTCTTAACTGTATTCGGCCTCTTATGGGCCTTACTTGTTAATGATCGTTCGGTCATGCTTAGTGTTCGATCCTAACAGAGTATTCGGTCTAAGTCCAGAGTGTTCGGCCATAGGTGGGTGCTTTGTCTTGGTAGTGCACGGACTTATATTAGTGTTCGGTCTTTCCCTAGTGGTTGGTCCTTAATAATGTCTAGCCACTTCCTATCCCATATCTAGTATGGACCGTTCGGTCCTGTTATTTGGATGGTGAAAGACCATTCGGTCTTACACTAAGTATTCGATTTAAGATATAAGTATTTTGTCTAAGTTCTTAGTATTCGGTCTAAGCTCTGAGTGTTCGGTTGTTCTAGTGTTTGACCCTCAAATTGTATTCTGCTCATGCTTGAGCCTTACTCTTCAAAATGATCGTTCGGTCATATTCATGGGTAGTAGTGATTGTTACCGTTCGATTTGACCTTAATATGAAGCATTCGGCCATTAGAGAAGTTGTGATTATGTTGTCCGTTGAGTGTTTATTTCATTTGTTTAAATGTTATGTATGACAAATAATGTGATATGGGATGAGAATTTTACTGTGGTTATGAAAGAGAATTCCAATGAGGAATGTCTCAGTGATTGGTTATCAAAATAGTGGTAAAGTATGAATATGGACAATGAAATCCATGGCGTTCAATCTTGAGATTATAATGATTACCAATTCTCAAGTAGAGATAGGTAAGTCATGTCGTGAGAATAACAGGAGGTCCTAGCCTAAAGGTATTTAGGTGAGTTATAACGGATTAACCCCGAGTGACAACTAAGGGTGTTTCAGTTATTACACCTCCAAGAGCATGAACGACCTCAAGCTACATATTCATATTAGTCCGGACGGTCAAAGTAAAGTGGTCGTTCAATATGTGTTTATATGTTTTATACATGTGTATGAGTGTCTTATCTGTTATTTGAATTGTATGTTCACATGATTATTAAATTACACTAGCTTATCCTTCTTTTCTGTTTTTCCATGTTTACCCGTTCGGTTTATCCTTTGCAATGATCATCATGTGGATGTGAGCAGAGGGAGGAGATGTCTCTGTGGAGCAAGCTCTGGACGAAGAGGATCCACCAGTTTAGTATAAAACTGTTCGGTCATATACATAACTTTTGATAGTATAGGATCTTGTATAAAGTTTTAATTTTATAGTTATTTTTGGATAATTGTACTGTTAAATACCTTATCACCTTGTGGATAACTGATCTATCATATTATTTCATGTGATAATTCTATTATGTAGTTTATACTATATTTTGGGATGTTACATGTATTATAAATTAAATGGAATTAGGTGAGAAGAAAAGAATAAAAAAAGGAGAAGAAAAAAGAAAAAGAAAAAGAGAAAAAGCAAAACAATGGCAACAACAACGATAACGACACCAATAGAGGAGAAGAAGAAAAAGGTATTGGACACAACGATCATGACAATGGTGTACAATGACGACGTAAGAGGAGGTGGAGGAAGAAGAAGAAAAGGAAAAAGGCAAAAAAAGAAAAAAAAAACTAGATGAGGAGGTGTTGGAAGTTCCACGACAACTAGAAATAAGACAAATTTATAATATATAAGTGGTGCAAACCTAACCTTACAAGTCAGTTTTATGAGATTGAGTTAGACTTAAAGTTCATTTATTAACATGGAGATGTCTTGAAAAGAAATATTCATCAATAATTACTAATAAATGTATACTAAATGATAATTACCGACAAATTTAACCATCAATAATTACAGGAAAATAATATAAAACAAACTTTATAATTTGTTGGAAAAATTTATCAACAAACATTTTATTAGTGAACTTTTTGTATCGATAATTTTAATTTAGAAACAAATTTTTGTGTTTTTTATTGAAATTTTTTTTAGCACATATCAATTGTCACTAATATGATTATGTTATAGTTAATCACAAATCCTAAAATATGTATACATATCATGCATATATTTAATCATCTCCATATTATCTCAATGCATACATAACAATTATTGTCTCTAAAAATATCCAAGACCAAGACCAGTAGTATCAACGCACATGTCTCTTACATCAACAAAGGTATAATAAGAAACTAATAATTTTTTCATAAAAAACATATTACCAGATCACAGTAGCGTAACAAAGTCTGAGTAATTTATTCAATGCAAGATCCTTATTCATATTCTCAATATTTAATATCTTAAATTATTATTATTTAAATATTATTGAGATCAAGATATCTTCTTTCTTAAATGAGTTGCAATATTCAATGTTACAAAATACAAAATAGGATAAAATATAATCTCAAACATAGAAAATTTATCTTTCAATTCAATTATCACATATCTCAATTCATACTCATTTATTATATTCACATCTTATCATCATAGTGACAATGTTATTTTGAACCATAGAAAAATAGATAATTTTTAGGCAAGGGAAGGGACATGTATCAGGATTTTTTTGTATAGCACAACTTAACACTTGGTTATGGATGAAACACAAACTATTCAATCTAACTTTTTCATATTCGAACAAGTATGCCTAGTGACATACTTAAAATTATTGTGAACAAAGAATGGAAATCATAGGACTTTATCTTAATCTAGAGTGTATGTTAATTATCTACAACTACATAATATGTCACAACATAATATTATGTTATATTATATCTGTTGGGTACAAACAAAGTCTCATATCAAAAAAAATAAGAAATGAACATGGATTTATGTACACATAAGATACTTTCATTGATAAGAGACCTTTTGAAGTGATATCAAAAGTAAATCCATGAGTATTTAGCCCAAAGTGGACAATATCTTATCAATGTGTGGGGAATCCCTCCCTACAATATCTTGAACAGGTATGAACGAACTTCATCAATTCATCTTCTCTTTTCAAAAGAACTTACAACCTTCACGTATATGCTCTTTTCATCTTCTTCTATTTTCCCGCTTTCCATGTTATTTTATTTTAAAAATATAATTTAGACGAATATCCATAAAATGGATATGTTTCATAAAAATATTAATTTTTAAAGTAAATTTGTAACGGTTGTCACTGACACATAAGAAGTGAGTATTATTTTAGATGTTAGATATTTAAAATAATATCTACGATCTTCCATATAAAAAAAATATGGTTCCTAATATGTGATCTAATTATTAAAATTTGTCTCTTGTTCCTCCCTGCATCCAATAATATACTTGTATTTGTTTGTGGAAGGTAACTTCACCATTATTTAACTGTGCCCACAAACTCCATAATAAGTGTTTTTCAAAGACTAATCTATTAAAGTTTTATAATCCAAGAAGCTTCATTCGTTGAAGGATTAATCATCATTTAACTTTTTCTTCTTTTCCATTGTGGGGAACAAATGCATTATAATTCACATTTTTTTTAATCCATAATTACCATATTCATCATCAATTCACTGTTCATCAGTGTCAGGTCTTTTTCAATTCTAGTCAAACACTAATTCCTTACAATTCCTCCATCATAGGGTGGAAAAACCTCATAAGCACTATGTTATAACTAATAATAATTAATAAAATTAAATAAATGGTTTATATTATCAATCTCACTTTTTTTTCATTATTTACTCATATGCTATTAATTAAACATTTTTTCTCATTATCTTGTTTACTATAACTTCTTTAATAACTTTTCTGTTTTGATTTGAATATAAATTTATATTGCAATTCAAAAAATATTTATTGTAAATTTAAAAATATTTTTTTATTGTTGTTCATTTTATAAAATAGGTTTAATATATCATTTGGTCTCTTTTTGGGAGTTTGATTCAAAATGGTCCTACATTTGAAAAAAGTTCATTAAGGTCTCATATTTAGTTAAAAACGGTTCAATAAGGTCCTTTTCAGTGACGCTATTAAAATCATAATGGTGCAGATGTCAGCGTGGGCAAACCTGAGTGAGCTGTGTAATTTGATGAATATGTGACACTGTTTAAATATTTTTAAAATATATATAATGACGTCAACTAGGTTTAACGAAATGAGTTAAATCAAATTATCCTTATCTAAGAATCCTATTGCAATTTCTGGGTTTAACAATCTAGTGAAACTGGTCTTGTAATCACTATGGCGTGGTGATTCATTGAAGGTCAAATTTGAAGAGCGTACGTACATGAGGTAAGTGTTGCTAACCCTAGCCTACTTACTTGATGTTCTTGTTGTTGGATTTAGGGGTTAGGGTTTGAGGTGGAAATAAAGGGTGGAGTGGAGGTGGAAAGTGATGGTGGAGAGGAAGGTGGACAGAGATGATGGACTGGAGGTGGAAACTAATGGTGGAGAGGAGGTGGATGGTGGAGTAGAGGTGGACAAAGATGGTGGACTGGAGGTGAAAACTAATGGTGGAAACTAAGTCAGATATCTATCATGTGTTTTTCGTTGATATCCATTTGGGACCAAAGTACACAGTTTTAAATTGAAAAGAGGACCACATTGCACATTTTTTGACCAAAGGGGAAACTAAATTTAACATTACATATAAACACATGAACGTAAACATTGAGCTTCACCTTCACATTGTTTCTGCGTTTCTGGCTTGTGGAATTTGCAGATTGGTGCCCATGGATACTGCTTGCGAACTAGGGTTTCTGCGATTTAGGTAGTGATTATGTATGTTTATGATTTGCTGCAGGTGTGAATTGGGTTTCTAGGTGTCGCGATTGCGATTTTCTTGTTCATATTTGGGTTGGAATTTTTGGTTTGTAGGTTAGGGATTTCAATTTCGTTTCTTGCTTAATGGTGGTGAGGCGCAACGCATGGTGGAGATTTTGCCTTGATTATTGGCTACACGGTTTAGGATTTCATGGTGGCTAGGGTTTGATTTTTGGGTTTTTAGTTTTTTTTTTCTCTGCTTCGAATCATAGGTCTGTGTTGATGATGGTGACGACGACATGGTGGCCTGAGGGTTTGGTGGTGGCGCGTTTCGTTCTGCGGCAACAGTGACAACACTGATTGGAACACCATTTTCACCACAATGTTGAATCCAGAAATGGCGAAATCACTCTTAGATAAAGGTAATTTTCTTTAACCAAAACTTAAACCTATCACCTACCTTACGTCATTTTATTTTATTTTTTAAATATTTACACAATGCAACCTCTTTAGAGTGCCACATATTCATCAAATTGCACAGCTCACTCAGGTTTGTCCACACTGACATCTGCACCGTTATGATTTTAACGGCGTCACTGAAAAGGACCTTATTAAATAATTTTTAACTAAATATGGGGCCTTAATGAACTTTTTTCAAAGGTTGGACCATTTTGAACCAAATCAAAAAAAGGACCAAATGATATATTAAACCTATAAAATAAATATACTAGTTACTTTAGCAAATTAACTCCTCTTTAAACTTTTCAAATATTTTTTCAGTATTTTAAAGTTTTTAATATAGAAGAAGCAGTTGGCAACATATAAATATGGACCTGCGGCCCAATAGTGTTATACCCACATTGACATACGATGAAAATTTTCGGTTGCACCCCATGATTTATTCCTGCATAGTCATGTAGTGCGTAAAAGACAAAACTATCATTGTTTCAATCATCTTCTATCTAGTTTTTTCCTCATCTCCTTCCACCGCCTTCTTTTCGGTAATTGTCTTGCATTCTGATAAAATAAAAAAATAAAAAAATAAAAAATAAAAAAAATAAACTCTTAACAATAACTTTTAAATTATGTAACTCACAGTGCCTTCCGAATTTTACAAGAGAAGATATTCTTAGAATTATATAATTTAAAAAAATTCTAATAATATTATTTTTTAATTATGCAAATTAGAAACATCCTTTTAATCAAAACATAATTTTTAGATTGTTTAATTCAAACTTCAAACGTATCTTCTAAATTACACAATTTACAAAAAATTTATAAAAGAAAATATTTTTATAGAAGACGAATATAAGCCACATTTAAGTTTCGACTTATACAATGAAAAAAGTTTCCAAATTATAAAATTTGGAGAAAAATAAATAAATAAATAAATAAATAAAGTAAAAAAAAATAGATCTTCATGCGAAAAAAAAGTATGGTGCAGAAAAAGAAATTATGAGTCCATGAATACTGTATAAGTACAACAACTAGTCTTAAGTTAGAAGACGCCACAATTAAAAAAAATAACGATACTTACATAATATTTTTCTGACAATATTTAAATATCATTTACGTATCATTTTGTGATTGATCCAAAATTATTTCATAATTAATAATAATAATCATAAACATTATCATAAATCAATTACAAAATGACACATAGATAATGTTCAAATATTGTCAAAAAAATTGTTGTTTAAGTATTATTATTGATGAAAAAATACCATAAATAATGCAACATATTCATAAAACACAGTTTTTTTTTTCTGAGGAATTTTGCCTTTTGTATACAGGTATTTGAATTAGGGTGCAAAACACGTCTGCTTTAGCAAAGCAGCTTAAAAATTTAACCCATCCTAATAAAACACAGGTTTCCAAACTACTCTTTCAACATTTTGTTTAAATTTTTAATTTTTATTTTTTTAATTTAATTTTATACATATGTATTTTATACGTTTGTAAATGTTTTTTAAGTTTTAATTGATTAATTAATGTTTCTAATCCCATAAACCAACATAATTATTATTTTTACATTATAATTAGCAATTAGAACTTAATTTATTA
This sequence comes from Vigna reflexopilosa, assembly GCA_027742785.1. Lineage (NCBI taxonomy): Eukaryota > Viridiplantae > Streptophyta > Magnoliopsida > Fabales > Fabaceae > Vigna > Vigna reflexopilosa. Next base: position 6,541,245 of record CM050932.1, read on the forward strand.
AAATAAATATGTTTTATTACATTAAGTTTATTATTTTTTAAAATAATATATTCACTCTTTTTTTTTCATTTTCTTTGTGTACATATTACTGTTCGTTTATATTGGGTCTTAATTAAAAAATCACATGTACATGAATATTCCTGTATAAGGTTATTTATTAAGAAAAACACTAAATTGAAAAATTATAGTTAATTTAGATTATATTTATTTATTTATTTACACAAAAATTAGATTAAAATTAGAAGAGGATACAAATCGAATTTGAAATATTATTTTACTTTTCCTTTGTCGTCACATATAAAAGTTTTCAAACAAATTCTTGTTTTAAATATTATTTGACTTTTCCTTTGTTGTTTTAAAGATTGTCTCTAACTTTTTGTTTACTATGATGGCAAAGTTAACTAATAAGTTGAAAGGAAATCCTTTTATTAAATGGAATTAATGACACGTTTGAATAAAAGCTTTCTGACAAATGTTTATATAAATTTAGAGTCATAAATATTATCAGAAGAGGCAAAGAGTCATATTTGGCAGCCTAAGTAAGGCCAACCTAATTTAATAGGAAGAAATTATTTTCCATCTATGTGAGTTATTGTATTATTTACAGCAAACTTCTTTTTTATATAAAAAAACATATATAATTTCAAGACTTTATTCATTAACTATATTTCCTTTCTATGTATTACATATCAACAAAGCTTAGGTAGCATTTAACTCAGTTTTTTTTTAATAAAACGAATTTTTGTCAAACAAAAATTTAAGAAAAAAAAATATACAACGTAAATAACTCTATTTTAACGACTGTGAAAAAAGTGGTCAATTTAGCGACTTATTTGTCTTTCTGTCTCTACAGAAATGCTATGACAAAACTCAATATTTAAGAAATTTAAGTTAAAAATTAGGTAATAAAAATCTAACTTTAAATTCAAACTCTTATCAAAATTAGAGTTAAGTCTTGTTTAAAAGTATGTTGTTTAGTCAACTATAGACAATTTAGCACTAATACAAGACTTCACCGGTGCGAATGGTTCATTGAATGAATTTTTGGTATTTTATGTATCCACTTCCCAATCTAGCAGCATATTTAAGTATTTGCTAGTATCTCCCGGGTCTATAATTATTCATCCTATATCTTTTTAATTGGATTTATAATTCAAATTTATTTTAACTATTAGTTTGAACCAATTTAAATTAAATTAAATAAAGATTGAATTTACTTTATTATTATATTAAATACATTGAAATCAATCTAATATACTATAGTATTAGGTAAATTAGAAATGGATAGAGTCAACTTTGCTTAATTTGAATTCAGGTCAACTTGTGTCATTTTGGATTGAATTAGAGTTGACTTTAATTAATTTGGACTCAAATCGACTTTACTTGACTTTTGTTTGTGCGAACTTGGCTTGAACTCTCACATGGGATGACTTATCCCGACCTTTGGACCAAGATGACCCACCTCGACCTCTGGCTTGAATCAATTTAACTTGACTTTCTGTCTAAGTTAACATGACATTTGATCCAAACCAACACGACTCAGACTCCAGTTGGGATCGACTCAATTCAACCTTCAACCCATAATAGATAGACTCGACTAGGCTAACTTGACCTTAGGCCTAGACAACTTGTCTCAATTATTTTGTTTTGGTCGACTCACTGCTACCTTCATACAAGGCCAACTCATCTCAATTATTTGGTCTAGACTGTATCAGTTCAAACTTCAATCTGAGCCGACTAGGCTCAACCTTTGGTTTGAATCAAGTTAGCTCAACATTTAATCATGGCCCACTTGGCTCAACCTTTAGCTTAGGCCAGGTCAACTCAATTTTTGTTATAAAATAATAATAATTGCAAAAGAAACGTTAGTTTTAAATGTTGGCCAACAGTTTTTATTTTCTTATTAATGTTCATAAGTGCACAGTTTTTTTTTCTCTCATTAAAGTTCATAAGTACCAATGGTTTTTGACGAAGTTTTTGCTTTATAAATAAAACATTTCTTATATTCTAAAAAAATACACCAAATCAAGCTTTCTCTTGTCCTCTCAAAAGAAAACTTTATTCTTCATGTTATCTTCTTAGTTTTTTCTTCCTATCTTTTCTTATCATCTCTATATCATGGGTTTATTCTTTTACTCTCTTTAGAGTTCCTTGCTAGTTTTGAGATCCTCAGAAATTTATAAGAAGTTCATGTTGTATCTTAGACGACTTACACAATACATCGCGGATAAGTCCTTATAAGGACAGTGATCTCCACGCCTCGAGAAATTTTGTTCATGATTTTGTCAGTTTTTCTACAACAATCTTAAGGACTTATACGTCAGTATATAGACACAAGCGACTAAAATCTTAGTTCTTTGATTTCCGATCTTGTTACTGTTCAAAATTAAAAAAGGTATGGAGAACTAACTATATTATTGAATGATGTTTTTGTTGAATTGTGTCTTGCGAGTATGATAATTATTGATTAAAAATGTCTGATAATATAATGGGGTTTGTATTCATTTGGTCAAACCATAACCTGGGTTATATTTGTTCACGTTTTGTTTGGAATATGTTGCGTGGTTTTATTGCTTTAAAACATGATATGGGTTCATGAAAAACAAAGATCAATGCTAAGTTCTATTTTTATAATAGAAATGGTTGGAATAAGTTGAAAAACTGTGATCTATTCTTGTAAATCGAAGTTCTGTTCATATGATGTTTAATTATGAATTGAGTTATTCGAATTAAACTGGTTCACATTGTTGAATGCTTGAAATTAAATATCTTTCTCGTTCATTACATTATTTGGTATTAAAATGATGTATATGAGTGATTTGATGGACAAGAAATTATTATGAAATCAAGTTAATTGTTTTACCCATTGTTTGATTATTATGAGCTAAGGTTGAATTGAATTTAGGTGCAATCGTTCTAGCCGTAATAATGATTGTAATCTGAATTGTGTGATAGTTAAATGTGATTGAGTGGAAAGTATAATTGTATATCTATGTGCTTATAATTTTATTAAAACATGTATTGAGTCTTGGAAGGAAGGTATGATGATTGATATTCACCTTTTACTCTGTTTCTCATAAAAGAGTTTTAATAAGATGTATCAACATTCAATGTGGTGGTGGGGGGAATATGTACATGTGCACGAAATGTTGGGGTTGATTATAATTTGGTTTAACTTGGAGCAAGTTGTTTGATGTTGTTTAAATCCCTATAATGTGCATTACATGTGCTAAATTATTAGGTTAATGTCAGGTGGTTGACTGATATGTTGAATGTTTACCTTTTACTGGTATTGAATGGGTTATAAACTTTTAGAAACTTGGTTAACGTTGCTTAAGTCTTTTAACGATTAATGAGTTGAATGAATGACATTTGACTATTTGACAATATTATTACTCGCTGTATAGTTCCTAGTTTTTGAAGATATTGTTATGTGTTATTTAGGCATTGTTGTTAAAACTATTACATATTCTAAAGATGCATTGTGGAAGTATTGATTAATGTGTGAAATGATGTTTTGATATATACATTTCTTGAAATATATATATATATATATATATATATATATATATATATGATAATGAAACATATAGACTCTTTGGAGAAAAGTGTTCAATTGTTGTTATATTTGGTATTAACATGGTATTGATGAAAATGATGATGGTATCATTATATGCTTGTATGTGGATGACATATTAATTTTTGGTACATGCAATGAGATTGTCGCTAGAATTAAATTGTTTCTAGATCGAATTTTAAAATGAAAGACATGGGTGAAACCAATTTGATTTTAGGTATTAGAATCATAAGGAATTGAGATAGTATATTATTATCCCAAGAACAATATATTGAGAAACTTCTTCAGAAGTTTGGGTTTTATGATTTTAAACCCGTGAGTACCCCTTGTGATGCTAACTCTAAATTAATAAAAAAAAACAGAGGAGAATTTATATCTCAACCTCAATATATCCAGATAATTGAGAGTTTACTACACTTGATGAGCTTTTCTAGACCTGATATTGCTTATGCAGTAGGTAGACTGAGTAGGTACACTCAATGTCTAAATCAAGAACATTGGAATGCACTTTCCAAGCTTATGAAATACTTAAGAGGTTCAATGAATTATGTCATTGAATATAATGGATTTCCCTACGTACTAGAAGGGTAAAGTGATGTTAACTAGATCTCTTATTTAGATGAGGCAAAATTCACTAATGGTTATGTATTCACATTTGGGGGTGGTGTGATTATATGAAGATCAGTCAGGAAAACTATTATTTCAAGATCAACAATGGAATTTGAGTGTGTTGCTCTTGAGATGATTGGTAGTGAGGTTGAGTGGTTGAAAAACTTCTTAGCAAATATTCCATTAGGAATGAAACCAACCTCATTGGTGTCAATACACTGTGATTTTCAATCGATAATAGTTATAGCTAAAAACAAGAATTACAACAGAAAGAATAGACATATACAATTGAGACACAATTTGGTGAAGCAACTGCTAAAGAAAACGATAAATAACTGAAACAGCCACGTTTTTTTTTCTACCTTCCTCCATCCTCTGACTCTTTCTTTATGTTCATTTTTTTCTTCCACCTTTTCACTTCTTCTCAAACAAAACAAACATGGGTTTCTCTTCAAAACATTTTTTCCCTTTAAAATAAGAAAGTATTCCCCCAGTTTCATTTCTTTCAATCTAACGTGTCTATGTGTTGCTCTTCTTGGACTTCTTGGGATTTGGGATCCATTGTGCCCATATAGCCAGTGTCTTCTGCTATGATGGTGGCGACGATGAAAGAGAGAAGGAACAGTGTGAGGAGCAATTAGGTGGCCATGGTGGAGGTGATGGTGATGGTGGTTTGATTAAGGTTGTTGATTTTGTAATGGAAGTGTATGTCGGTGATGAGAGTTGGGAGAGGATGTGAAAGAGGGAACGTTCATTGTGTTGGTCTTGGAATGAGCAAAGGAATGAGGTTAGAAAGAGAGAGAAAATTAAAGAGAGGAGAGAGAGAAAAAAGTGGTAGACTTTTAGGCCACGTCACCACAAAGTTAACTTTGTTTATCTGTTTCTGCCAACTTAACGGAAAGGACTTGATTGATGCAATTATATCACATGTGGACGCAATTGAGGCGTTTTTAAAAGTGGATACCAACTAAACACTAACCGCTAAATTTGGGAACCAATTAAGCAATTAAGCCTTATAAATTAATAATAATTGCAAAAGAAACGTTAGTTTTAAATGTTGGTCACAAAAAAACACACCAAATTAAGCTTTCTCTTCTCTTCTCAAAAGGAAACTTCATTCCTCATGTTATCTTCTTAGTTTTTCTTCCTTTATTTTCTTATCATCTTTATATCCTAAGTTTATTCTTTTACTCTCTTTAGAGTTCCTTATTAGTTCTTAGATCCTCAAAAATTTCTGAGATGTTCTTGTTGTATCCTGGGAGACTTATGCAATACACTGCAGATAAGTCCTTAAGAACAATGATCTACACACCTCAGAAAATTTTGTTCGTGATTTTGTCAACTTTTATACAATAATTCTTTAGTTAAGGCTCACTCATCTCAATTATTCAATATGGATAAACTCGACTTGACCTTTGCATCAATTCGACATGGCTTCAACCTTCGATCCAGGTTGACAAGACTCAACCTACAATCCAGACTAATTCAATTCGACCTTAGACCTCAAGCATACTTAACTCCACCTTAAGGGATTTGGGTTAACCTTCATCTTATGCTCAAGTTTCATCTTTGAATTTGGTTTGACTCAACTCAACTTTGAATGTAGACTGACTTAACTTGACCTGATTTTCACAACTAAGATATAACTTGATTTTGAATTTTCAAAATCTAAAAAATAAATCATTCAAATCCAATTAAGTAAATTGGTTTTAAAATCCTAAAATTTATATCTAAATTTAGAATAAATCTATTTAAATAAACCTAAAATAAATTAATTTAGATTGGTGTGGATTGAATTTCAAAATTTATATGTTTTTTCTCCTCTGTTATATGTTGTAAGGCTTTGCAAGCATGACAAGGCTGTGTGCAAATAAAACAGGTAACAAATATAGTATTTTTTACGTTAGACTTTAGTAAAAAATTTAGGTTAATTGTTAAAAAATATACCGTCAACCAGTCCTAAGTATAAAACACTTTTCTTGGCGCAATTCAAAAATTAACTCACGCAATTCTTTTGGACTTCAGGAACTAGTTCGTATTGTATGACATAATATAATTCATTGACAATTGGAAGATCATTTCACTCATCCACGGTTAAAAACACACGTACCAAATAGAATACTACCTCCATTTTATTGGTTCTTGTTTTTTAACCATCTCATTCTAAAATAAAATATTACTTTTAGCTACAACTTCTAATAAACCTCTATTTTATGCTGTTGTAGTAAAGTTAAAACTTTAATGTATTTTCATCCTATAAAATTAATACAATCTAATTGTAATCCTATAAAAGTAATTAGTTTTATAATAAAAATTAGACGTTTTGGTTATCCCTTATGTGCGACATATATGTATTCAACAATAGGAAGTGACTATCTTATGTGATATCCCCCGGTATTTGTAAATTAAATTCAATATCCAAAAGTTCCAAAACAAGCAACAAATATTATAGGTATTAATATAAAAGTTCAAGACTGAACATAACAATTTCAAATTCTGAAATGATAAAATAAGTAGAAGAGATAAATAAACTAAAACTAAAGTTTACTCCGTTTATAAACCTTTAAAAACAATTATAAATTTTAGAAAGATAAGAAAAACATAAAAAACTTGTTTTTAACATATTTAAGTTTAAAATTGTTCTGATAGGTCAAGGAAACAGAACTCGGAACTTCAATAATCTAACATCAAGAATCTCTGGAAATGAAAAATAGAAAAAAGTTTCAAAAGCAAATCCTCGTTCCACAAGAGAATGAAAAAGTAGTTCATTTTCACTTATAAACCATCTGAGTCGAAATTAAAAACAATTTAAATATAACATTAACAATATTATCTAGACAAATTTATAGGAAAAACAAAAATTAATATACATATTTAATAAAATAATATGTATTGTCAACACTAAATACATATAAATTTTCAAAATTATGAATCAGGCAACTTTAAAAACACATCATTAATTATTTATAATTAGTTAAGGGTGGGAAAAAACTTTTATAAAAACAAAACTAATCTCTTGACTATAATAACATGTACACAGGACATTGATGAATTTGAATTACTATACCTCTTTAATATCACATTACAATAATCACATTAATGTTACGACAGTTGTTAAACAAAGATATAAATGAAAGGAAAACAATCAAAATTTAAAATTTTGTTCTGGGTGAATGGAACTTAAACTAGTCAAAGATTATTAATTTAAGAAGAAAAAAACGTCAAGGCATTAATAAATATGGAATACAAAGAAAAAAGAAAGAAAGAGGCGTTAATGCATACTTACCATCTATAGTCTACACAACTTATCCCAAATAAGTCATCTCTCTTCATCAGTACTATCACTTCAACCTAGCAATTAAGAATATACTAACCGGTCGCAATTAAGCGTCACAAACCTATGATAAGAAACACGTTCGTGAAAGCTGAAACACATGTGATGCAGGGATGGAGATCCATGCATCTCTATGATGCTATGCTGCAGACAAATATCAGAGGCATTCAGAAGTCAGTTTAACAAGTTACACAAACATGAACTTTAGATTGGCTAAATTATGCATGAAGTACTCATCTGTTTCAAACTACAACCATGTCTTGAGGCGCTCATTCTGGCTATTAGCAATTGCCCCATTCCTTGCCCCATCTATTCCTAACTAAAACTACCAGAATGCAAAGCTAATTGAGCATGTTCATTTGTCGAGTAAAACAAACTAGTTCATATAGTAGTTGCAGTTACTCCTGCACATAAAGAATGTGTATGCTGGGTGGGAAGTTTAATAGTTAAGCTGCCATAAAATTTAACTAGCTAAATTGGCAAAAATGCTCACACCAAGGACATGCTCAAATCTCAAACCCTTCAGCAACAGTTTATGTCTTAATCTATATTTAACTACCTAAAACAAATGTATGCCGGGTAAAAATATGCACTAAAAGGATTTAACAAAGTAAAAAGCAGATTAATAGGACCTCCAAAGTCCAGATAATAAAAACATGCACATCTTGCTTGACAACATTTCAAGCATAAACATTACAGAAACACAAGTGAACCAATAAAATCACATTAATTTACCACCATAATGATGCCTTTGAAACAGAACAATAAACATACCAATTACTAGTTGAAACAGAATAATAAAGTTTCCTTTAATTCACCGCGGTACAGAACAGAGGAACAAATCAATAAATGAAACACCATCGATAAACCCTAAATCCCAAACCAACTCATCAAACAGGCATGTATTAATGTCAAAACCAAGCCAACGAGTCCATTACTACCACATCCTAAAGAAGAATCTATATAGTGAAATTAGAGTTAACTATTTCCATCTTTTAATTTCTAGTCAAACTATCACACCCTAAAGGAGGATCTACATAGTAAATTGAAGCTAAATATTTCTATATTCTAATGTGTATTCAAACAAAATCATCACAACAGGAAAATTATTAACGCAAGCAGAAACATAAATAAACTGAAGAAACAGACATGCACTAGGAAAATTGATTTCGCTTTATTAATTTCAGGCGTATCTGAGTAAGGGCTTTTTGTTTTTGCACATAATTAAACAGTGCTACATCTTCACATCAAAACCACTCTACATCCTACAATATAAGAATCGTATAAAATTTAGCTCAATTTGCGACGAGAAGATCGGCGGCTAAGGCGTCGATGACGAGATCAGGCGAATCTGCGGTGGGAGAGACGGGGAGGAAGAGGACCGACTTGGCGGCCATGAGTTTCTTGCGCTGAGGATAGCGCGGGCCGTAGATCCTGGCAACAAAAAACGGAAAGTCGGCGGCGGCCGCCTGTGTCTGATCAGCAGCAGGGAGCGGTGAAGGAGGACGATGAAGGGAGATCTGGTGACGCAGGATGGTGTTGAGGCGGTGAGATCTGGCGCTGATGCGAGAATCGCGTATGCGAGCGAGGGCGCCAGGTTTGAGGTACTTGTGAAAGGACTGGGAGATGCTAGGTCTGGTTCTGCGGTTCATGACAAAGACAGGGAAAAGTGAGAACCGAAGTTACAGAGAAATCAAAGACAGAGAGAAAGAGAGGCGGAGAGAAAAAGAGGGAGAGAGAAAGGGTGAAAGAGAGATTGCAATGGAGAGACGAGGATTAGGGATTTTAAGGAGGGAGATAGAAGTGAGAGAGGCGGGAAAGGGAGAGAGCGGGTTGGGGTGAGGGTTTCAAAACGGAGGCTGAAGGAGGCGGGATTTTAAGATCTTTTGTTTTGTTTTTGCCTCCACACAATTTTATTTTTTTCTTTTTCATTGGAGTCAGCGGTCTTTTGTCAATCTACTTACAAATCAATCACACTTATTTTTTTCCTGATTCGTTTTAGTTTTAATGTTTTACTGTTAGTAAAATTTAATAAGTAATTTATATTAAAAACATAAATTTTGTATGACTAAAATTTATGGTAACTAAATACATTTAAATGCATAATTAATCATTTAATTTTTAATTAATAATCTAAATTGTAATTTATAAAAACAAGTATTTGTACCATTGAATGCACGAGACTTTTTAAAATTATAATATATTTTCAAATATATGTATATATAGAGAGATATTATATTTATTCATTATATTATGATAAAAATTGAATTTAAGATATTGTAACATAGTATTTCAAATACAAAAATCCATCAATTAAATGATAAGTTTATACATTATGAAAAATATTTTTCATATATCATATTTTATATGAAAATAAAATAAAATAATTGAGAAATATTAAATTAAAATAGTAGAAAGATGTATTAATTGAAATAAAATAAAATTAATGATATATAATAATGATTACTAAAATTTGGTACCAAATATTAAATTTTAAATATTAAGTAAAAATAATTTATTAAAATAAATTGTCATGCATTATTAAGAAGGAGAAGAATAAAATAATGAAATAATCATTTAAATTACTAAATATAACATAAAAAAGTAAAAATATACATATTAAAACATTACATTTATAAGTGATAATAAATTCTTATATTCACATATTATATAATACATAAATCATTAATAATTGTCATTCCACATTACAAAATATAAATATTCTTTATGTGACTCACAAATATACTATCAAATTTATTTTATTATTCATTATTTTTTACAATTATATCAAAGGTTAACTGTTTTAGTCATTTAACATTTTTAACTTTTTTATTTATATTTATTTTGTTATGAAAAATATTTTACCCTTTTATCCATTTATTTTATTTTAAAACTAATTTGTCTATATTCTTTTATTTTTATTAGATGTACATAAAATTTATTTTATCCATTTATTATATTTTAAAATTAATTTTTCTATACCATTTTTTATTTTTTATTTTATTCTTTTATAATTTTTAATTAATTCGTCATTTTATATTATTTTTTCATTTTTAATTTTATCTTTATAATTATTTGGTCATCAATTGTAATCTATTATTTATTGTGATAGAAGAAAATAATATAGTAACAAATTTATCTTATTACGAATTGTATATTTTATTTTATTGACAAGTGTATAAAAGTTAGTCTTTTAATCATTTAACATTTTTATTACGTAAAAAATATTTTATTTCTTTATTCATTTATTTTAATTTTTTATTTTTACTTATTTAAGTATAGTCTGCTAATTTATTTTATCTGTTTATCCATTTATTTTATTTTTAAACTAATTTGTCTATATTTTTTTTTATTCTTTACAACATATTCTTAAAATTTATTTTACCATTTTATCTATTTATTTTATTTTTAAAACTACTTTTTTAATCTTGATGTTATATTTTTATAACTTTTAATTAATTGGTTATTTAATAAATTATTAAAGAATAACATATATTTAAGGTATCCTTTTTTTATACTATTTTTTTCATTTCTAATTTAATTATTTATGATTTATAATTATTTGGTTATCTATTAGGATAAAAATATACAGGCAATTTTATGTTATTATTTATTTTATTTTGTTAACAAATGTCTCAAAAATTAGTATTATAGTCATTTGACATTTTTCATTTATTTTATATATATTTATTTTACGAATACATGTGCATTGAAATTATTTTATTTTTTTGTCTATTTACTTTAATTTTTAATTTTTTTTATTTATATTTATTTTACTATTATATATTATAAGAATCTAAGAATTAGAGAATATAGTATTAAAGTTATAAGTGTTTTAAAACAACGTGAGTAAGTATTTTATTTTAAAATAATTCAGTAAAATAAATATAATTTCTAAAACTCGTCTGATTATTTAAAACCTAAACGATTTCTTCTGAGTTTTCAATCACTTCTCTCTAACTTTTCTAACTTCTCAATATCTGTTTGTAATCAGGAAGTTCTTAGTAGATCACGACTGAGTAATCTTCTTTCTCTACCAATCAGTTCTTGGTTTATAACAATTAAGTTTCTACCTCTTTTTTCTTTAATTATCAATTTATGATTATGCTTAGGAGATGTGAGAGCTGAGATAATTAAAGAAGGATAGAGAAAGACAGGTGTCTACAAGGGAGTGGACTGTTCGGTTTTGACGGTGGTATATAAATGAAAGTTTCAAATTTGATGCCACTTTTCGCATGTACTATTTCTTTCTCCAACCTTCTGATATCTTCTTTTCTCCTCCTTCTCTCTAGAATTCCTCCTTCTCACTTCATCTTTTCAACAATCAGTCAGGGTGTCAAAAAGCTTATTCTTTCACCAATCGAATTCAAGTTTGGAGTCGATAAGCTCATCCCCTTCTTAGAAATTCTATTTTCTGGCACATGCAAGCCAAGTTTCTGGTTGCATGTGTTTATTATCTTCTTCTTCTAAATTCTGATCACATTTCTAGTCTTTTGGTTGGTCTATTCTTATCAATCGGTGAGTCATAGGTTTCTAGGATTTTTTGTGGTGAGCGAGTTTCGGCAATTGTGAGCTTTCAGTCCAGTTAAGAGGTAAAGGAAGCTAAATAATTTAACTTGTATTTTATATGTTTGGAATGAATCGTGTGATTGATTAAAATGCATGTTGAATTTCTATTTTCTATTGAATGTGAGGACTGAACTCTGTGAATTGGAATTGGGGAGAATTATGCAAAAAAAAATGTTTGGCCAGTGTCAACTTGAGGAAGTGAGAGGGTGAAATTGAGAGTTTAAGGTTGGGAGTGAGTTTTGACAGTAAGTTAAGTTTTAACAAGTGCATTGTGACTTGTTAGAATCATTAAGTTGGCCAAAAATGTATACAAGTGGTAAAAATCTGGTTTTCGGTCCTTGAGTTGATGATTCTACATAATTGAATCTCAAATTTGAGATGAAACTCTTTTAATGAGGTTAGAAAGGTTTAGATACTCTTAATTAATGTGTAAAAATGTGTATGATATAAGTTTGGAGGATTAGAAGTTGGGAAAATGTAGTGAAGTTGGTAACGATAGGTGTTCATCATAATTCTGCAGTCATTCTACTAGCACTCGGTCCTGATAGTGCTCAGTCTTATACTAGCAGTTAAGCTTGTATTAGTGCTCGGTCTTATACTAGCAGTTATGCTAGTGTTAGCGCTCGGTCTTATACTAGGCATCAATTTAATCTTGGTATGCAACCTAGTTTTAGTACTCAACTCTAGTATAGTGTTAGGTTTTTCCCAGTAGTCGACCTTCGTCAGTGTTCGGTAAATATTTAGGTTGTGTCTGTTATAGACCGTTTGGTCTTGGGGTGGTGAGAAACTGTTTGGTCTCCAACGTTCACAAAGTTTTCAGTCTTATGAGTGATGATACAATTGGTGAATGAATTTTATGTTAAGTAATGAAGATTATGTTTTCACGTTAAGTGGAAGGGAATTTCAAGGAGGAATGTCCCGTGGATGGTTATTGAATTGTAAAAGGAATGTCCTGTGGATGGTTATTGAATTGTAAAGTATGAATGTGGGTATCGTGATAAGCTGGTGTTTATCCTGATATTCTGTGATTACTCATTCTCAAGTAGAGAGGAGTAAGTCATGTGTGAGAATGGCATGAGGTCCTTTAACCTCAGGGTATTGAGGTAATCTTCATTGGACTAACCTTGTGGGGTAGCTTGATGGGAGTCTTGTTGTTTCACCACCACAAGTGCAAAAACGCCTGTAGCTACACATTCATACAGTCTGGATGGTCAAGTCAGGTGTTCGGTCTATGCATGAGTATATTGTTCGGTCATAACTATTTGAGTGTTCGGTTTGTATATGAGTGTTTGTATTCAGTTTTGGTATGTTGGAGTGTTTGGCCTTGCATTGTTTGGACTTGTGTGAAATGTATGTATGTTTATATAATTAAATTATATTAGCTTACCCTTATTTCCTGTTTTGTCCATGTTTTCCTGTTCGGTTCCTCTCGCAATGATCACCTTTGGGTGTGAGCAAAGGTAAAAGAGGTCTCGGTGGAGCAAGCTCTGGAAGGAGAAGATCCATAAGTTTAGTACAAATTGTTCGGTCTTATACATAGTTTTGCAATAGATTAGGTTTCTTTGTAAAGTTTTAATTTTATGGTTATTTTTGGATAATTGTACTGTTAAATACTTTAATGCCTTGTAGATAACTAATCTATCATATTATTATATGTGATTATTCTATAATATAGTTTACATTATATTTTTGGGATGTTAAAGGAAACTCCTTTCGCTTGTATCATTTGTGTTCCTTTATTGAATCTTTGTTAATTTGATATCCTAAGTTCTCATTTTGATCACAATTCGATGTTTTTAGAGTTTATTGAGTCGAAAGCAAGGGTGTTGGTGTTTTTAGAGCTCTGTAGCTTCGGTGTAAGAAAATGGAAGCTTAAATGTTTAACTATAATTTATGTTTGTTTTGTAAGTAGGGTTGGCAAAAAAGCCCGTACCCGTGGGTATCCGCGGGTAAAATCCGCTTCGGGTATTTAGTACCCGCGGGTAACATGTATTTTAATACCCGCTGGTTAACGAGTCGGGTTCGGGTATCACATTATCCATACCTGCGGGTACCCGTTACCCGTTTAAAAAAAATTATAATTTTAACTAATAAGTTTTCTGTTTAAAAAGTAAAATTATAATTTTAACTATTCTATTTGATGAATTAGGTTTTAATCTACTGTAAAAATGGGCCAAAGCCCAAATTTTTTTAGGGTTTTCTTCCTTATAATAAGGAAAAAAGAGGTGCCCTCATTTCTTCTTGTTAGATGTAGTGCCGTCACAGACCTTAAATCCTTGCTCGATCACGTGCGGTTACCCGACCTTAATGGTCGCCGAAACACGGAGGCGACGAAGTGGATCGGACGCAGAGACGTTCGGCATCTGACGACCTGAGGCAGCGAATGAGTCCCTTAGGGAAGTGAAGATGAGGACAAAGAAGAGGAAGACGAGGCTGAAGAACGTCGCGGTGACGACGTCTAGGTCCAGCACTAGCAAGGGCCACCCACGCGTTTTGAGGCAGGGAGGTTCACGTGACCCATCGAAAATAGTATTGGATGGGATCAGAACGACATTGGGGTCTGGCATTTTGGAGTTGGGCGTATTGATGAATGCAACTAGAAATGAATCAAAGTTTGTTTGATGAGAGTGAATAAAGGTTTACTAGAAGGAGGACGTGACAGAGGGCAGCTATTGCGAATGAAGGAGGTGACGACTACTTTCTTTGAAGTGAAGACCTAGGGTTTGTGAGTTCTGATTCTGAACAAGAAAGGATAATAGAGTATTGGGCCATAATTTGGACTAAAGGAAGTTGGAAAACGGATATCCAACGGGTATCCGCGGGTTAGAAAAAATCTGCGGAATTTTTTTATACGGGTAGCGGGGCGGGTATGGGTATGATTTTGTACTTGCGGGTCGGGTTGCAGGTAGGCACTATCTGTGCCCGACCCGACCCGTTGCCATCCATGTGTGTAAGTTTGGTGCTTGTAGGTGTGTTGAACTGATTGGGTTATAATTTAAATATTTATGCTAGTGTTAATTCATTTAAATGAGTATATTTAGTTATTTAATGATTGATTTATTGTGTAATGTAATTTGGATGTTATTGCTGTCAAGAATTGTATGTTATAATGTTGTTTTGATGTCTGAAATTGGCTACAAGGTTTAAGGAATGTTGAGTTGTCTAAAACATAGGTTTGTTTGGTAAACAAAATGAAAGTTTTGATAGACAAGTTTGGGAGATAATGTTTGGATGGAAAAATATGGTATTTCAGGTCTGTTTTTATGTTATTCAAGACTTGCTAGCACCTTGAGTTGACAAAAATCTGGTAAGGAAATAGGTATGAGTCAATATGGTGATTTTAGAAGGTTTTAGGCTCAATTTTAAGGGTTTTGAATGGTGATATTCTAAATTATAAGGTTTGTGCTAAAAGGGATGGTTTGGGGTTTGTTGTGGAGTCATTTATGACTTATTCAATCCTTTAGTTTGCACAATTTGGTATTATAAGAAGTAGAATTGACTTTTGGTAAGTTTTTGGGTTAGAGTAGCTACTTTGAGTTAGAAGTGTATTTTCAGATGTTTCTCAATGCCTAGAAGGTTATAGGAATCATTTAAACATGTGTATAGTGTAGTAAAGGTCATATTAGAGGTGTTTTAAGGGCTGGTGTGACGTTGAACACCATTTTTTCAAAGAACTTTGGCGTTGACACCCCTAAGCACCCTTTTTTTGAGAGCTCTGGCGTTGAGTGCCCTTTCCAGTGGCATCTGGCTCCTGGGCGCCCCATTCTAGCCATTGGGCGCCCTTTTGCAAGTTTTTGGTTTTTCAGTTTCTAGGTTGTTCTGTGATTTTTTTTATTCATTGTTTTTAATATTGTGATGAATATGTAATGGTTTTATTATGTGAGTTTCTGATGTGTTACATGAAGTTATATGTATTTATGAATGAAAGGTATGGAAAAGAATTCCAAAGAGGAATTTCTTATCGGTGAGTATTGTTAGTATGAATATAGGAAGCTCGATCTTTACGGTTATCCTAAAACTATAATGGTCATTCATTCTTAATTAGAGAAGATTAATACATGTAGTGAAAGCAGCAGAAGGTCTTGATGGTGTTTCCAGTATGGTCTAAGATGCAGTACAGACTAACCTTGTGAGTGTAGTAGGGTGAAACTCGTTGGCAATTTTGGATTGTGATATGTGGATCATGTTTCATGTGTGAGATGTTAATGTATTTTATGAATTGTTTTTGTGTCACTACCTTATCCTTTTTGTTTCTGTTGGTGTGTTCTTGTGTTTTTGTCTTAGCCATGATCATTTGGTAGGTGTGAGCAGAGGACAATAAGATGACCGTAAAGCAAGTTTTGAAGGGAAGATCAATATATGTTTAGTTTTTCCTTACACTAGACGTTATAATAGTTTTGTTTTAGTTGGCTTGTATATAAAGTTTTAATTATATCTTCTTATGATTTATAATTATTTAGTCATTAATAAAATAAAATTTAGAAACATTTATTTTATTTGTATTTCTTAATATATATATATATATATATATATATATATATATATTAATAATTTATAATATAAAAAAAATTGCCTCTCTTAAAATTTATTATACTATTTTATTCATTTGATTTATTTTTAAACTAATTAATATAAAAGTTGCAATGTATGTTAACTCTATCATTATGTAATAAACTTTTATTTTAACTTTTGAATAATTATTTCTTTTAACTCTACAATTTAACATCTCCTCATACAGTACAAATAAATAATTACTTTTTTTAACATGTGTTCTTAACACATTTTAATCAACACTAAACAAAAATATAAGGTATTTTCAATATATTTATTACTAAAGAATGATTTATATTTAAAATATGAATTCATGTGTTATATATTATATTTTCATCCTTAATTTTATTCATTTATAATTTATAATTAATTGGTCATTGAATAAATTATTAAAAAAAACTTATATTTAAAGTCTAATTTTTATACTATATTTTTATTTTTTATTTTATCTTTTTATGATTTATAATTATTTGGTGTACTATAAGCAATATACCGATCAGAGTTAATGGTCATTCATGCACATATACGACGTTAATGGTTAATCAATGTGTTTGGCTATCACAAACCCTATATAAATATACTATTGATATTTAGGTAAAATAACATTGATCTATCATAATAAAATAGAGACTTTTTTTTGAAAAATATCTCAATTGAGTGTCAGAGTGTCTTCTGCAGGTCATCAACTCATCAGAGTGGATTGTGTTTTTGAAGAGAATTAGACGATCGGAGTAGAGCAAGGAAGACCGACCCTCAGACCAATTTAACCAAAACATTTTGGCACCCAACGATTGGCGCCAAAATGTTTCAGTTGAAGAGGTTTGAGGTTGATCGTCCTCTCACACTTCGTCTCCTCTGTTTATTAAGGATGGTCTTCAATCTTCCAATTCGATCATCCGATTCGTCAAACATTCTCCCTTCCGATGGTTGACAAGTAGGAAATACTCCGACATTCAAATAAAAAAAAAAATACTGCTTAAGTGTGTCTTAATGCAATTCGAAAACAAAAGTGTCTTTACCTATGTTACAATCTCGTATTTGTAGGTTTAATAATCATCAAGTCCATTAATTATTCATTATTACAATATATTTTTAGACAATATATCTTATTAATCATTTACTAATATTGTATATTCGTGTTTAATACGGTCATTAAACCTTATTAATTACCCGTTATCTCTATAAGACTCGTATATTGGTTGTTGCCGAACTGGTTGGTTTCTTTTTCCTTATAACATGTCGTGGAATGATCTTCGTCCATGATGGATCAGTACATAGTGTATGGTACATTTGGTATTTTACTATCGAATGTGAATAAAATTATTTTATTTTTTTATCTAATTATTTTACTTTAAAACTAAATTGTCTATATTAATTTTTTTTTACTTTTTTACCACTTATGCATAAAATTTATTTTACCTTCTTATCCATCTATTTTACTTTTAAACTAATTTCTGTATACTAATTTTTATTCTTAATTTTATTCTTTTATAACTTCTAATTAATTGGTCATTTAATAGATTATTAGAGAATATTTTATATTTAAAATATAAAATTTATTATACTTTTTTTTAATTTTTAATTTTCTCTTCTTCTTACGATTTATAATTATTTGGTCATTAATAAAATTAAATTTTGAAACGTATACTTTGATTTTATGTTTTAAAATAATATTATTTTAGAAAATGGTATATATATTTATTTATTTGAAAAATATAAGTTATTTATACTAAATTGTCTTTCTAAAAATTTATTTTACTATTTTATTCATTTGATTTATTTTTAAATTATCTTTTCGTAGAAGTAACATTATATTTCAACTTCATCATTTAATTATTATCTTAGTTCTTAATTACAAGTATTATTTTCTCAAAATTGAAACTTTTATATTAGGTTTAATAGCTTATTGTGTTCCCGGTTTCAGTTAAGTTTTTCCATCGTTTTAAAAAAAATGTACATTGTGTCCCCATTTAGTAAAATTTGTCTCAATCAAATTTCTTCCGTTAAATACACACAGATAACGTTAACTTTTTTATTATCTTTCCTCTGCTCTTCTGAACACAACATCTTTTTGTGAGTCAAATCAATATGAGCAAACTTTACATGACAGACATCATGGCTTGAGTTCCAATATTTCATGGGCACGTAACAACAAATAAATATAAAAAGAAAGAAAAACAAAAATTTCTAAAGGTGTGTTCACTTGGAGGAGAGGATTTGAGGGAGAGTGAGTTTATGGATTTGAGAGGATTTGGGAGTGAATTTTTTGTTGTTTATTTGAGTGGATTTGGAGATAATTGAGAGTGGATTTGGAAGTAAAGTTTGTGAGAATTAATGTAAGATTTGATTGATGTGATAAATAAAAAAATTTGTTTAATCGGTAAAAATGAAATATTACCAAAACGTCTCTAGTTATTAAAGTAATATAAAATAATAATTGTTAATGTTATATTTAATTGTAAAAATGTTTATAAAATGTAAGAAATTAACATTAGATCGATTTTGTTCTCATAATTAAATTTATTATTGTAACATCACAATAATGTAGTACAATATTATATAAAGAGTCATCACATATATGATAATATATGATATGATAGAACAATTATTAAACTAAAGTACAAAGAGGCTAACAAAACTATACACAGCTAATCTAAAATTAACTAAACAGCAACATCTCCTCCGTTCAATGCATGTTCCAAGGAAACCTCATCTTCCTTTGCTTACAACCAGTTCGCTAAGCAACTCCACTCGCTAGGCGAAAGTCCAAACAGTGGTCCAGACTCTCAACCCTCTCGTTGAGCGACTCCTCTCGCTAGGCGAAAGTCCAGACAGTGATCCAAAATCTCAACCCTCTCGCTTAGCGAGTCTGCATAATTCTACAGCACGAAAACTACAGAATTTGCAACATATCCCAACTTAACCAAATGGATATATTTTTCCCAACTTCTAACTCTCATAGATTGTGATATACACTCAAATATACTCAACCAAGTGTGTCTAAACCTTTCCAAACTCATTTTTAACCAATGACTACAAGATCTCACCCAAAAACTCACAAAAACTCAACTTAGAGACTCAAATTGAATTCTATCCTTAGAACCTAAATGGAGCTAAGAATCAAGAGAAGGAGACTCTAATCACATGCAAAGACCGATTCTTTGTATGATCAGAGATTAAGAAAAAGCTAAGAAACGAGAACGAAACTTACCGACTCAAATCAATAAATTAATTGGTTGGAAAGGTAGCCCTCGATGCCAAGATCGCCTAGACACCTCTTGATCGTGGAACAAATGATTCAAGGGTGAAAAATGTTAGATAAAAGGAAGAGACAACAAAAAAGATAATGTTTTAAATAGATAAAATATATTTTAGATAATAAAACGAGTTAAAAATATTCTATTTATATTATAAAATTATTTTTAAAATAAAGTACCCAGTTTAATTATTTTAATATACCTATCAATTTTAATATTTCATTCTCTAAAAGTTCTTACAATTATAATATAATATTTTACAATATATTGTATTATATTTATTTCAAAAGTAATATATACATAATATTATATTATGAAAATATTATATTTATTTAATATTATTCTCCCATTCGAATAAAGGAAAAATACATCATGTTTGAATTATAATTTTTTCTATTGATGGTATATGGGCTAAAATTAGGATATTAAGGTAGGGCAACATCACTTTTGCATCATGCTTACTTAAGATCAGAAATAATATAATAAACCAAAAATTTGAAATTAATGTTTATATATTTATTTACGTGGGATTTTGTTTTTCAGCTGAAAAGAGTAATAGATATGAAACAAATTATACAAATGTTGTCTAATTTTGTCAAACTAGTTTATTATTCCTTTTTTCTCATTTCTCTCTCTATATGTATATGATAAACTAGATATGAGAAATATCTTTCTCAACTTTATATTTGAGAAGAACTTTTTCTTCTGCCAAACATCCCTAACATTAACAGGTATTTTTTTATTCTTTTTTAGTATAATTTTATTAACTTGATTTTTTTAATTTTTTTTTCAATATTAATAATGTAATGCTTTACTGTTTATTATATATACTGGTATCCAAATTCTGCTGATAAGAAATGATGTGATACTTTACAATATTTAACATATTAATAATACGTGTCACCTGTTGCTTATTTACTAAAAATACTTTTAAAAATAATATAAGACGTTTTAAATTATTTCATGACAAAAGACTTTACTAATTTTTAAATTTGTTTTCTTTAAAAAAAAAATCTGGAAAGAGTGTTTTATTTAATAAAAAATCCAAAATATTGGCTTGTTGAGAATCGTCAACGTTTGTGCTGGACCTACATAGAATACTTATTCTCGGTCCGCCTCGATGGCTGAATATTATTCCTACTTTCTGAAACCAATCAGACAAGTACCTTTAAACAAAAACTCTTACTCGTGATAATAAATAAACCAAAATGAACTAGGATACATCGCAGGCGCATGTCTCGCAATAAACCTTAGCCACTGATGATCCTTGCGCTTTCATCGGTGAAGCGATGGTGACCAAGTTGGCTCGTGATTATCATTACACAAAAGTGAACACCGACACCAATGATATGTAAAACAAGGAAAAGAATAAATGAATAATTCATTGTATTGGTCTATGACATCAAAAATGAAAAAATCAACGATGGAGCAAGCACGTGGAATGATTCGTTGCTAATACAAAGCTAATAACGAGAGAAGGGAATGGTAGTGCTTTTTTCGCCAATGGAATAAAGTAAAATGAAACAATACAACTTCATTAAGCCACTTGGCCAAAATTCGAAAAATTTGCCGGGAACTAGGGTATATATTAGAGGGGAAGGAATTGTAATAACAAGTAAAAGAAAAATTAAATAACCTACGACGGTAAGTTGGTATTTTAGGGAGTTGATTGGACACGAGGATTGCATAGTATGGAAACGCCCGCAGAGGAACGGGTTCGGGTCTGAATAAAACGGTTTCTGCTTGGTATTATCTCCAGTAATAATTGAAAATAAGCTAATATATAGAGAGAAGTATTGGGTACTGTTATTTTCTTCTAGAGCTAGAAGAAGCCCTAGTTTGTGCTCTCCACACGCTTCTCTGCATACGAATGCTTTGATCATGGCTTCTGCAGCCTCTTCGCTCCTACGAGCTTCTCGCTCCGTGCTTGCTTCTTCTACCTCCAGTTCTGTTTATAGAGCTTTCTCTCGTTCCGCTCCTCGCCGATTACCCGGCTCCTCCGCCGCCGCTCGCTCCTTTGGCTCCGCCGTTCCGCGATGGAGCCACGGCGTCGATTGGCGCTCTCCACTCGGCCTCCGCCATCAGATCAGAGCCGTCGCTCCCCTCATCGAACGCTTCCACCGGAAGATCGCCACTAGTGGTACTTCACTGTTATCTCCCACAATATTGGAGCTCTGTTTATTTTGATCTGCTTCGCTTAGCTGAGAATCGTTCTTTTTGGATGCGAATTTTCGTATTTTGATCGAATTTAAAGTTTGAATTGATTGAATTTCCGTTTGCCTTTTTCTTTACTGGAATCTTCTGTCTGATTGTCAACGAGGTTAAGAGAGGAAAATCATATATCACCCCAACCTTTAATCCACCATTAATTCATATTATTATTATTGTAATATAGTTGTTTGCCGATAAAAAAAAGTTATAATATAGTTGTGAAATAACGATGTTAAGAGAAAAGAAATCATATATTCACTCGTGTATTCCCAACCGGGTTTGATTTAAACTGAACGTTATTTAATTCATCAAATATTAATCCATACTGTTATCTCATCATATTATCATTGTCTAATTATTGTTTTTTTTTGTTATAGTATTATTATGTTTATTATTTAGTGCTTACGAGTTGTGCTTTATCTGAGTGATATGTAGTTTAGCATCTCTAATGTATGCGGCTAAATTTTGTGTTCTGGTCGGTCTTCTAACGTAAGTTCCATTTCAGCTCTTGATAATCCTTTCAAGGGAAATCTAACGAGTCTCCCTAAGCCTGGTGGTGGCGAGTTTGGAAAGTTCTACAGCCTTCCGTCACTCAATGATCCGAGAATTGGTAATTTTCTAGCTTAATTGTTTAATTTTGTTTACTAGAAATTTGGTTATGTAGTCTATTATCTTATCCTAATGATCAGTGATAAAATCATAGTTCTTTAAAATAGCGGTGTCTCTTTGTTAATTCTTTTTTGCTGATGGTTTCGACTTTGTGGGTCCTTGACAGATAGGTTACCATACTCTATTAGAATTCTCCTTGAATCAGCTATCCGTAATTGTGACAATTTCCAAGTTACTAAAGAAGATGTCGAGAAGATTATTGACTGGGAAAACTCTTGTGTTAAACAAGTTGAGATTCCTTTCAAGCCTGCTCGCGTTCTACTGCAGGTAACTTGTTCAATACTGGGTGCGGCAAAAGAGTTGTTGTCATGGATGGGTGATATACAAACATTTGGGTCTTTCTTTAACCTGATTTTTCTCCTCACATCAGGATTTTACTGGAGTCCCTGCTGTTGTTGATCTGGCTTGCATGCGTGATGCTATGAATAAGCTTGGCAGTGATTCTAATAAGATCAATCCTCTGGTATACACCATTCTTATAGTTTTCTGTGCTGTCATTGATGGAGTGATTTCAAATTTTTATGTACTATGTAGAGTTCTGTATGTGCCTTAAATTTGTAATTTTTCATTAGTAATTATTGGTCTTTTGGTACACAATATTTTTCTTTTTACTTTTCGTATTATCGACTGTCTAACTGAAGTGACTTTTAAGGGAGTTTATGCGCTGAATTTAAAACTACTTTCTCTAATACTACTCAGTACTGATTGATATGAACTTGTACTTAACATACATAAAATTTGATTAGGAGTTTCTTTAAGATCAAATGTTGTTTACTGAAATGTTTTGGAAGTTGTATGTGGTAATAGAGGTTTGAGAGTGAGACTAGTAAGGAAACTACTATCTATTTTTTCTTTTTGTATTATTTGTAAGAAACTTGTGCTGTTGCACGCATTGCAGGCTATTTTAATTTCCTAGACAGGTCATTTGCTATTTCAAAAACCGTATATTTTGTACTAAATTTAAAAACCATTGCAATGAAGGATTTATTGAACTAATTTTCCCTGAAAGTGAATCTTCCCGAACTATTTCTTTGAAGTTTGTGTAATTGCTAAACACAGTTTAAAGCTAACTGTTGAACGTAGTTATTCTGATTTATGGAAATTTAACGAATAACCCCCATGGCCATGTTTTCCCTATATGCTATGTTTGCTATGGTACAAGTGTTTCTGACTCTTGGCTATAATTGTTGTCAGGTTCCTGTTGATCTTGTCATTGATCATTCAGTTCAAGTTGATGTTGCAAGGTCAGAGAATGCAGTGCAGGCCAATATGGAGCTTGAGTTCCAGAGAAACAAGGAGAGATTTGCTTTTCTTAAATGGGGGTCTAATGCTTTCCGTAACATGCTTGTTGTCCCTCCTGGTTCTGGTATAGTACATCAGGTAAGCTCTAACCGGACATTAGTAATGATGTTATGGAATATATTTTTTATGGTTATTTATTGTTAATTCCGGGGACTTGTTTATGCCTTGTTGTAGGTCAATCTTGAATATCTTGGACGTGTTGTCTTCAACAATGAAGGCCTGCTTTATCCTGACAGTGTTGTTGGGACTGATTCACATACAACAATGATTGATGGGCTTGGAGTTGCTGGATGGGGTGTTGGCGGTATTGAAGCAGAGGCAGCAATGCTTGGCCAGGTATATTTACATCCAAAGTTTGGTTTATTCTTGGTTTTGATTGTAATATAGTCCTTCCCTATAGATGTGATTCATTCAGATAAATTGTTCTTTAGAATTAAGTTTATTTATACAGTGGTGTTCCTAATGCTGTGTACTTTGATAACGACAGCCTATGAGCATGGTGTTACCTGGTGTTGTTGGGTTCAAGTTATCTGGAAAGTTGCGGAATGGAGTTACAGCAACTGACTTGGTTCTAACTGTGACACAAATTCTTAGGAAACATGGTGTTGTGGGGAAATTTGTTGAATTTTATGGTAATTAACCACACGTGCTTTTAGTCATGTGTTGAGCTTATGCTGGACTGTTTCAACTGTTTAACGGTATTCATGGTTTTGTTCTATAGGTGATGGTATGGGTGAGCTATCATTAGCTGATAGGGCCACAATTGCGAATATGTCTCCTGAATATGGTGCAACCATGGGCTTCTTCCCTGTAGATCACGTTACATTACAATACCTCAAGTTAACTGGAAGAAGTGATGAGACTGTAAGTATGAACTCATTATTTTCCAATGATGTGTGAAATGCTTGTAGGATTTCTTAAATTTCATTTTTGACATTGTAGGTGGCAATGATAGAGGCCTATCTCAGGGCAAACAAATTGTTTATTGACTATAATGAGGTAAGACTAGTTGAATATCCTATGTACTCCTTCTCGATAAAACAAACATATGTGAGGGTATGGAAAGTTAATCTATTTGCTGTAAATACAGCCTCAACCAGATAGAGTTTATTCATCCTATCTTGAATTGAACCTTGATGAAGTCGAACCATGCATCTCAGGACCCAAGAGGTAAGACACTTCCCTTTTGCAAAACATGTCTTGCATTTAATGTGGGTTTAAAAAAATTCTGCTTTATAATCTGTGTGGTAATTCATACTGAATACTCCTTCCAGACCTCATGATCGGGTGCCTTTGAAAGAAATGAAGGCTGATTGGCATGCTTGTCTAGACAACAAAGTGGGATTTAAGGTTAGTAATGTTGTGATGGTCAAGTAACTAGGTTAAGTTTGATGTCTCTTTTTTTTATGTCCATGGTAACTTAGAATTAACTTATATCTAAATGATGATGACAAATTGATGTTCAGATTGTTGCATCAAACACAAATTGCTTTATTGTTTGCTGAATTATATGACTTTGGCTCTGCAAACTTGGACAATCAAATGGTAGCATCATAAATAGCCCCATCCAATGCACAAGGGAAATGACAACATTATATTAAGAGAAAGAAATTGGTATTTTGTTTCTTGAAACTTGAATCTAAAATAAGTTCGATATTACCTGAAGTGAAGTGAGTCCTTTTTACTGATTTTATGACTTTGTTTCTGCAAACTTGGGCAATCAAGTGGTAGCATTATAAATAGCCCCATGCAGCGCACAAGAGAAATGACGACATTATGTTAAGAGAAAGAAATTGCCGTTTTCTTGAAACTTCAATCTAAAATATGTTTGATATTATCCGAGGTGAAGTGAGTCCTTTTTACTGATTATATAACTTTGTTTCTGCAAACTTGGGCAATCAAGTGGTAGCATTATAAATAGCCCCACCCAATGCACAAGAGAAATTACAACGTTAAGAGAAAGAAATTTCCGTTTTCTTTCTTGAAACTAGGATCTAAAATATGTTTGATAATAACTGAGGTGAAGTGAGTCCTATTTCCCGAATACTGTTCTTTCTTTATTATAGTTCTTATTTTCTATGACAACTGTACCCAGATTTCAGAAAGGGTATGATAATAAGAATGAAAGACATTAATCTTTTTTCTAATATTAACCATTCTAATAGTTTCAAGTTGTAGACTTTAACTTGGTGACACTTTAGTTGTCACAAAGCATGCAGCTGTTTAATCTTCTTGCATGATTTCTTTGATTTCAGGGATTTGCTATACCAAAAGATGTACAAGGAAAAGTTGCAAAATTTGATTTTCATGGGCAGCCAGCGGAGCTCAAGCATGGTAGTGTTGTGATTGCTGCAATCACAAGCTGTACGAATACATCAAACCCAAGTGTTATGCTTGGGGCTGGTCTCGTGGCAAAGAAGGCCCATGAACTTGGTTTGAAGGTTAGGCACCAAAATAGATGTTAGAAACTGTCATCATGGTGCTTCTAAACATGTGCTTAGATGATGTTGTCCAGTTTTCCTTCCACTTCCAAAAGTGCCAAATTGTATTCAATGTATGCTGTCAATTTCTAGATTGTAACTGTAGATGCTTTCACTGGTTGCCAGGTTAAGCCATGGGTAAAAACAAGTCTTGCTCCTGGATCTGGAGTTGTTACAAAATATCTACTTCAGAGGTACTTTTCATAGTGGAATATCAATTTTGTAATTTGTATTATAAATGTATTTCCCTGTTTAGTCTGCTCAATTCGTGAAAAATGTATACTAAATTTGAACTTGTTTTACATTTTCTGGTCAGTGGCCTGCAAAAGTACCTAAATGAACAGGGTTTCAATATTGTTGGATTTGGCTGTACCACATGTATTGGCAATTCTGGGGAACTAGACCCGTCAGTAGCTTCTGCTATTTCTGAAAATGGTGAGATATCAAATATAGTTTCTATACTTGAAGTTAATTCTGTGTCATTTTTGCAATTGTAGTGCTTACGACTTTTTAGATAAACTACTAATCGAATTCTGTTTAATATTTACTAAACTGATTAAATTCTTATAATTGTCTTGGGCAGACATAGTGGCTGCTGCTGTGTTGTCTGGGAACCGTAATTTTGAGGGCCGTGTGCATCCCTTGACAAGAGCTAACTACCTTGCGTCACCACCTCTAGTTGTTGCTTATGCTCTTGCTGGCACAGTATGTTTCCCTAAGCCATATTTTTGTTCTGTTTATGAAAGGGATTTTATTATTGCTTTGTTCATATTGGTTGATTTTCATACCTTGTTATTAAGAATGATTAGATTATGATTGTCAAGTACTTTGTTGGAATAAAAAAACTGATATGAAACTGCTGGTCTGGAGTCTGACCACAGACGTTGATGTTGTCTGGTCGATCCTCTTCATACATATATATATATATATATATATTTACACACACACACACACACATATATATATATATATGTATGTATATATATATATGTATGTATATATATATATATATATATATGTGTGTGTGTGTGTGTGTGTGTGTGTGTGTGTGTGTGTATGTGTGTACATATATCTATCTACACATATATATCTATATATATGGACATGTTCTGGTTCATGCTATTTCTAGTATAGTAGACTTACATTGAATTCAAATCCAGTGTTATGTGTTATTTTCAATTCTCTATCAAAAATTTAGGATTTTTATATCTAGAACTTGTGATCTTGACTTAAAATTTGCTATGGGCTTAGGTTGTTTTAATTTTTTCTTCTGTTATTGCGTGCTAATGTCTCCCACTAATACGTCCCCGTGTTCTGCCAACTGTATTAGCTTCATCTAGAACATTGTTTTATTAACTAGTCCGTTAAAAGGTTGATGAAATATAAGACCTATTACGTTGAGATGGTGTTTTTTATTTCCATTTTTTGTTTCTACGATTGACCACAAAAGGACCATGTTTTTTCATGTGTTTTTTGTTTTCAACTATTTGTATATGAAACGGTGAAAATTTCTTGTTTTATTGTTTATGTTGACATTTATAAATAAGAAACAAAGTTGAAATACTATGACATTTTTGTAATTAAAAGTGGAAGTAGAGAAAATCTTGAACATTTTCTGAAACTAAACTTGCCATTAGAGTGTATACACTGTTAACATATCAATTACCTTTTGGTTGAATTACCAGGTGGACATTGACTTTGAAAAGGAGCCGATAGGAACAGGGAAGGATGGAAAGAATATTTACTTGAGGGATATTTGGCCATCCACTCAAGAAATTGCAGATGTAAATGATGTTTAACTTCCTCCTTATGTAAAATTTACAGATTTGACTGTGTACTGAGATTAACTTTGGTTACTTGATTCATAGGCTGTTCAATCCAGTGTGTTGCCTGACATGTTCCGAAGTACATATGAAGCTATTACCAAAGGTAACACTATGTGGAACCAACTCCAAGTTCCCACCGAGACCCTGTACTCATGGGACCCCAAGTCAACATACATTCATGAACCTCCATACTTCAAGGGCATGACCATGGATCCACCCGGAGCTCATGGTGTGAAAGATGCGTATTGTCTTCTGAATTTTGGTGACAGCATAACAACTGATCACATTTCTCCTGCTGGAAACATTAACAAGGACAGTCCAGCTGCAAAATACCTTCTGGACCGAGGGGTGGAACAAAAAGACTTCAATTCTTATGGAAGTCGCCGTGGCAATGATGAAGTGATGGCGAGGGGAACTTTTGCAAACATTCGTCTTGTTAACAAGCTCTTGAATGGGGAGGTTGGCCCCAAGACAGTTCACATTCCCACCGGGGAGAAGCTTTTTGTGTTTGATGCCGCACAGGTAAATTATGTACTAAATAAGTATACATGCTGTTTCTTGCTGCGTTTGAACTTTTCAAGTGGCTGACTTTAATTTCGGGTGATATTTACTTTTCTCTCCTAAATTACTTTCAAAAATTTAAACTAACAACCATTTGCTGATGAGGAAAAACGTTGTTGAATTTTTTTTATAATGCATGTTATATACATCAATTATCGGTCTTGCTTGTTAAATAATTAAAATAGGTACTCACTAATTCACGACTTGTTGCAATGACTGCAAGGCTTATTATTGCAACTAAATCTCCAATTTTGGACCCTTCCCTTTTGAGAACAACAATGCATTTTCTAGGAAATTTTTTAAAAAATTAAACAGTTTAATGTTTACTGAAGAAAAGGAAAAGGGAACTAAGGCAAGGAACTTTTTGGCAAAAACCAACTCCTCTTCTCGACTCCTTTCTCTCCCTCCTCACTATCTGCTACCCCCAACCAGCTCTAAGGTTATTTCTCGAGTTTACATATATGAAGACTACCAGACAATTTTTATTTTTTAGTTATTTTAACTTCAAGTAGATTTTAAACCAGAAAAGTTCTAAACCAAGTATAGACTTGATAAAGGATCAAAATTCACCGGTTACGTTAATATGAAAAGTAAAATATTTTTCCACCTATAGTAGAACTAGTGGGATACCTTTGTTCTAGGACAATGAGATAAACAGTATGATTTTAGCTCTTTGAGCTTCTAATCCCCATGAATTTTCTTTGACGACAGAGATACAAGGCCGAAGGAAAGGACACCATTGTTCTGGCTGGAGCTGAGTATGGTAGTGGGAGTTCCAGAGATTGGGCCGCCAAGGGTCCCATGCTATTGGTAAGTCACATATAGCCTGTCGTTTGGTTGTTTTCATGACATGTCTCGAGACTTGTTCCTGACTAGAATGATGACGTGCACTTATTTTTGACAGGGTGTCAAAGCTGTGATAGCTAAAAGTTTTGAGAGAATCCATCGTAGTAATTTGGTAGGAATGGGTATTATTCCTCTTTGCTTTAAATCTGGTGAGGACGCGGACACATTAGGATTGACCGGTCACGAGCGTTATTCTATTGATCTCCCGAGTAAAATCAGCGAGATAAGGCCTGGCCAAGATGTCACCGTAACAACGGATACTGGAAAATCTTTCACCTGCACAGTTCGCTTCGACACTGAGGTAATTTAAACATGCCCCTTATTCATGTTTGTCCGTTGATGTAATTCAATGTAAATTGTGGTCTATTATTGAGCACCATATTTCGGCGTTCCAAAAACTTGTCTGTAGATTATTGTGTAACATACCCTTGTATTTTCAGGTGGAACTTGCTTACTTTAACCAGGGGGGCATACTTCCGTATGTGATCAGGAACCTCACTAAGCAGTGAAGTCATCGTTGATGGAAAATATTGAAAGCTGTTGCCACTATGTGTACACCTTTCGAGTGGTAATAAAATGAGATAAATTAAATTCAATAAATAGGAAAGGCAATTTTTTGACACTTCAAGGTGTTTATATTAGGCCTGTAAAACATCGAGTGCATTGATTATAGATTTCTCATGTCTGCGTTCTGTGCCCATTGAACAATGGGGACGATTGTATTTTTGTATAAGCTGACGTGATCCGTGCTGATGGCAGTGAATATTTTTTTAATTTAAATACTCCACTTAATTTTCTTTTAATGTCTACATTGAAGTTGAAACTGAATTGGAGGTGCAGAACTTTCAGCCCACACAATTGAGAAAATAATTTACTCAGGGTAAAATTGTGTTATAAATGGATGATAAAGAATTTCTATGATATAGCATTATGTACAGGGTGAATAGCAGTTGTATACGAGGATGGAAATTGATTAGATTTTAGTAAGCATGACCTTTGTTCAAATTGAGTTTTGAATCTGTTTTTTTTTATATTTTATATTTTTTAATCTGTAAGGCTTTTTGAGATTTTGTTGGACATTCATAACAGTTTGATCTGCATTATCCATCATATTATGTCTGACTTTTTGTGACATGTTTCCCTTACAGTTTTGTGGTTCTCAACCACCAATTGCATGTTCCATACAAAAATCCACCAATAACGTTGAAAATAGGCAATGTGTGATGAATAAAAAAAAATGACCCAGGGAGTAATCTCTCCAAAAAAATATATGAATGAACGGATTCATCGTACTTATAAATATAATTAACATATCAAATATGTTGATAGGGTTTTGTTTGATAGAAATAATTAACGGTGAAAGATTTTGTTCATTTCAAGACTTTCAACATTACATCTAATATCTATTTTCTTGTTTTTAAAGATTAGTAATTTATGTCTCAGTTTTTACTTCTACGTTTTAATTTTAGTATCCTATTTTCATGAGAGCCACTTGAAGTAATTCTCATTTTTGAGGATTCTCTTTCAATTTCTTCTTTGATCACATGATTAAGATGCCATAAATAAATATTATGATTTTATATAATAATAACTAATCTTATAATTTAATTGAGTCATTAAATTATTTAAATGTGTAAAGTTATTAAAAGAATATTGAAATAAACTTATCTTATTTAAGTATTGTAAAAGATTTCAAGTTTAAAAGTTTTATGATACTTGAAAAAATTTATTGGAAAGTACCAAATAGATTTGCAAAATGAAGACAAAAGACATATATATTTAATATAAAATTTCACATTTCACATACATATAATAGAATGAATCATTACTATTTAAACTAGGTAATCTACAACCTACTAATTATCATATAATAGAATACTAATTGAATTATTTACAATATTTTTTATTATTTTTCTAATCAATTTCATATTGTTTGCGTTGATAGATTTTGTTAAAATACCAGGGTTATAATATTTTAACACTAGTTCTAGATTTTGTTAAAATATCAACCACTTATTAATTATAATATTTTAACACTAGTTCTTTTTTGTTAACATGATTTCACAAGAACTAAAATCTTGTTTCAACATATTTGCTCTTTCGATGAGCAATAGGATGTCTAGCTAAGCTTATAAGTGATTTGTTGTTTATTAGCATTTTAATTGGCTCTTATCAAGTTTTCAAGCCATAAAGCTTGACATGTTCTCATTAAGGCTGTAATATAATTAATTTCTCATAAAGATAATACTATCACTAATCCTTTTATAACACAGTAAGATAAGTGTTTGACATATCATAGACACATATCGCATTATAGTTTTATTATCGTTTTTATCATAACACCAATATGAATCATAATAGCTAAATACTTTATTATAAATATTTCTTTCATGATTTAAAAACAACCCATATTATAAAGTGTCCTTAACATATTTTAATATCCTCTTAGTTATAAACAAATGAGCAAACCTTGGATGTACCATATATATATATATATATATATATATATATATATATATATTAATTAGCCTCACTCCAAAGTTATGTTTGTGGCACAAAAATCTTAATGAATCTACAATCTATTTATACAAAGTTGCGTCAATTATCTTGTTTGTTCCTTGAATCTCTACTTTATATAATAATTAACTGGTTGGACAAAATAACAATCCATCATATGAAATTCTTTCAACATTTCAAGTGAATATCTCTTTTGATGCATGAAAACTCAATCATTAATGGATACAGATTTCATCACCCAAAAATAAGCTATTAATCCCAAGTTTTTCATCTCAAATTCCAACATAATTCTCTTTTTAAACTTCTTTATTTTTACTGCAATGTTGTCAAACTAATAGGCTATCTATACAAAGGTCACTATCATCAAATAACTCATAATAGCTCTCACATAAAGTCCATATTTGTTGTATATCGAAGTCCAACTATAAAAGCAATTTATGCTTTAATTTCATGACAAGAGAGTTGAATATAAAAAAAAAAAATCTACTTTGTTTGATTATGACTCAACCTTTAGGTGACTCCTTTGGTTGCTCTATAGAGGACAAATCATGCACCTTGTCTTTCATATTTAGTACACTCAAACTTTCCAAATTTAGATGCCGAAATCTTTGATGTTAAAGCTAATTATGATCTTCCATTCCATAATAGTTGCAAAATAATGACTTTCACCAATTTAAATTCTAGTTTACAAAATTCTGTTCTTTGATAAATGAACCTTCAAAATTAGTTTTATCTTGCTATAGGAAACTTTCATCACATTCTGATTCATATTCATGTCATAGTGATGTGTTCCCACATTTATCTTGGGAATATATAATATATAATGGGAATATCAGGTTTACATAATATTTATTTTTTATTTTTAAAAATATATATAAATATTGACACGCATAACACATTGTGTATCTGAATCCGTATTCATATTTTATTTTATCTGATATGAAATTTTGTTTGTATTCAATAATAAATTGGTATAGATTTTAATTAAGAATAAAGAACATTTTAATGATGCGTTGCTCTTTACAGTGTGTTCGAAATAAATCTACAAAGAAAAAAAAAATGATTTGTGTTGTTAACCATGTGTTATCAATAATAGTCTTATTTTTTTAATAATTTTTACAATCTTGTATGCTACGCAATACTATATAAAAAAAATGTGGAAAAGTTTAGGGGTTCATGTCCTTCAATACATAAACGTAAATAGAGATCATTGCTAAAGGTATAGGGTATGATACTTACCTTTTTACATATATAAAACATATATTATGTATTTCGTTATATAATAATAATGAAAACATATTCATGATAACAAAAAATAATAATAAAATTATTGTTTTTATAACTGTAAAAATAAATATAAATAATTTTTATTTATATTGTATGTAATTTTTATTATAAAAATATGTTTTAGTATTAAAAAATAATTAAATTTTAAAAGTAGTTAAATCAGGAAAAAACGATTAAATTTAAAAATAAACACTTAAAATGATACTTAAGGATAAAATTGAAAAATAATATGTATACAAATAGGTCATTTTTACTTATTTTGTATGTAATGTTTTTTTATTATAAAAAGTTATTCTAGTTTTAAAAAATAATTAAATTTAAAAAGGTAGTTATATAAGAAAAACGACTAAATTTAAAAACAATTATATATGTGTACATCAAAAACGTAGAATTCTCTTAATATATAATATTGTATAGATAAAAAATATTTTGAACGTTTTAATTAAAGTGATAAACTTATAAATTATTTTAGTAATTAAATTAATCCATTATTGGAAATAAAGTGATAAAAAAATTAAATTAAGTAATACTCTACAAGTAAGAAAACCATAGTGGAAAATATTGAAGTACATAAACACGAAAGAAAAGCAAAATATATGAGGAGAAGAGAAGAAGGCATAGATAATAAAGTGAATAAGAGAAAGCACATGAAATAAAGAAAAGCTGTCTCTTAGCATTTTGTTTTGAATTTTTAATCTCACAATAGAAGAAAGGATTACTTTAATAATGCTGCTGCATTTACAGTTTTCCATGACTTCACACAATATAACAAATGCTATCAATGAAAATAATAACGTGGATACAAAAAAATTAATATTATTAAATTTCGCTAAGTTGATTTTAACATCATATAAAATATTATTTTTTTTAAATAAAGAATATTTAAATTTTAGTTTGTGTTACGTCTATGTTAAAAAAATCGACTTTATTCTTGACGTAAATATGATTTATTTAATTTTAAATTAATATTATTTTTTAATAAATATAAACATTTATGTTAGTATAAATTCAACGCTGGTTTAGTCGATGTTAATGAAATTTGTTTAATGTATCACTAAAAGAAATAGGTCATGATCTCTAATTTTAATGATTGAAAGAAACACAAATGGCATCTAAGTAATTTAGTGATTGAAATAGCAATAAATTAAATTTAAAACGATATTAGTTTTATTCCTAAATCAATTGTTATATAAGTTAAAATAAAAGTGTTATTTTCAATCATCGAATTGACAATTGAAAGAAAATGACATTTTAGCACCAATTTTAATTTTAGTCCATCTAGTTAGCTCTAAGTAGATGTTAATTATTTTAATTTTTTTAAATAATTAAATATATGTGTAAATTTTATATTGATATCAATTTAACTAAAATTAATTGAAATAAATATTAAAATTAATTATAGTTAATGTCGATATTAATATATAGTGAAAGTTATTTTATTTATTTAATTATTAATTTAATTTAATGTCAATTATACAAATTCTAATATAATATATTTTAATATTTATTTAATTTAGTGTTGATTAAGTTGATATTAATTTATATATTATTAATTTAAGTTCTTCGTGGACTAATATGAATTGTAAATTGTTTTTAGTCTAAATATTTATTTAAATAAAACAAAGATTTTTAATTACAATTTTATTTTCTCATTTTTCTATATAATTTTTTTCATATTCATTTTCTTAAATTATTTTCTTGCGTTCTACTCGTTTCATTCATATATATATATATATTTTCTGTAAGAATCTAGAAAATAAAGTATTAGAGTTAATATGTGTATTAAAATAATGAGACCAAGTATTTTATTATAAAATAACTTCATAATATAAATAAAAAATTTTAAATTCCTCTCATTATCTAAAACACTGTCTATCTTTCTAAAACACTATTCTCTTAACCTCTTTACCATCTCTCTAAGATTTCTTACTCCTAAGTCATCTATTTGACGATCAAGAGGTGTCTAGGCGATCCTTACGACGATGACTACCTATCCGACCGATCAATTTGTGGTTTAGAACAAGTCAGTTTTCATTCCTTTTCTTAGTGTTTTTGGTGAATCCTTGAATCATGCAAAGAGAGTCTGTTTGCATGTGTCAAGAACTCTCATTCTTCAATTCCTGGCTCAATATAGGTTCTAAGGTTTGTATCTAATCACCAATCAGTAATTTGTAAGTTTTTCTAGAGATTTCTTGCGGTGGAAGTAACGGTTGAGAATTTCTTTAAGTGTGGAAGTTGCTAGAGGTAAGGGATGCTAATGTTTTTCATTTAATTTGAGTTACAAAGTATGTTATGGAATGTAATAGTATGGAAATTCAATGTATGTTAATTTTGATGTTTGGTTAGTGTGTTATGTTTGGATATGCATGAGTGATTGAATGAAAATGGTTGTATGGATCTGGTTAAATGTGATTACTGGCTTGTATGTGTGATTGGTGTGGTGAAGGATGATTGTATGAAATGATTACAACAGAGAGGAAATAAAATATATGTTGAGCTGTTAGTCATTTTAACATTGAAAATAGGGTTTTGGTTTGTGAGCTTTTGAACTAAGGGTTAGTTAGAGTATATTCAGTTTTAAAGTTTGTCTAGATATGAATTATGACTTGCTAGGGTTGTCAATTAGTTGAAATCTGTTTTAGAAAGAGGTATTAGTAGTTGATGATGTGGTTTTAGGTGCAAATTTAGGGGTCTTGAATAATGAAATTTTGATGGGAATGTTATGAGGAAAATTGAAGTGGTTGGGATATGTAATGAAGTCAATTGTGACTTGTTTTGATCCCTAAATTGCAAAATTATAAGCTAAAACTGGTAGAATTCATTTTGGGTCTTTAAGTTGAGGTTTGAGAAATTTTGGAGTGAAACCTTCTAAGCAAGCACTTTAAAATGGGTTTAGGATGGTTTAGAAACAATTATATAAGTCTAATTGAGTGTATCATTTAATCTAGGAGTGTTAGAAATTGGGAAAGATATCTCAATTTGGTCAAGGGTGGTCATAGTGCAAATTCTGCAATTTTTGGTGTTGCAGAATTATGCAAACTCGCTCAGCGAGTCTAGTCGCTCATCGAGAGATTGAATGGTCTGGACCATTGTCTGTTTATTCGCACAACGAAAAGGGTCGTTGAGGGGTCTGGAATACTGTCTGTGTATTCGCACAACGAGTTGAGTCATTGAGCGAGAGGTTAGAGGATCTGGATCAATGTCTGTTTATTCGAACAACGAGCTGAGTCGCTGAGTGAGAGGTTAGGGGGTCTAGATCATTGTCTGTTTATTTGCACAATGAACTGGGTCACTAAGCGAGAGGTTGATGGGTCTGGATCACTATCTGTTTATTCATACAACGAACTGGGTCGCTGAGCTAGAGTTTGAGGGGTCTGGATCACTGTTTGTGTATTCGCACAGCGACTGAGGTCGTTGAGCGAGAAGACTTTTTGGTCACCCAACAAGTTAGGTCGTTGAGCGATTAGTTTAGGTCTGTTTGTGTTTTAATTCTTTGTATAATGCTCTGATAATCTTGAGTATGTTTGATTCTCTGAATGGGTTACGAGTTCCTCTGTTATTATATACTTTGAAATGTTGTTGGATTGGAAATTAAGGTGCAAAATATATGTTCTAAGTATGGTTTCAAGGTTGTGAAAAGAGTTCCAAGGAGGAATCTCTTATTGGAGGTTTTATGGGAGACTAGTATAAATTGTAAGAAGTCGATATGATGGTCATCCTAACCTTTAATGATCCTTCGTGCTCAATTAGAAAGTGATGAGTCATGTCGTGAGAGGAGCAGGAGGTCCTAGCTTGAGGACCTTTCTTCATGGTGGCAAAAGGCGTTTTAAGGACTAACCTTATGTGACAACTTTGAGTGGGTCAATTGTTTCACTACACAGATGCAGAACTATTCATGGCTCGATAGTTATACTAGATAGTAAAGGGTTTGGCCAAGTTTGAGTCAGTATGTGTGAAGAGAAACAAATGTTGAAATTTATGGTGTGCTTGAACTTGTATATTGTATTTACTTTAATATGAACAATTCTTTTTTCAACTAGCTTACCCTTCTTGCATGTTTCTTGGTTGTTTGTTCTATGTGTATTTTTATTTGGTGATGATATGGTGGGTATGAGCAGAGCAAGATGAGGTGTCCATCGAGCAAGCATTAGGCAGAGGGGCTTTTAATGTGTAGTGTTATTAGTAACGTGTCTTTCACAATGTTTCTCGTTGCTTGGTAATTTTTTATACACCAGTGTTGTACATAGTTTTGATACTAGTGCATGGTGTGTATAATGTTAGAGTTACAACTTTTCTTGGATGACTATAAAGAATTATTTTATTCTTTTTTTCCATCCGGTTAATTGATCTATCATATTATTTATGTGATAACTATTATATAGTTAATTCTATATTTTGAGATGTTATAATTTTTATTCTTCTTCTATAAATAATCTATTTTATTTTTATTAAAACTAAAAGTATTGCAATATTTTTTTATTAAAACTACTATTATTAACGTCTTTCACATTCAAACAAATTAAATTAATATTGAAAATATATTTCATTTACCATTAACTTAATCCAGAAGTTTTGAATATTATGATAACTGATATGTGGAAGTCCATAATAATGTTTTATAAATGAAGTTATTTAAAATTTAATCAATACTAAAATAAAAAATTTGAAAATTAAAAAATACATTAACATGAATTTAATTAACAATAAACTATTTTAATTAAATATTAATTAAAAAATTAAGACTACATTATTTTAATTAAACATTAATTAAAAAATAATAATGAAGTAAAATGAACCCTTTATAGTTGGTAGGCATATGGAAAAGGAAAGGGTAGGGGTGAAAGTACAGAGAAGGTAGCATGATGGAAAGTTGACCAATGCATTGAGATCATTGATGTTGGAAAAATCTTATGGAAGATCGCTGCACCAAAGATATGTGAATGACTTTCTTCTATGGAAATCCATAAGGATTAGCCTTTTTGTCATTTTATTGTATCATTCAAAATAGCTCACGAGTGAATTTGACTAACTCATCTCTAACAGTAAACAATAATATTTATCATCACATCCAAAAATTAGTCTCTTAACCACAAAGCAAAGAAACTAAGTGTATGTAATTGCTTTTATCAATGAATTTTAAACTTAATTTAATTTCATAAAATTTATGTCTATTTATATATTATAAAGGATTAAATATGTTTTTAGTTCCTATACTTTAGGGCGATTTTAGGTTTAGTCTCTCTTTCAAACTAAGGTACAATTTAGTCCTTCAACTTGAAAATTCTGGTTTTAGTTTTTTTAACTTTATTTGCTGTTTCAAATGCGTTTCTCAATTAACATTGAGGCAAAAATGTATCAAACAGTGTAAACAATCCAAATGCTATAATGAAACGTGCTTGAAACAACAAATAAAATTAAAAAAATTTGGTAAAAAAGACTAAAATCAGAGCTTTCTAAAATTAAAAGACTAAATTGTACCTTAGTTTGAAAGAGAGACTAAACCCAAAATCAACCCGAAGTATAAGGACTAAAAACATATTTAACCCTATTATAAATTAATGATACAAAACTTTTGACAATTTAATTTCGATTCTTAAAATAAATGAAAGATAAAGAAAAATCTAATCATTTATTCTCCATCAACTTCGTATTTACAACCATTTTGTCGTTATGTCACAAACAATAGCTAATTTCAATCAAGGTAAGAAAGAAATATACAAAATGTATGGGTATATGCTGAAACTTCAATATCGCATTAAATATTGTATATAATAAATGTCCTGTATCTTCAGATTTCCCTACCACTTGCAATCAGACATCACCACATGTTTATAGTTCTATTTTTCAGACATCTTCACTGTATCAAATATAGCAATATTTTTATTGGCTCATATTGTTTATCATTCATTTCACCTTCTTCCAATGTCTTGTGTGTGCATTATTTAACATTTTTCAGATCAGCACCTATAATGGAGACCATTGCTATACTCATCTCCATAACATCAATACCCCCACATGCACATTTATTGTTAGAGGAAGAGGTGACAACTACATCACAGAATACAAATTTCCTTACTTCAAAAATCTCAAATAAAATCTTATTTATAAATGTTAACCAAGATATTTAAACTATATTTTATCTTTTATTATGATTTTTCTTTTATATTTCTCAATAATTAATACTTTTTATACTTTATTTACAAAAATTCAAAAATCATTCTATTTTTTTTTATTTTAAATTCTTTTCCTTAATTTAAAACTTTCTTTTACAAACCAATATTTACTTTTAGAATTTAAAATTCTTCAAACTTAAATGTTTTGTGAATACATATACAACAAGATCTTTAGCTGTTTTATCTATACAAAGAAAATATCGATCTATAATCAAAGTACAATTTCGTGATCATTAAAGTAATCTATTTAAAAGATAGAAAAATTACATACAATCAAAGAAATCCATATTTAAAAGAGAAAATAAATTGTTCGAATAAAAAATTAACTTACTTAAAACTACAAAATCGATCGCTCTTAAATATCTTGTGATTTCTCGATTTCATCATGATGATGTAATTTGATTTAAAAAAAAATAAAGAGAAATTGAAAGTGAAATTTGAAAGAAAAGGAAGAGATGAGAAGGCTCTGGAAAAGTGTGGGAGAGAAAGAGAAAAAAAAATGCAAAGGGGACATCACGTATGAGTTTTACACTATGATAATTGTGAGTTGAATTTTAGATATGAACAGATTTCATTTTAGATATGAATAAATTTCATTTTACAAATATTTTTATAAAATTTATCTACCAAATACATTTTTACAAAATTGAATTCATATATAAAAAAATGCAACACATCGTGATCTTTATATAAATATATTTATTTATATATATAGTTTTTATTTTTGTGATTTTTCTCAAATAAATTATTTACTTTTTATTCAATTAGGTTTTTAGTTTTTAAAAATTAAAAAAATTAAGTTTTTTTCTTTAGTTTTTAACTAACACCAAGATCTCATCATGATTTTATCATTACATCATGTCACATGGCCATATATTATTATATTAGTCTCAATTTAATTTTTATATTTTTATTCTGTTTTAATTTAACTTTAACTTATTTAAAAATTAAATAATTATATTTCTTTTTAAATCAATAAAAAATTAATTTCATATAAATTTTTACAAATATTTTTACCAAAATTAAATTTATTTATATTTATATTTAATTATTATATAAATGTTGATTATATTATTTAAATATACCTGTAACACATTAAAAAAAACAGTAAACTGAAATGAAATTTTATTTTCTTAAAGTTTTCACATTTTTTTTTATCTTCAGAGGAATATTATATTTCTTTTTGTACATTGTGTTCATCTGTCATAAACTTACAGTGTCTTTTATCATAAAGGAAGAAATTTAGAGTAACTTCTGGTTAATAGCAGCTTGTTTCGGTACAGGTGCTAACATGCTATTTTTATTTTTCCCTTATTTTCATTATTTCATGGCTTTGTGTTATATAACTTTTTTTAGTGCAAGAGTTTCCACAGTGGAGGGATTAAACAGGTAATAATAAATATTGTAATTACAAATTTTTGCTGATTATTAATAAAGATGGAAAGCATATTTAATTAATTATGTAATAACTTGAACTCTCCTAAAAAGAAAAAAACTAATGATTTAGCTTGTTACGAAAAAAAAATATGAATTGGGTTTTCAAAAATTGCAGTTATCAACTTTTACAGCTAAACCTTCAAAACATCATCATGTTTCTCAAATAATACTATGTTTTTTTAAACAATGTATCTTTATACGGGCATGTTTTAATGTACCCTCATTTAAAACAAAGTACCAATTAGAATATCTGTTTCTATTTAATATATTTAATACCGGAAAAAGTAAAAAATATATATATTATTTATTGACCACCAAAACTGGTTGTTGAACAAATAAATTTAAAATTGAATGGTAGATACAGTGCTAATGAGAGTAGAGGAGGGATGGAGGAGATTAAAATAATCCAAGATGTTAAGTGAAAAGAACTAATTTTAAAAATAGATTTTTATTAATAAAATTTTAAAATATTTTTTTTTATGAAAAATTTTAAACATAGAAAGATTTATTATATTATTTATCATCTATTTTAATTAATTAATTTTTTATTTTTTTAAACGAACACATTTAGTTTGCATTTTGTTTGTAACATAA
Organism: Vigna reflexopilosa; assembly: GCA_027742785.1. Lineage (NCBI taxonomy): Eukaryota > Viridiplantae > Streptophyta > Magnoliopsida > Fabales > Fabaceae > Vigna > Vigna reflexopilosa. Next base: position 6,583,045 of record CM050932.1, read on the forward strand.
CTTTTGTTAAAAAATAATATAATAATATACTGACATGCTGGTGGTGGGTGATTGGGGATGAGTTGGCACTGTGTATTGTGCACTGTGCAATGTCAAGGCTAAGAGGCAACAACTAAAATCATTAGCTCCACTTGTATAAACATAGCAGAGCATCCCAGAGACAAGCACCGGAGAGAAAGCCTCTGCAGTTCCGCTCACTTTATATTTACTTTTTGTTATTATTCTTATTTCTATTCAGATCAATGGGTTCGGTGGAGACGGAACCGCTCTTGTCAGGGTTTTCTGCAGGAGAAGAAACTCCTCGCTCAAATTCCAAGCACGTGTCCGATGGGGAACTTGAGAGAATTCTCACAGATGACACCCTCCCTTTCCTCCGCCGTCTCGGGGCCGCCTTTCGGGTGGAGTTCAAGCTCCTCTTCTTCCTCGCCGCCCCTGCTGTGTTTGTCTACGTCGTCAACTACGTCATGTCCATGTCCACGCAAATGTTCTCCGGTCACCTCGGTAATCTTGAACTCGCCGCCTCCTCCCTCGGCAACACTGGCATCCAACTCTTAGCTTATGGCCTCATGGTATATGCAAGCACTTCTTCAAATACTGTGTTCGGATAAATATTTCTTCATTTTAACAAACATTTACACATTTTAAAAAGTTATATATATATATATATATATATATATATTTACCTTTTTATATAAAATAAAACAACACTCTTACTTTTATTTATTATAAAGCTTTTTAACATTTATGTTTTAAAAGTTTAATTAATTTTGCCGAAAACATGATTTATATTTTTTGCAATTTTATTTATGAGTAACGGTAAAAGAAGGAAATTGATATATTAATTAAAAATGATTTTTAACATGTAACTAATTACAGTTAGGCATGGGGAGTGCAGTTGAGACGCTGTGCGGACAAGCATACGGTGCGCAGAAGTTCGGGATGCTAGGTATATACATGCAGCGTTCAACGGTGCTTCTTTCATTGGCCGGCATCCTTATGACCGTCGTATACGTGTTAAGTGAGCCAATTTTACTCTTCCTCGGCGAGTCCGCGGAAATTGCGGCGGCAGCGGCGCTTTTCGTGTACGGTTTGATTCCTCAGATCTTCGCGTACGCGGTGAACTTCCCTATCCAGAAGTTTATGCAGGCGCAGAGCATAGTGGCGCCGAGCGCATACATCTCAGCGGGGGCGTTGGTGCTGCATCTGGTGCTGAGCTGGTTGGTGGTGTACAAGATTGGGTTGGGACTCTTGGGAGCGTCACTGACGCTGAGCCTGTCGTGGTGGATCATCGTGATTGCTCAGTTCGTGTACATCGTGAAGAGCCCGAAGTGCAAGCAGACGTGGCAGGGGTTCACGTTGCAGGCATTTTCCGGGTTACCGTCGTTCTTGAAGCTGTCTGCAGCTTCCGCCGTTATGCTGTGTTTGGAGACGTGGTATTTTCAAATTCTGGTGCTGCTCGCAGGCCTGCTTCCACAACCTGAATTGGCCCTTGATTCGCTATCAGTCTGGTAAGAATTCCATTATCTTTTGTCATTTTCTCTGACCCTCTTATTTATTTATTTAGTCCTTTTCTTCTGCCTTTCATATTTATTACCTCCTATTATTATTCTGACTATTAATTTTTACACATTTTACGTCTTTTTAAATAACCAAAATATCTGTAAAATGGATGGTTAAAAAAACACTTTTGTTTACCTTCCACCCTTCTTTGTCCTTTTCCGAGTCAAGTATTCATTCCTGAGATCATCGCTTAATTAATTTAAACCTGAAAAAATTAGATTAATTTGTGTGATGCTGTGAAATTTATTCTAATCTAATTAAGACTATTAAATAATAAATATTTATTTCATGTAATAAAATAACTAATTAATTAAAAAACTTTAAAAATATTTATGTAATAAATTTAATTTTAATGTATATATAAAATAAAATTAAAAATTAAAAAACAAAATTAAAAAATAAAAGATGATTCCTTTAATAATGTAAGTTTTAATTAGAGCTATCAAAATAGGTAATCGATTTGACCCACCATGGGTTGATCACTTAGTGAACCAACCTAGCTCATTTAGTAGTGAGTCGGAAAAATTCGAACCCGGTCCGATTTATCACAGGTTGGTGGATAAACAGGTTGACTCATTGACCCATTTAATTACAATTTTTTTAAATAAAAATTATAAACTTTCTATAATTCAAACCTAAATAAATATTCCTAAATTTCACTTCTAACATGGATGTTTAATTAATTTTGAAAATAGAAAACTTAAATAATTTTTTCAAGCAAAAAATAATAATAAATACTTTTTTATAAAATTAAAATTAAATTAGGTAGGTGGGTTGATGGGCTAACTCGGTCCACTACGGGTTCAACCCGCATGAGCCAAATTTAAATGAGTCGGATTTAAATCTGACTCTATAAAAAAAATACAATTTTTTTAAATCCAACCCAACTCAAACCTGTGGTGGGCCAAATTGACCCGCGGATTATGACTCATTTTGAGAGCTCTAGTTTTAACCCATTTTACTTAGCCAATTTTTAAACAATTTTAAGATGAAAAATTTATTTTTAACAACAAAATAAGTAGCTGTTGTCCTGGTGTGCAACCAGAGTTCACCATGTTACCTTTTGCCCGACAGTTGGGGTTTCAGTATACGGCATATTTAAATGTTTTTTTTTTTTCTAAATGAGTAAATTAACTTGTCTTATTTAAATTTAAAATTAATTTTTAATATTTATAATTTAAAAGAAAATTATATTTTATATGTTTCAAATATCATTAGAAAATTTGTTAATATTTTGTTTTCGTGAGTTCTAATTGCAAAATTATTAATATTTCAGTCTATTCAATTCTATATTTTTAACATAAACCTGTGTTTGTTTCTACACACTAACCAACCGTGAGGCGAATACATTTGAAGTGAAAATTCAAAAATCGTGATGAAAAAACACTACGCATATAATACAAATGTTTTAAATACTTCTCTTATAATAGCCTTGATTTGCGAATAAAGTGCATATAGTCGATTATATATGCAAATAATAATGAAAATTTATGATAAAAGAAAAATACATTATGAGTTTTAGCTGCATAAAATATATATATTATTGATATTTTTATTAATATACTTTCTATAATGTGATAAAATAAAAATATTAAAATAATAAATACAATAAAATAATTAAATAAAAATATTAAACAAGCAAATAAAATAATTAATTTAGGATGTTATTAATAATTATGTTTTATATTATGATAAAATATATGATTAAAATAGAATATTAAATAATAAATTAAATTAAATTGATTAATTTTTTTTGTAAAGTAATTTAATTAATATATTATTTATTAAAAATATAAAATTTTTTATTCATCAAATTTTGGTAAATTTTTCTTTTGGATTTAAAATTTATTTTAAGTCTGATTTATATTCTTATATCAAATTATTTTTAAGATGTTATTTTAAAAATTATTTTTTATATATTTGTTCACATTCTATCTTCTTTTCCTTAATTCAAAAAACTCAAATTTTCATTTTCTTTCTCTTTCATTTTTTTCTCTCTCCAATCCAAACAAAATATAAATCTAAATTAAATATTTGTTTTTTAAAATTTTCTTGACAGATTTTAAAGATTTGGACAAATGAATTAAAAGAATCTTCTATTGAAATAACGAGTTTTAAATTTAGAAAAAGAGAGCAACATTTAATATATTTTAGAGATTAAAAACATATTTAAAACTAAATATAATATCGAAAATAGAAGCGGGTTTGAATAGAACCGTCAAAATGGGTTACAACTCGCGAGTCAATCCGCCCCACCACGGATTCGGGTCGGGTTGGGTTTGAAAGAATTGAATTTTTTTTATGCGAGTCAGATTTTAACTGGTTCATTTAAACCCGGCTCATGCGAGTTGAACCCGTGGTGGGCCGGGTTGGCCCGCCAACCAATCTACCTAATTTGTTTTTTTAATTAATTATTTTATTTATAAAATGCTAAAAAGTAAAATACTCTCTTCATACCAAATTGTACTTTTTATTATTATTTTGAATTGTCTTCAATTTAATATCATTTTTTTTGGAGTGGAATTTGTTTAAATTTGAATATAGAAAGTTTGTAATTTAAAAAAAAAAATTGTAATTAAATGGATTAGTGAGCCAACTCGTTTACCCACCAACCTCCTGTGGTGAGTCGATCCAGATTCAGATTTTTCTGGCTCGCTAATAAATAAGTCGGGTTGAATTGACTCACTAAATGACCAATCCGCGATGAGTCAGGTCGGATCGAGCCGAATTACCCATTTTCACATGTCTAAGTTTGAGTAATCTATAATGTGTATTATATTGTTTGATAACTTTTCACAAAAGTTATTGATTATGAACCAGTTTTTTTAATTTAATAAATAATAGTAAATAACGTGCATCAATATCTCACTTATTTTCTCATTAATAAAAATGACTATAAAAATCCTACCATATTAATGCATTCTCTTACCATTTTTAAACGAAAAAGAGCCATCAATAATTTAGAATAGTATTTTTCTAAGAGGGTTAAATATGTTTTTCATCCCTAAACTTCAGTAAAAATTGGAATTAGTTCATTTTCAAAACTTTGGCCTAATTTAGTTCTCCAACTTTAGAAATGTATGAATTTAATCTTTTTAACTAAATTTTGTTAGGTTTATTTGATGTTTCAAGGATGTTTCATGATAGCATTTAGGTTGTTTTTGACACATTTTTGATTTAATGTTAACTGAAAAACGCATTTGAAACATCAAATAAAGTTAACAAAATTTGATTAAAAGGACTAAATTCATACATTTCAAAGTTGAGGAACTAAATTAGGTCAAAGTTTTGAAGATAGACTAATTCCAATTTTTTCTCAAAGTTAAGAGACTGAATTAGGTCAAAGTTTTGAAGAGAGACTAATTCCAATTTTTTCTAAAAATTAAGGTACCAAAAATATATTTAACCCTTTCTTAAATAATTAAAGCAGTATAATACTCTTAATAGTCTAATATTATACATAAAGTATTTTAAGAATTTGTTCAGACTATTCTCATGGGTAGTTAATAAAAATTAAAAGTAATGGATTTCGTCTTTCTACAGTACAATGTTCACTGCTAAATTGGTTAAAGATCCATTACGGTCCAAAAATAATATCTTTAAAGAAAGAATGTCGTTCCATTTTGAGTTAGAATTGTTTTAATACTTGGATTTTTTATTTAAAATTAAAATTTATTCTTTTTCTAAAATTTAATATATTTTAATCATTACTTTTAAAAATAAATAACTATAATCATTTTAATCTAATTACATTAAATACTTTTTATATATTAAAATATGTTTTTCAACTGATATTAAAACAATGTGCAAATAACTTAAATGTTAATATGAAAAGTTATGTCAAAAAAATTTCACATAATTATTATATATAAAATTTTTATGAATTTCAATTTTTTATTACTAAAAAATAAAAACATATTTAATCTTTTAATTTTATCATACATTTATTTTATTTAATTTTTATTAATATTTTTTGTTTGAATAAAAATATATTTCAATACTGGAGACTGAATGTAATTTTTATTTAAATTGTGTGTTTACTATTATTTAGTTCAGGGAAATTATTATATTTTTTTTTTCAAAATTAACCTTATCAAACAAGCACTACTATTTACTCCTGTTATTTTTGTTATTGCAGTACTACACTTTCTGGCTGGTTTAACATGATCTCCGTAGGATTCCAAGCTGCCGCAAGGTTAGATTCTGTCTTTTTATTTCTTACAAAATTTCCATTTGCATAGATATACCGAGCACCAGGAAATTCCATAAAGTTGTTTTTATCAGCAATAAAGAATAGGTAAAAATTTGTTAAAAAAATTGTTAATATATCATCCTCCAACCAAGATTTATATGGATTTACAAAAAAAAAAAAGTGTGCATGACACTTCTCCAAAACCTAATGCAGAGAATCATTAATCATAACTGAAAAGTTATATTTGAGAGTTTCTAAAAGTACATCCATTTAACAACCTTAATTTAATAACAAAATATTAAATTAAGATATTAAATTAAAATTAAAATATAGATTGAATCGTTAAATAAATAATTATTGTAAAGCGTATAGAAAATTATAAAAGCGGTAAGTTTGGTATTTAATGATGAATGCAGCGTAAGGGTGGGTAACGAACTCGGAGCAGGAAATCCAAAATCAGCGTCCTTTTCGGTGGTGGTGGTGACAGCAATTTCTTTCATCATATCAGCTATTATAGCAATAGTGATTCTTGCACTTAGGGATGTCATTAGCTATGCCTTCACAGGGGGTGAAGTGGTTGCTGCTGCAGTTTCAGATCTTTGCCCACTGCTTGCTCTTTGTATTGTCCTCAATGGCGTCCAGCCCGTCTTATCTGGTAATTAATATTAATTACTTCATAATCATATTGCTTCAACAAACCTTAAGAGTATCACATTTCATTCCATTGTAAATCTAATTATTCGTTGTCTTCTTCAAGTTCAAACAAGTTGATGAATAATCCTTAGTAAGCTGAGACAAGTATAATTGTGAGAATACTCAATAATTAATTTCTCATCAGCCATTTTACTGATGTTTGATTGTTAGTTTTATCTTTGAACATAAAGCATTGTTAAAAATTCTCAAGATTATTTCTTCATAACCCTTCTGTGCACCTCTGCAACCTTTTTGGTTTATTAGTTAGTACACTAGAAATTGTTGCATGCAGTTTAACCTGTCGTATATGAATGAAAGGGGTGGCTGTTGGATGTGGTTGGCAAGCTTTCGTGGCTTATGTAAATGTGGGTTGTTATTATGGAGTTGGCTTACCATTGGGAGCGGTTCTAGGCTTTTATTTCGACTACGGTGCCAAGGTACGTACTTTTGGCCTTTTCATTTGAAAATTGATATATAGTTTTAGCTATTTCTGAGCATCTACTCCAGCATACGTTTTATTCTGTAAATATCAGTTTTATAACTAGGAAACAATGATAAGTATCTAAACATGACTATTTTACCAACTTTATCCTTTGTGTACACGTGTTATTTGTTCTTCATTTATTTCTTTATGCATGAGCATCTTAATTTAAAGTTGGGTTTAGTTTTTATCTAAAAACTGGTCTATATATTTGAGTAGAAACAAACACCTTTTTTTTACTTGGCAGGGAATATGGCTGGGAATGCTTGGTGGCACAGCCATGCAAACAGCGATTCTAGTGTGGGTTACATTTAGAACGAACTGGAATAAGGAGGTAAAAGACCATCTCTACACAGGCTTTCTTGCTTATAAGAAGAGAAGGGATAACATGATGTCACTGTCAATTTTGTTTGTAGGTGGAGGAAGCAGCCAAGAGGTTGAGCAAATGGGACGACAAGAAGGAGGAATTACTAGACTGAAGGATGACTTGTTTATGCAGGGGCTAGAGAGCTCTTTATTATTATTATTATTATTATCCCTACTCTTATTGGAAGTTGTGTTGTGTGACATGTAACAATTATATTTGAACAACTATCCATTTTTGTTAGAGATATTTTCTACACTTTGGTGTTAGATTTTTTGTTTTGTTTCTGTGATTAATTAAGGAGAATGATTATTCAATTTCAATAATTTAGGGATCACATTCTAGGGGATATGTAAATGTGATCTGTTTTCATTTTCTCTTATTGTAGAACAACTATAATAAGTAGTCATGTTTTTAGAAATCAATAAGACTGAACTTTTTCCCCATCTTTCAGCAACAGAGTCTTAACAACTGGTAAAGGGTATGATAACCTGGTGAGGAAAAAAAGTGAGAAATCATGGAAATAATTCTTGACAAAGGGATCTCCAGGGCAATTTGAAAAATATCAAAGATCCACGAAAGTAAAAAAGTACACTATTCAAATTCAAGCATTGCGAAGAGCGTTCGAGCTGCTCATTATCCACTGCAACAAACAAACTCATGAGAGGGAAATATACAATTTAGTAGTTTGAAGTCACTTGGTATCCACAATATACATGACACATTCAAAATTTTCCAAAAGAAAAATTAATAAACCCAATTTGCAAAAGAACATTTTGGAGGTGACACGGGTCACTCTTTTTAACTTCTTTCCGCCCTTTCTCTATTACAAATTTTTTTCTATTCGAAACATTTTGATCTTGACTCATTGTTCTCGCCTTGCAATTCATCTTCCATATTCATATTCATATTCATATTCATCCACTCCCCTCTGTATCGTTCTCTCCATCTCCAGAGGCTTATAATTCTCTCAAAATCATCACACACACTCATTCACTCCATCTCAACCTAGTCACAATACATTCACTATCATTGTATCAAGATATTCCTTCACCATCCCTCAATTCTCTTCACCTTTAAATCTCATTTTCCCCATCACTTCAAGACACATAACCTATATATATTTAGGGGTGGGCAAATTGAACTATCTACACATTATAACCAATTATAGTTAACTGTATAATAATTCAAGGAAACTGAATTGAACCAAAAAAGTAATTCAAAAAAACTGAACTGAACTTAATTTTAGTTGAGTTAGACAGTAATACAATTCAGTAAACTGTTTTAGTTCAAAGCCAGACTCTTCTCCCACGCAACGCCTTCGGTCCTCCGCTGGATCCCCTTCCTACTCCTCTATCACGTCAGTGCCGCCCCTTCTCCGACCTCCTCCTCCTCCCTTGCCGCGCCCGCCTCCCTACCCTCCTCGCCGCCAAAACCATCTCCGTCACCGACAACTTCTCCGCCAACTTCTCCCTCGACCACACCCTCCCTCACCCACGGCGTCCAGTCCTTCCTCGACTACTCTCTCTTCAGCGACGGCCTCCTGCCCTCGCCCTCTCCCCCTGCCGGCAACTCCATCGACTCCTTCGGGAACTCAGGTGCGTCCTCCTCCAGCTCCCGCTCAACGGCGTCGTTTTGCTCCCCCTCTTCTCCTTCGTTCTTCCACTGCTCCTATGCCAAGGTTTTTCAATCTCTTTTGAAAGGGAAAGGGAAAAATGTACCTTTGGGTTGCAGATTTGCTTCTCTTTCCAACGAGAAGTGTACGATGGTGGAAGAGGCTTCGACAGTTCGGCGACGGTAGAGTGCGGCGACAACAAAGTGCGGCGATGGCAAAGTGCGGCAAAGTCTTCAGCAGTGAGTCTTCGACAATAGTGCGGCAGCCTTCAACGGAGATAGGAAATAGGAAAACCTAACTTTAATTGAGAAAAATAGGAAAACTGAACCACAGTTAATTGAACTCAAAATAAAAATAGTTCAGTAATTTTAAACTGAACTATTAATCAGTATAAATAGTTTTTAGTAAAAGTAGTTTAAGTTTTTTAAGTTTAAAAAAGTACAAATAAACTTTAGTTTAAGTTTTTTAACTTAACTATGCCCAACCCTGTATATATTCATCTTCTTTCCCTTTTGGTTCACCTTCCCATATCTTTTCCTCCACATTCTATCTTTCAACTTCATCGCCCATCTTCATTCTCTGCACACAAACACTATGAGCCATCACCACAACAACGAAAACAAGAATCAGAGAAAAGGAATGAGTTCTGCGAGCTTAGAAGGTGAATCAGAAAAGAAATCAAGATGCTAGAGAATTAAAGAAGAACGGGAAAGAAAAAGAAATAACCTTACGACGACGGTACACATTTATACGAGTTACAATAATATGTTATTGTACCATCTAGAGTTAACTGACCTCAATGTAATAATCTTAAAACCAATTTGAGAATCGAGCACAATAATGACATGTTATAACTTTATCATTAGACCACCCAATAGGGTTAACCATGGATCATCAATGGCCGAGTTGGCTACTAACGATCAGATGCTTGAAAATACTTGACTGACCTCAGTACAATCGTGACGAATTTGATTTCAGTATGACCAATTATGGGCTAAGTTGACATTGAAAAGCCAATATCCGAAAGTTCAAGCCAAGGTCCATCTGGTAGTATTTTTATTATTTATTTTTAATTTTGGGATTATCTTTGTAATCTTTGGTTATCTTCTGGGTATTATCTTTGTAATCCTTTAGTTTTATCCTTGTAACTAAATATTCTCTAATTTAGGGAATAAAACGAATTGTAACCGATTTACTTGTAAATAAAAGGTTAAATAGATTCAGTGGTCCCTATTTTTGCTGGTTTTCTTTAAGTAGGTCCCTGTCTTTTAAAAATGATCAATTTGGTCCCTGAATTTGAAAAATTAAATCAATCAAGGACATTCCGTTAACTTCCCTGAACGGCGTTAAAAATGTTATGACGTGGACTTAAAATATTTATTAGAATTAAAATTAAAAAAACATGTAGATCTTTTTATGATTAACCTGAACTGTGGATCCAGGATTTCCAATTAGGACCTAGCTCAGGGTTACGCCACCGCGCCACCACTCGAACAGCCACCATGCCGCTGCCCAAGCCGTCGCCAGCTCCGCCACCCACCGTCGAGACCATCACCGGTCGTCGCTGCCACCGTCGAGCCGGCCGCCAGGGTTTCTTCTCATGCTCATCTTCATGCGCGCGAGTGAACTGTTCTCGCTTCTCCACCCCGCCTCCTCGCTGCCGCGACGATCTTCGTGCTCGACCTGAGACGCCGCCGATGACGCAAGTCGCCACAACAATCCTCGCCGGTTGCCACGTTCGTGCCAACAACGCCAACCTCCTCCTATTCCTTCACCAACGACGAAACCCTTTTGCTTTTCTGACATGTGAATCAGAAACGAAACCCAATCCCCAACATTGTGTCATTCGACATCCACATTCTCAATAACTATTCTTTCTTTTCTTATCATTTGTACTGTGATGGGTTTGGCTCTTGGGGTTTGAAAAATTGATTCTCTGTGAATGGTTTTTGTTAAGCATTAGGTTGGGGAAAAATGGGTTTCTCCTTCTGTTTGGGTTGAACTTCTGAAGATGAAGGAGAGCGTGTTCGGAATGCTCAGGCTGTGATGGTGAAGCGTTTTGCTTCAGAAATTGATTTGCTATTTGATTTTCTTTCCGTGGTTGATTCAGGTGATGGTGGAAGGTAAGGGGTATGGGTTGTTTCAAAGGATAAGCTTTAAACCTATGGGCATGGGATTTGTGATTTGGGTCTGTCCATTCTGTTTGAAACAGATGAAAGACGGTCTTGAAGGCAACTTCAAAACTTTTCCTTTTTGTTCTACTCTTTTTGACTCCCTTGCTATCTTGAATCCAACCTTCTCTTGATCATCAAAATCTTGCAGGTGCAGGTAGTTTGAGTTGACTGGGTATCAAGGTTTACAACAAAGGTGAAGGCAAATGGTTCATGGGTGTTTTTTTTTTAATTTTAATCCTAAATAAATAATTTAAGTTCTGGTTAAGTGCCACCTGGATACAACTACTCTTGCCAGCAAAGATGATCTTTAACGCCGTTTAGGGAAGTTAACGGAATGTCCTTGATTAGTTTAATTTTTCAAATTCAGGGACCAAATTGATCATTTTTAAAAGACAGGGACCTACTTGAAGAAAACGAGCAAAAATAGGGATCACTGAATCTATTTAACCTAAATAAAATGTTAAATCCCACAACTAAAGGACCAAATTATTTTGGTTCAAGTGCTATTTGCTTTGAGTCAAGAGAGTTCATCATATTTTTTTTTCAATAAAAGACACTTTTTTTTTTCTAAAAAACTTGGCGCCCCCACTGTAGGGTCTCAGTAAAACTTCATCCCAACTCCACTTAATCAATAGCCAATGACCACAAAGAACACCATAAACAACAATGAGATGCCTCGATCATGCATCAGATTATGCATAGTATTGAAGGGTTAAGACGGGAGAATGAGACAATATGACAAAGTTCAGAGGAAGGCTATGTCAAAGTGAAAGCTGAATGAGAAAGACTTCATTAAGAAGTTGAGGATGAGTGCAATCGTCTATTATAGGAAGTTGAGGCAAAACGCGAGCAGTTCTACAAGAAGGCAGAGGAATCACACATTTGTCCAGAGGAAGCTTTGCGTCATCAGGAACAATTGTAAAGGGCTAGTGAGGAATTACCTTAGTGAATGTAGAAAAACGGTAATATCAGGATATGAGATTTTCTGCTCGTCCACTGAGGATTTGAGGAAGGTTATCCTTTCTTGAGGGAAATCATGGACGGGGACCTACCTCAAAACTTCATGATTCTAAAGGTCCCTCTTTTTTTTAACAGATATTGACCCAAAAACTCATCCAAAGGCTTTCAAGGCCCAAATGTTAATTTGAGGAGGTACTGATGTTATTCGATGCAAGATGTTTGCCAGAACTTTGATGGTCACGATATTGGAATGGTTCAACACTATTCCTAACACTTCTGTCACCTCATTTTTTGTTTTCTCGCAAATGTTCTTAGAGTGGTTTGCAACAAATCAAGTAAGACCCTTTGAAATAGCTTACATGTTCGATGTCAAGCAATGAATAAATGAATCGTTAAAACATTTTTTCAATGATTTTTGTGATGTCAGTATGAGGCTTGTGGACCTAAATGAAGGAATGTTGGTAAAGGCTTTTGTTAAGGCTGTTGGGACAAATCGACAAGTGTACCGAATCACACAAGTAATATAAAATGGTAAGACCAAGTATCGTATCCCAAAGGACTCTCGGCGTTAAACAGTCGTGTGATAACAAGATTAATTAAGATTTAAAATAAAAAGAAAACATTGGATTTGAATGCAAGGACATAAAATTTAATATGAATGCAAGTGATCAATAACAAAAGAGCACATAGATGAACGAATGTTGATTGATAAATATGTTGTTGGGGTTAGATTTCACCAAGTTCCCTCTCATGTATATAAGAATTCTTCTTTTTGCATTAATGTTAACGTCCTTCACTAAATCACCTAAACTCAATCCCTCAATAAATAAGCCTGTCCCAAATTACCAGTTCATACAATTCTTAGCATTCCTGATAATAAGATGTGAAGATCAAGAGGTTAAGACGACCAAGACTCATACCCGCATCCCTGGGCAATATTACTCTTGAGAGTAATTCAACAAGAACCTGAATTGTAAGGAACCTCCCAGCACTCATGCAATTCATAAAACATGCTAATTAATGAGTTAAACACAGCAAGCGTTGAAAAATATGAATTACTCTAACAATTAATGAAAAAACATATGGAATAAAGAATCAATTCAAATACATGAGAGTTTACAAGGTTACATCATCCCCAACAACAAATAGAAATTAGTTCCCCATAGACATGGGGGGAACTCTATGAATAATGGAAGAGAATGAGAAAGAAAGTCTAAGAATCAGGAAAATAGTGTATTGTTATGCTCTTCTCTGCCAGAGATACAAAGCCAAGAACCCCAGGGTCCTTTAAATAAATTCAGAAATGCGCAAAAATAGGGTCCGGTCTAATAAAGTCGAAACAGAGCAGAAACAAGGCCCGATCCACGAAAATCTGACGCTCAGGCATCCAAAGAGGCCGCCTGGGAGGTGAACGATCTTCATGCAAGGCCCGGGCTTCGAGTTGGTCGCCCAAGCTTTGAGGCCCTGCCGCCTAGGCGACCAGGGAGGGCGCCCGGGCGGTGGATGTCGATTATGCTCGCTTGAGCCTTCATTCAGGGCGTCCGGGCTTCGTGTTGTCCCTCCTTCTGGTGCTTTTTAGGCCCTTTTGAGCTCCATCTTCATTGCTCTTCATCACTGCTTCTAGTATTACTTCAATCTCTGTCAAAACAAGGAGAATTAGTCATAAAATCATTTCAATCAACCCCAACTGTCTTATTCACACAATTTATTGAAAAAGTATGAGTCCAAGTAAGTTTCTAAGTGCAAAAGGGTGCTTTTAGTATCAAAATCACATGACGAATAACAATATTTTAAACCGTTATCACAACCCCAAACTTAGAACTTTGCTTGTCCTGAAGCAAAACAGAATGTAACTCAGCTTTTCAGAACAATCACTACAATGACTCAACATTTTTCAAAAACTTTTCTTTCCAAGACAAGGAATCACTTTTATTATTCAGCATAAAGATCTCAATCAAGATGTGCAGATGCCTTAATTCAATCAAAATTCATGTGATGCTCATACACTTTCAACAGATGTTATCCTTAAGAATGATCAATCAACCAAGCAAAGATGCAATCAGAAATTCAAAGAACTACTCCTCACCAAGGAAAGTGTTTCACTCAAGCACTTAAAAATGTATCACTCAAGTAGTCAAAAGTGTCTCACTCAGCTCAAAAGTGTGTAGTGTCTTTCACTCTGCTATCATAATGTCACACAAATTAATTTTGCCTTTCATTTAACCACAATCAAACATACTCACAAGAAAGTCATCATCACAAGGGCTTTTTCATGGCTTATAACTTGGTTGGGCTAAGAAGGAAATTGGTTTTTCTGATCAATAAAATTCCTTGAGTTAAGGGAGACATTTATGAATTTATCATTCAAGAACAAACTCTCTTTCTTTTTCCCAGCTTTCCCTTGTAGTGAGCTCTTTTTTTCTCCATTTATTTTTCTTTTCTTTTCTTTTCTTTTGCCTTTGCTTTTGTTTTTCAATTGCTCACTGCCCAGAGAAGTGGGTTGCTACCTAGCAACCCCAAACTTGAAGCTTTATCAGTCCCTTATCAAATGTTCTCAACTTAACTTAAGGTGAAGATTTTCAAAAAGGTTTTTCACAATATGCATAAGGTTCAAGGTTCAAAGGTTAGAACAAATTGTTCTCTTTTCAGTGGGCAAAAATCATGTGAAGGCTAAAAGAATAAGGGATAACAAAAGATGGTCTTAATCCTATGAAACTTGCAAGCAAGTAGTTCAATCACAGAAAATTTGGGCAAAATCATTCATGCTTTCAAAGTAATAGCAATTATTTACAAACAACTCTGAAGCCCAAAACTCACACAGGTAAACTCTCAAGTCCCAGAATTCAGAAGAACATCCTGCTCAGTATCTCAATCAAGTTTTATCTCAAGCACCTGTTTCATATATTGTGAGCCATCACCTATATCACATCATGCATTATCTCAACATCAATCAAAACACCAGAATCTCATAAAGCAATACTCATCACAAAACGCAGCATAGTTGAATCAAAACAGTTTAATTCATTCAAGGAGAGTACAATAAAAAAAAATAAAAAAATAACCAATTTAAAAGGAAAAGTTCAGAAAACTGGGTTGCCTTCCAGCAAGTGCTTCTTTAACGTCACTAGCTTGACCCAGTCTTCATCATCACAACATCCATTAGTAGATGCTGTCAGTAACATCCATCAGTAGATGCTGTCAGTAACATCCATCAGTAGATGTCTAATCCCATAGCATCCATCAATAGATGTTAATATTTCTTATCTTTATTGGTATCCCTCAGTAGACACCAATCTTTCTCATCTTCATTGGCATCTATCAGTAGATGCCTAATCACCTAACATCCATCAGTAGATGTCTAGTCATCGTCCTCTTCCATAGCAGCATCCATCAGTAGATGTTGTCATTCATTATCCTCATCACAACAACATCCATCAGTAGATGTTGTGCAAGCATCCATTAGTAGATGCTGTCATTATTGCCATCAAAAGCAGCATATAACCTAAAAAGAAAAAAAGAACTCAAACACACAAAAACAAAATAAAATCCAAACCACACAACTAAATTAAAAAGAAAAGAAAAGAAAAGAAAATAAAACAAAATAAAAGATAAAAAATTCATAAACTGGGTTGTCTCTCAGCAAGCGCTTCTTTAATGTCACTAGCTTGACGCACAACAATTGCCCTGTTCTTCAAACATTCCCTTTTCTGGGTATTTTTTTCTTTTTGTTGAATTTTTTTAGGAATTTGATATAACCAGGGACTTGATGCAGTGTCCCAATCATAGGAATTTTAATCTCCAATTTCTTGAAGATTTCCATGAAACGCTCAAACTGTTTTTCCTTTTCCTTCCTATGATACTTCTTTGGGTGAGGAATGAGTTTTTCATATGATCCTTTCTTTTTTTCTCTCATCCTCTTTCTCTCTCTCTTTCTTTTCTTCCCTCTCTTTTTCCTCCTTGGAACACTCCTTAGGGTACATAAGATTTTTCTCAATTTTTTTCTTTTCTCTCTTAACCTCTTCTTTTTCTTTTCTCTATATTTTTCTCTCATCCTCTTTCTCTTCTTCCCTTTCTTTTGCCTTGTCTTTTCTCTCATTCTCTTCTTCTTTCTCTTCCTCTACATCTTTCTCTTTTTCACTCAAAGTTTCGTTTTCTTCTCTCTCATCTTCTTCCTTTTCTACCTCTTTCTCTTTCTCACTCAAACTCTCTTCTTCTTCTCTCTTTTCTTCTTTTTCTTTCTTTTTCACTCACCCTTTCTTTTTCTTCTCTCGCATCTTCTTCTTTTTCTACCTCTTTCTCTTTCTTACTCAGACTTTCTTCTTCTTCTCTCTCTTCCTTTTCTACCTCTTTCTCTTTCTCACTTAAACTCTTTTCTTCTTCTTTTCCCTCTATTTTTCTCTCATCTAAAACATCGTATCTCTTGGTGACAACATCCTTGCATTCTCCTCTAGGGTTCATGTTGTCCTTGATATAATCCAGCTTCTGAATTATGAACCTACACTGCGCCTCTATCCTTCTAGATGCTGCTTGAGTGCTTTCCCGAATTGCGAGAGATTCCTGCTTGAACTGCTTGAGAGTCTCCTCAAGCTTTGTAGTACTGTCAGCTTGTGGTGGTCTATTGAATAGTCCACCAACTTGCCGAAATTGACTTTGATTCATGCTTGAGTGAGGTTCCCACCAGTGGATGAAATTACCTTGGTAAAATTGAGTGCCCATATAGTTAAACTCTTGTCTGAATTGCATCATGCAAGCATTAGACACAAAACCCTAGAAAACACTGTTAGTACAAAAAACAAAACAAAACACCAAAAATAAAGATAAAAATAAAAATATGAAAAAGAAAAAATAAAAAAAATATGAAAAATAAAAATAAAAATAAAATATGAAAAAGAAAAAGAAAATAAAGTCAAAGTTAATCAAGAATCACACAAATAGAATAACTTAAACCGTGAGTCTCCGGCAACGGCGCCAAAAACTTGTTGGGACAGATCGACAAGTGTACCGAGTCACACAAGTAATATAAAATGGTAAGACTAAATATCGTATCCCAAAGGACTCTCGGCGCTAAACAGTCATGTCATAACAAGATTAATTAAGACTTAAAATAAAAAGAAATCATTGGGTTTGAATGCAAGGACATAAAATTTAATATGAATGCAAGTGATCAATAGCAAAAGAGCACACGGATGAACGAATATTGATTGATATAAGATGGATATGTTGTTGGGGTTAGATTTCACCAAGTTACCTCTCATGTATATAAGAATTCTTCTTTTTGCATTAATGTTAACGTCCCTCACTAAATCACCTAAACCCGATCCCTCGCCGAATAAGCCTGTCCCAAATTACCAGTTCATACAATTCCTAGAATTCCTGATAATAAGATGTGAAGATCAAGAGGTTAAGACAACCAAGACTCATACCCCCATCCTTGAGCAATATTACTCTTGAGAGTAATTCAACAAGAACCTTAATTATAAGGAACCTCCCGGCACTCATGCAATTCATAAAACATGTTAATGAATGAGTTAAACACAAGCGTTGAAACAAATGAATTACTCTAACAATTAATGAAAAAGCATATGGAATAAATAATCAATTCAAATACATGAGAGTTTACAAGGTTACATCATCCCCAACAATAAATAGAAATTAGTTCCCCATAGACATGGGGGAACTTTATGAATAATGGAAGAGAATGAGAAACAAAGTCTAAGAATTGGGAAAAGAGTGTATTGCTATGCTCTTCTCTACCAGATATACAAAACCTAGAACCCCAGGGTCCTTTAAATAAAGTTAGAAACACGCAAAAACAAGGCCCGGTCTAATAGAATCGAAACAGAGCAGAAAGAGGGCTTAATCCACGAAAATTCGACGCTCAGGCGTCCAAAGAGGCTGCCCGAGAGGTGAATGATCTTCATGTAAGGCCCGGGCTTCGAGTTGGCCACCCATGCTTCAAGGCCCTGCCGCCCCGGCGGCCAGGGGAGGCGCCCGGGCGGTGGACGTCGATTCTGCTCGCTTAAGCCTTCATTCAGGGCGCCCGAGCTTTGTGTTGTCCCTCCTTCTGGTGCTTTTTTAGGCCCTTTTGAGCTCTATCTTCATGGCTCTTCATCCCTGCTTCCAGTATTACTTCAATCTCTGTCAAAACAAGGGGAATTAGTCATAAAATCATTGAAATCAACCTTAACTCTCTTATTCACACAATTTATTGAAAAAGTATGAGTCCAAGCAAGTTTCTAAGTAAAAAAAGATGCTTTTAGTATCAAAATCACATCACGAATAATGGTGTTTTAAACCGTTATCAAAGGCTTGCAAGCAAACTCATTTAATGAGTCCCTCCTTAGAATGCCAATGTTCTCATCATGTTATGTCTCAGACTTACTTGATAATTAAAGTTTTCACATAATTTTAAAAATGATTCATTATATTGTCAAGTCTTGGACTTGCTTGATAATTAGAATTTTTATTTATCAAAGATTTTTAATAAAAAATTGATTATCATGTTAAGTCTTGAACTTACTTTATAGTTTCAACTTTTATAATAATTTAAGAAATATCTAATTAGCATGTCAAGTCTTGAACTTTCTTGATGGTTAATATTTATCATGTTGGGTCTCGAATTCATGTGATAATTTAAAATATTAAATTTTTAAAATTAAAAAATATTAATCAAATTAAATTCTCTTTTCAAATAAAGAACTAAGTAACCCTGATTTATCATTTGGAACGAGAATACATAGGAGTAAGGTCAATCTTTGTCGGACTAAAATAAAAATTTTAAAATATTTTATTCATATTTAATAAATTACAACAATTTTGCACACCTTATTAAAGGGAATCATCTTTGGACGGACGTTGTAGGGGTGTTAATACCTTTCTCACATGAAACTGACTCCTGAATATGATTAGGTTTCGCAGACCAATTTCTTAATTTATATTTTTCCATAGTTTTTCTTAATAAACTAAGGTGACAACTCCTTCTTTGTTTTTATTTAGAGTTTTTTTGGTTGTCTTGTCACGATATCGATTGTGATAGTCTCCGCACATAGTTTGCAGTTAACATAATAAATGATTTTTTTGTTGGATAATGGTAAATAGGAACAAAGATGAATGCAAAAAACTTAAATACGGTGTTGCAAAACTATACAACAAATGTGAGAAAGGATTTGCATGTGAACTTTACAAAACCAATGTTCAAGATTATGGAAAGGTTGTCTTTCACAAAATAAAGAACAACAAATAATGTGAAGTTATTGATGTTTGGTGTAAGAACCTATAAAATTATATTTTAGAGCTGATAGTGCCTTCAGAATAGCGAGACTCAATTATTTTAATATTAAAATGCGAGTATAAATAGAATTATCATAAGCTAGTCTCATTACTTTTAAAAATACACTATTCTCTTTCTCACTTTTTGTCTGTCTGGTTGAACATCTAAGACCGCCAGAGTGATCATTGTGGCATGCTCATCAATTTCTACAGATCAATTTCTCTGTTCGAGTAAGTTTTTCTCCTTTTTTTGTGTGTTCAAATATGCCCTTATTCATGCATGCAATCTTTTTGGCTTGCATGTGCTCCTAGAATCATCTTTATGGTTCTCGGTTGATCACTAATTATAGAGGTATGATCTAATAATGTTTGTGATGTTTTTATTTGTGGATATAACATCTTATGGAGTTATAAGAGTTCGATTTCTTAAAGCCTTTAGAGTTATCTTTCAAGGTAATGAAAGCTATTTTTTTATTCTAACTTTGATATCTATTTGAATTGATGGTTTCATAATGATTATTGTTTAAAATTCGGTGTATTTGATGTATGGTAAATTCTGTCAAGATTTATAATTGAAATTTGTGTTTAATGAAATGGAGTAAGATATGATCATGTATGAAATTTTGATTATTCCAATGGTTAATTGTAGATGAACTCTGGTTGGTAGTAGGGTGGGCAAATATAATTGAACTACACTGTACTACTAAAATCTGTACTGAACTAAAAACTAATTTGTCTAAACTAAACTGCACTGTAAAACATTTCAGACAAACTGAACTGAACTGTTTTTTGTTTTATCAAACTGGACTGAACTGAACTACTAACTATACTAATTTTAAACTGAATTGTACTAGTTTTTAAACTGAATACTATAATAATACATGTTATTTTTAATTGAAATTTATTTTAATATTTATTTTATTTTATTCATAAGTGTCTTACAAATTAATTTTTTAACTATTTGATATTATTTTTTCTATTTTATTTATATTTCTTTTATTATTATATGTGTATGGAAATTATTTTATTTTTTTATTTTATTTTTTATTTTTTTATTTATATTTATTTTGTCATGAATATTATTTTACTTTTATGTTTATTTTTTTATTTTTTTATTTATATTTATTTTTTCATGAATATTATTTTACTTTTATGTTTATTTTTTTAATTTTTTATTTATATTTTTTTTGTTTTATATGTGTATATAATTTATTTTATCTTTTTATCTACTTATTTTATTTTAAAATAATTTTTTATTTATATTTATTTTGTTGCCTCATAAAATTGTTTTATTAATCAATTATTTATTATTTATATTTTATTATGTAAAAATTAAACTAATATTTATTAATTATTATAATATAATAAAAGATGATACTAGAAAAGTTACCCTTAATAAACGTTTGTTAATTTTTTTGTCATTTGATATTTCTATAATATTAATTATTTTTTCTATAAAGTATTCTTTTTATGATATTTCATTATATAGTCATTTAATAAAATTTAACATTAAAAATATATTTTAGTTTTAGTCTGTAAAATACTATCATTTAAAAATAATAGTATTGATATTTATTTTAAAGTAAGTTGAATTTTAAAATAAATAGTTATTTTAGTGTGTGCGCTTACATACATTTTAATATCACTAAATTTTTTTAAACATATTTTTACATATTTAATAATATGTTAAAGAATATAATATATTTAAAGTATTATTTTTTATATAGTCTTTTTCTTATTTCTATTACTTAATTATTTAATAAAATTAAATTTTTTAAAAAATATTTTACTTTTATTACTTAAAATAATATTATCTAAAAAGTAATATATGTATTGAAAAAAAATATATAAAAATTTGTGATAAAAAAATTTTATCTTAAAAAATTAATTATTAATTTTTTATGTGAACAGTTTCTTTTATTAATATTTTATTATTAAATAATATTTTCTTGGCAAGGGAACTAGAGAAAAGGAAAGAGTAGATACAGTTTTCACACTTAAGATGAACCGAAACTGTTATAAGTTCAGTTTTTAAAAACTGAACCATAAAAATAATATATTGAACTTTTAGTAAAAGTGGATCAATTTTTTTAGTATAATACAAATCAATTATTTTTGCTGTCCTAGTTGACATTGGTTTGGATTTGTGATAAAATGAGCATAGAAAAATTAACTAATTCGAGGCTGTAAAAAATGTGTAATGGTGCTTTCTTGGTTTAAATGGAGGGTTGGTTGAGTGAAGTTATATTTTTGGAGTTAAAATTGTTTTCATTGAGTTATATAAATTTATAGGTAAGAATGTAATTCAATTTGGGAAATCTGAATATATATTCTTTTGTAATTCTAGGTTTTGCATATTAGCTCTAACTTAGTTTAACATTCATACGTGGTTGATTTATCTTAGGAAATTATAATTAGTTTTGGTATGCACTTGAATGAGAGTTATGTTTCTCAGTCCATGCAAACAAACACTTCTGATTTTTAGATGAATGAGAGTCGAAGAAGGTCTTATAGTGATAGATAATTCTTTGGTCACACATTTGCATTCTCCCAAAACTTAATTTAGATTTCGTTTTGTTTTTTTCTCTTCATTTCAATTTACATTCATCTAATAGTAAAAGTCACTTCAAAACTACGTTAATATTGATGACGATATAGGTAGCCACATCATTTAATAAAAAAAGGAAATTAAATTATAGAAATTCAATTGAAAAATATAAAATTATTTAGTACTTATAGATAAAAAAAATAATCTAAAAGTATATAAAATTTATTAAAAATTTTAAATTAATTTGACAAGGATAATAAATACATATGAAAAATTTTCTTAGTAGGATTCCAACTTTAATGAGCCAAAATCGCAAAAAATTAGTACCAAAATCAACTTGTGGAAATTTTATACCTTCTTTTTTATTACACCCAGATACATATTACAAAATTAGAATAAATTTTTCACTTTTAATTTTTGATGGTGTGACTATCAATTTGATTGTCTCATCTCATTATTGAAGTAAAAATTCTTACACATCTCTAACCCAATCTATATCTAACAACTATGGACTTTTTGTCTAATTTCTATTCTACTAATTAATAGGTATATTTGTACTAATGTTTATAACCATTTTCTTGTTATTTCGATATTAATTAATTAAATTTTATAAACAAAACGTGATATTATCAAATATTTAATAAAGAACTAATTCAATCTTAAATATTTAAAAATAAATGATATTGTATAAATTTTAAAATAGAGTATCAAATAACAACGGAATGTAAGTGAAATAATTATGTAAAAATATTTCGCAATTACACATAAATAAAATTTTATAACAACCAAAACATTTATTAATTTTAAAAATGTTACCAAACAAAGTTGATAAAGTAAAAGAATATTTTTAAACAATTACAAAAAATCTGTGTAAAAATATTTCAAGTGTCTCTTTACTTCTTTCTCTAAATTATAAATAAATTTAATTTTATAATTAATAAAAATTATAATACTACTTGAATTCACACGTACAAAAAAGATTAAACTATTAATACTTCAAATTTAGACATGAATATCTCATCTTTTCAACTTCATGAAAATGTTGTTGCATTATTATATTACAGTAAATAAACAGTTAAGTAAAAAATCATTAAAAAAAATTCTATATAATAAAAAAATCATCAAATAAAAATATTAAAATGAAGTAAAAATATTAACTGTGTGTCATAGAAAAAATTTGATATACCGATGGATGAAATTGTACAAAATGCATCATTAAGGATACGATGGTAAGAATGATAGTATCTTATTAGGAGATATGAAATTAATCAAATTCTTGAAAGATAATAAAAAATGTTTTAGGGAAAAAGAGAATTAAGGATCAAAGAGAATAAAAAAGATAATTGTTTTTTGTATTACTAGTAAATGAAATGTTTACAGGGAAGCTTGAATTTGAGAGAGTAAAGCATTTTCACATGAAAAGGTAAATGATAATAAATATACCAAAATGAATAAAAAAAATCAATGTGAGACTTAAAAATCATTAGGTTTACTGAAATTGATAATACACTATTTGAATTCTTTCACTCGAATCTTTTCTCTGTCATCCCTACTGTTGCCCCAATTAAAAAAAAAAATATCAGAAACCCTTGCCTAACCCTAATCCACCTTCCTCACTTATCCAATTTGTTTCTCTCTTGTCTCCTCAAAATAAACTATTAATTTTAAAATTTAAAAATGAAATTTAATAACAATAAGAAGGGAAAATATATAACACATTGGATAAGTGAGGGAGGTGGATTAGGGTTAGGCAATGATTTCTGATTCTTTTTCAATTGAAGCAACAGTAGGGATAACAGAGAAAAAGTTGGAGCGAAAGAGATGAAAGAAAAAAGGGTTGAGAGGAATGAGGGAGGTGACTAAAAATTCGAGTTTTTTTTTTTATTTTTTAGTTTTGAGAATGAAAATTATTAAAATACCTTTTATCTTAAAACTTAGAATCCATTATATACAAGAGTACTTTTGTTTACTGAAACTCGGTACACATTGCTAAAATGTACCAACTGAAAAACCAGCGTACGCGCGTTAACAAACTCTTTCTCTATATATATATATGTATATGTAAATATATATATATATATATATATATATATATATATATATATATGTATGTATATATGTATATATATATATATATATATATATATATATATATATGTATATACGAGATACTTACTACTAGATGAGTATGAGAACACGGTTAAACATGCAAATATCTCATTTTTATTCTTATATTCAGTTAAAAAAAAAAATTTCGTTAATGTGAAAATTATTCATCAAAATAGAAACATGTTAGAAAAATCCCTATAAAATAGAGTTTATTTATTATTCTTAATTTAAGTTTTGAAGTTATATATTTTTTAATTATATTTTTAATGCACAATATTCATTTGTTAATTTTGTTATTAATTTTGGTTAATATTTTAACAAAATCTCTATTTTTTTAGTCACATTCCTTTTCGATCAAAAGACAAGAACCAAGACAATTTATATATTCACGTTAAAGTCTTTTTCAATCATGTTTTTTTTTTTGTAGTATTAGATGTAAAAAGAATGAGAAATAAATGCAACTTTTTGCATAATAAATACAAAAAAAATTGACCTCAATTTGAGGGAATTGACATTGTCGTCAACCATGCTGTGTTCAAACATGTCCTTAGGAGGTGCCTCACTTTCACACTCGAAGAGTTCATCCTCGTTATCAACTACTATTATTTTCATTAAATAATATTATATATTCAATAATTTTTTGTAATAATTTTTATTTTATTTTATTTTTATTTCTCTTTCTCTCTTTTCTTCATATAATTTTGTTTTTCTGTAAATTTAAAAAATGTTAGCAATGCAGCATTTTCAAATACACTATTTAAAACATTTTACAATCTACGAGTACTATTTATATTTTTATTTTGATGAATTTGAAAAACACTACATTATTTCTTTATGCAGAAACTTTTTTGGCGTAAACTATTTTTTGTTAAAATATTTTTATTTTAAAAAATTGGTCAATAAATATTATAAATTAATAAAACAAGCTGTTTTATCTTTTGTGAATATTAATTACCAAAGATTATTAGTCTTAATTTTTATAATTAGTTAAAAATATTATATACAAAAATGGAGGATAATAATAAAGTGTTTATATTGACATTTCTCAATATTTAATGTCTAAATTTGTTTTTAGTATGATATATGTGGTATATACCTCTGTCTCTCTCTTTCTCTGGGTCCACGCATCATTTTTCAATCTTTTGGAAAAATGGAATAGCATCTCTCCTATATGCCAGTGAATGGGTTGAATTGAATGCTTATAACTTCACCTCAACAACTCTTAGGCTACAGGGCATGGTTGTGCTTCTGCTTTTCCAGCTAAACTCATCTGGGCACCGGTCAAAGTGTAAACTTTCTTCAATTTCAACCATGTTTTTGCACTTTTGGATGCTGGGTATCTGCAAGTTCGGGTATTTACGGTGAAGAAATTTTTGGTCACTTGAAATTCCGGGTCAAGCATGAAGAAATTCATGGTTTTGCACCTTGTGACATGGATTTGGATATGTGGTGTTGCTCACAGCACAAAGCCTGCCAGTGTGAACATTGGTGCGGTTTTTGCTTTCGATTCGGTCATAGGTAGAGTTGCGAAGGAAGCTATGGAAATGGCCATTTCTGATGTCAATGAGGACCCCAAAGTTCTTAATGGAACCAAACTCAACTTGATAATGAAGGATGCCATGTGCAATGCTTTTCTGGGATCAATTGGAGGTGCCAACCCTGAACCTCATCAATTTTCTTCTTCTTCTTCTTGTTGCTGTTACTGTTGCTGGAGTAGCAAACTATAGAAATTCCCCCTTTAGCTGTTTTTAGGTTTAAGCTTGAATTCCTTTAGTTTCTAATGTTGTTTACTTCTTACGTCTTAATCCTCAGCCAGCATAAACTTTTTTATGCTGTTTAATGAATATTAATCATGCTTGGTAATATGCCTTTTTGATACTATGATACAACATCTTTTTGTATGATGATTACACCATGTTTATATTTTTAGCGACAGCCCATCTTATTCCAATGTTACAGTTCCAAGGAGAGGATTGCACATATCTATGGAGTATGTTCTTTAACTGTTCCCACCATTTTGGCGGGTCTGGTGCCTTTCTCACATGAGAGGTAGTGATGCTTGTGTTGCACCTTAGTCACATGTGAGGAAGCACTAAAATCTCTTCGGTCTTGGCCTATGATAATTGTGTAGTAGGATAAACTAGTTGCAGTGGTTGGCCCGTGGTGTGAGCTAGTCTGTGGTGAGGAACTAGGCTTGAGTATTGTGCTTAGTAAAGACTTACTTGGGTGCATTCTTAGGTTTGGTTGTAAGACTTGGTCAAGGCTATTCATAAACAATGTCCATCGATGTAAAATGTCCAAATTTAAACATGGGGGTACCTGTAATTTGCATTATCTTCATCATCTATTCTATTTATACAGCTTTTCAGGTACTTGAGAAAGGGGTTGCAGCCATAATTGGTCCCCAGTCATCCGCTGTAGCTCACACGATTTCTCAAATTGCTGATGCTCTCCAAGTTCCTCTTGTTTCATATGCTGCCACTGATCCAACCTTGTCCTCCCTCCAGTTTCCTTTCTTTATTCGTTCTACGCAAAGTGACTTGGCACAAATGACTGCAATGGCTGATCTTATTGACTTTAATGGGTGGAAAGAGGTCATTGTTGTATTCTTAGACGATGATTATGGAAGAAATGGAGTATCTGCTTTGAGTGATGAACTTGAAAAAAGGAGATTGAAAATTTCTTATAAACTTCCTTTGAGTATTAAGTTTGATCCGGATGAAATCACCAACTTACTCAATCAATCTAAATTGTTTGGTCCTCGTGTGTATGTTATTCATGCCAACCCTGATCCGAGCTTGAAAATTTTTTCTATTGCCCAAAAACTTCAAATGATGGCCAAGGATTACGTGTGGCTTGTCACGGATTGGCTCTCAGCTACACTAGATTCATTATCCCCAGTGAATCGAACCTCTTTCAGTGTTCTCCAAGGGGTTGTTGGTCTTCGTCAACACATTTTGGATTCCCGAAAAAAGAGAGATTTTGTTTCTCGGTGGATGAAAAGGCAAAAAGATGGATTGACAAATACTAGTTTGAACTCCTATGGATTTTCTGCTTATGACACGGTTTGGGCAATTGCACTTTCAATTGATAAATTCATCAAAGTAAATAATTTTACCTTCATGCTTCATGATAACTATAAGCTATCTCATACAGAAGGAATTGGCGTTCAGCTTGACAAACTCAAAATCTTCACTGGTGGATCTGATCTGGTCAAGATATTATTACAATCAAATTTTACTGGTGTGAGTGGTCAAGTTCTGTTTAATTCTGACAGAAATATTGTGAGTGGTGGTTATGATATTATCAATATCAATCAGTTGGGAATTTCTAGGGTTGGTTTTTGGTCTAATAATTCTGGATTTTCAGTTGTACCCCCTGAGACTCTTAAGAAAAGGGCACACAGCAGGTTTTCCAAAGATCAGAAGCTTGACAACATTACTTGGCCTGGTGGAAAGACAGATCGACCACGTGGCTGGGTGATTGCTGATAATACCAAGCCTCTGAGAATTGGAGTGCCAAAAAGAGCAAGTTTTGTTGAATTTGTAACTGAAGTGCCAACTAGTCATGAAATTCAGGGGTATTGCATCGATGTGTTCAAGAAAGCCCTAGAATTTATTCCATATGAAGTTCCCTATGTATTCAAGCCTTTCGGCAATGGTAAAGCAAATCCCAATTATGATGAACTTGTGAAAATGGTTTCTGATAATGTAAGTGATACCCGTGATGAAAGAAAGAAACATACTCAACGTTGGTTAATTCATATGTATCTACTCAAAATTAGTTATGATTGTTTTTGAGTTGACATACAGTGTTTTTACTAAAAAAGCAGCTATGCAATACGTAAAAATTCTGATGGATGAAACAGTATTATGTTTTATCTTGCTCCAAAGTTTGTTAAAAATTTTACCTGTCCTTTCTTTTTCTTCTTCCTTTATAATTTTTTTGGGTAGAATAGCAGTGAGAAAAGAAGGGAACAAAAATTGAAAATTTTGTAATCAGCATTGGTTTCTGTTCAGTGTTGTCTTAATTTTGTTAACCATGTAATCCTTGAAAATTGTTTAGGTTTATGATGCTGTTGTTGGAGACATTGCAATTGTGACAAACCGTACAAGGATTGTGGATTTTTCTCAGCCTTTTGCATCATCTAGCCTTGTCATAGTGGCTCCTATCAACAAATCAGGATCAAGTGCTTGGGTGTTCCTCAAACCATTTACAGCAGATATGTGGTGTGCTACGGCTGCCTCATTTTTAGTGGTTGGAATTGTTATATGGATTCTTGAGCACCGAGTCAATAATGACTTCCGTGGTCCTCCTAAGAAGCAAATTGTAACAATGTTAATGTAAGCCTTTGTAGCGTCATATGATTACCTTTAACGGTCAGTTTATTGAATTCGGTGCAGCAATAGGTGCCCCAATGTTCATCTTTTGTTTTAGATTCTAACTCCATGTTGCCATTTTGTTGTTTTTCAGGTTCAGCCTCTCAACCCTGTTTAAGAAAAATCGTAAGAAAACATCTTACTCCAAAGTCTAATAGTTCCTTTGTTTTCTTTTTCTTTCTCAAGGTCATCATATAATTAATCCATGAGCTCAACGTGTAAACCAAATAATGTCAGCTAATATCCATTCCATCTCGTTTCCCAAGTTATATATATATATATATATAGATAATTGTTAGTTTGTTAAAGTCTTAGTTTTGTTTGTGCTTCTTTTAATGTTTATTTAATCAGTCAATATAAATCTTGCACAAAGTAAATGTTTGTAACATCTGCACAGAAAATTTATTTAACAGTATTGCCATGCAACAGTGCTAGACCATTGGTATCTTTTATGCATGGTATGCTCACATAAACATGTCAAATTGAGTATATCATTCTCCTTTCAGTTTGCTTCCATTTTCACCATATTGTGTTGTTTAAATGTAAAATCAACAAAGACAAAACCGAACTGGTTATGAACTTTTTTGGTGGCGTTCATCATTATATTGTGAAGAATGATATTTGTGGCATCTTTATTATGCTTTCTGATAATCTTTCACTGTGTCATGAAATCAGAGGAAGATACCATAAGCTCCCTTTCTAAAATGGTGATGATAGTCTGGCTTTTTCTGTTGATGGTGATCACGGCCAGCTATACAGCAAGCTTGACTTCAATTCTTACAGTGGAGCAGCTTTCATCGCCCATCACAGGAATTGAGAGCTTAATTGCAAGTAGCTGGCCTATAGGGTACCAAGAGGGGTCATTTGCTTACAGCTATCTGGCAGATAATCTTTATATTTCAAAATCAAGGCTTGTTTCATTAGGCTCCCCTGAGGAATATGCTTTAGCACTGCAGAAGGGACCTTCTGGTGGAGGGGTGGCAGCTATTGTAGACGAGCTTCCGTATGTTGAGTTATTTCTGTCAAAAGAAACTGATTTTGGTATCATTGGACAGCCATTCGCAAGAAACAGTTGGGGATTTGTAAGTGGCCATCTAACTAGAATATCTTAGTAAACATGTTATAGTATATATGATTAAAATTAAATTCTCCGGATTTCGTCATGACAGTGATAATATAGATTGTAGTAGCAACTTGTTTCCTTAAACCAGACTAAAATAGAAGTAACTTTTTAATGGGAAAAACATCTAACAAGAAAAGTTTTGTGCAATATATGATTTTCTAAATTCTTAGAACTGATTTTGAAACAAAGGGTTATCTGTGGTATTTTTATGATTCAAGGGATTGCTGGATATGACATGTAGTGGTGCATCATACACGAGAAATGCTATAAGCAGTCCTTATAAAAATGATCTGTTGTTTAGTTATGTTCTATGGTATATTTCGCATTTCCTGACATTTTGTAACAATACATCAGGCTTTTCAAAGAGAATCTCCTTTTGCCTTTGACATGTCTACAGCAATTTTGAGACTTTCTGAGAATGGGGATCTTCATAGGATAAAGGAGAGGTGGTTCTGTAAAATGGGCTGTCCTGAAGAAAGGACAAACAACTCCAAGCCTGACCAGCTTCACTTGATTAGCTTTTGGGGCCTGTATCTTTCATGTGGTGTTGTCTCTCTAGCTGCATTCGTTCTGTTTCTGCTGCGAATGATTCGGCAATACGCCCGCTTCAAAAAAAAGCAAAAGAATATTGCTTCTTCGTCCTCAGAACAACCATCAGGCAGTCACTGTTCCCAAGTTGTTGTTAACTTCTTTAACTTCATTGATGAGAAGGAAGAGGCCATCAAGAAAATGTTCGCACCATCTGACAATCATCACAACCCCAACTGAGTTCATTGTTGTTGTGTTGCAAAAAGGGCACAAATTTGTAGGTTTCAGGAATGTACTGTCACTCAGGTTGTTTACTTAAGATGTTTATATGATACCTGATTGAAATATAGTCTTTGTATAGTGAGAAATAATGATGGTTCTGTATATTATTTGCAGTACTGGGGTTTTGTTCTGTCACACAGTCTCTATAGTCAAATAGAAGTGCTGCTGCATAAGAGGGTTTACTCATGTCCATTGCAGCATGTTGTGCAATTTGAGTGCTAATAATCTATACACCCCAGTTATATATACCATTTACTTGCTTCTCTATGACTAAGTTTTGGCAGCTGCTATCCCATTACTAGTTAGTAATTCGATGTTACTGCATCTTCCAATACAACTTTGTTGTTAGATTAAGGTTAAAATAGTTGGATGATCTTGTTTGAAAATTTTAAATAAATTTTCATATTTTGATTAATGTTAATTAAATCCTTAATTTTAAAATGTGTAACAGTTAAGTTATTTTTGTTAATATTATACTAACGTTATATATATATATATATAACTATATATATATATATATATATATATATATTATATACTTTTTTATTTTTCTTTTATTCTCTTTTTATATATATATATATATATATATATATATATATATCACGGTTCTTGATCTTTTTTCATTTTTTTAATTTCATTTGTTTATTTTATACTATTTTATTTTAAAAAAATATTTTGTCACGTGTTATGTTATGTCTCAAGTCATTTTTTAAATCTCAATTTTTTTTTGTATTTGTTATTTTAATTTAATTCAATATTAATTTTTTTAAAATTGAACAATTTCATATTTTTCCAAATAAGACTAAATTTAACTTTTATATTAATGATATTTTTATTAAAATTAATATTTTTATTAAATATTATTAATAATATTAAGTTTATTCAAATTTATATTTTACATTATATTAATTTAAAATTTTAAAAATATTTATTTTAAATTGTTATAAAATTATTTTAAGATTTTACACTTGAATTTATAAAATTATTATTTTTAAACCAATCGTTTGTATAAAAATTATTAATATATAATGTTATATAAATATTTGAAGGATAAATGTATAAATTTCTATACAATGATTTGAAATAAAAAATCAATATCAAAGTTTGATGTAATAAGATATTATATCAAACAGCTAAAATTTTAAAACAAAATTTAAATAAATTCAAAATTATTAAAAATATTTAATAAAAATATCAATTTTAATAAAAATATTATTATAACATTTATATAAAAGATTAAATTTAGTTTCAATTTAAAAATAGATAAAATTACTCAATTTATTGAATCAAAATAATAAATATACAAACTAAATTAAAATTTAAACTTTAACACATGATAAAAAAAATACTTTTTAAAAAAAATTATAAAAAAATCATGCACCAGTTAGTATAATACTAATAAAATACACTTAATGGTTATACATTTTCAAAAATAAAAATTCATTTAAAATTAATTAAAATATAAAAATTAATTACTTAAAACTTAAAAAAAACGATAATTAATCGAATATTTTAGCCTTAGATTAATTTAGACATTTTTACTGATCTTCATAGTTCAGTTTTTAGTTATATTTAATTTTAGAAGAGATGAATCAAGGACTTTCCAAAGAGTCAAACTTAACATCAAGCAGGACTGTTTGGGAATCTTGGGGCAAGTTGTGAAAATTATGTACTTATCTTGGAAAGTTAACTGCTTAAGTCCATACCAGACTTCAATCTTTTAATAGTGTCTTTCCTTTTGTTGACAAGACAACTTTGTTCATCTTTTTCCAATCTCTCAAATAATGATGTCTCTCCCACTAATTTCATATTACCTTATACTAATTCAACATTTTCTTACCCAATAAAAACATATTATATGTGATTAACTCTTAATAGTCAAAAGAACTTCAATCATATTCCAATCCTCCAAGGTCACCATCATCACATACTTGCAAACCACTTACTTCATTCAACAAATACAAATTATAGATTGGAAATTAATTCCTCTAATTAATCATACAAGCCATATTTAGTTTGTGTTTATCATTAAAGGAATTTTTCTCTCCAATATATATTTTAAGTTATATTATTATCTCCTTTAATCTTTTATCAATTACACTTTTCCCTTTTAAGAAATAAATATGCTATAGTGTATCCTTTACAAATAATCTTACTTTAATTTAGAAGAGTATTATGTACGACAAAAACTACTCAAAATATATAGAGATCAATAATTGAATTGGAACGTGTCTTCGTCATTTTCAGCTTTCTTTCACCAAAAGCTTGACAAAAATTTATGAGCTTGTAACCCCCCTTTTATGTCATTAGCGAATACACATATTAACTTTACTTTAAAAAGCTGAGATATTATAAATAAATGTATTATAATAGAACAAGCAAATAAAAAAAGAAAAAGATGCCCCAGTTAGAAACGTATTAGCTGGACTAACTGTCATTAGTGCTTTTTTTTTTACAGTAATCACTTTTTAAATAAATTATTGCTTTTAAAAGCTTTCTGGAGAAGATTTTGATTAAAAAAAAATTGAAGATTGAAATGAGTTAACTAAATATAAACTTAATTATTCATCAACTTTAACACAACCATTGGAATCGGTGGTCAACTAGTATGTATAAAGCTTTATGAATCGATTCCAGAAATTTAAAAAAAAAAAAACATTTTTTAAAGTCAATAAAACTTTTATTAAAGTGTAGCATATTTATGTTTAACACAATATAATTTTCTTACCATATAATTTCTAAGCCTTTAAAAATGATTACATATCTAAAGTGGATACGTATCAAATACTTGTTAAATCAGGCAAAGTTTAGTGGAGAATTTTGCTATGTAAACACCATTATCATATATTGGTTGTTTAAAAGTGTTTTATATTCTTTCATTAGAACAAAACATTGACTAAATAGGGTATTTTATTTTAATTACAATAATGTTATTTGGTGAAAGATGAATGAAGATGTCGTGTCACAATGAAAAGAAAAGAAAAATATACATTGATTCTTTTCGTAGTTTTTTTTTAAGTATAGTTTTCCAATCCATTATCATATGTTTTTAATGTATTGAGATTAAATTTTGTACTATCATTTTAATGTTAGATAATTATATGCTTTTAGCATTCTTGAAGTTAATTAAAATTTTGAAAACGTCGCTAAATTAAATATTTTTATTAAAAAAAAATATGAGATCGGACTGATATGGCGAAGCATTAATTAATTCTTTTGGTCCCAAATTTAATAAAACCAAGTTACTGGATTTTTTAAACATCAATTAGCTTAATGATACATTACAAGCAATTGTTTTTTATTTTACTATTTAAAAATTGTGATATGTATTTATAAAAATTATCAGACATTAATGCACCCAAGATGGGAAGTAGTTGGAGATAGAAAGAATTTCAACCTTTTCATTTATGATGTCCACATTTGCTGATGACGCCGAAAGCAGTAATTTCTAAATTTCTACACTTGTTGGATAATAAATTTTCAACCAACAATTTTCACTTTCATCATTAGTTTGCATAGATTTTTTAAACTACATTCCACATTTTTTGTACTACTAATACAATGTGTATTTTTAGATTATCTTTATATAATAATAATAATTACACTGGAAACCTTTTATTACTGTAATTTTTTAATTAAAAAAATGAATGTGATACTTTTTCTTTATTTAAAATTTATTATCATACATTTTTTCTTTAAAAAAATATTATCTTTATTGTTAGTTTCTCAGTATAATTTTCTTTTATGATAGTCTTGACTGTGTTGTTGGGTCACACTCGACAATGTGTACCCCTGATTAAAACATGTGCTAATAAAAATATTAGCAGCATATGCATATATATATATATATATATATATATATATATATATATATATAATGGAGGTGTTGATGTGGTTATTTTTTGTAGAGATGGCGTCACCAGCATTATCAACTTATCCCGACACTTTTTCATAATAAAAAAGTGTGATTCACGAAATATCATGCTTATGACTGTCACACGAGAAGACAAAGATTTTGTAACACACTTGTTGAAAATTAAGTCGGAGAGAAGACAAAGTTGATGCTCTAAACTTGAAGGCACTGTGATTCTTTGCTTTCAGTGTGAAACACAATAGCTTCCTTCTTTTTACTAGTGAAGTTGGAAGTTTCAGTCTTCAATCACATGCTTTCGATCATATATAACAAGTCTTCAAAACTGTTGCAACACGACAAGCTTTCACACATTAAGTTTCGTGTTGAGGTAATCTTAGATACTCTCATCTTCATTGTCTTCCTCTCGTGCTTTCTCTTGCATCATATTATATTATATTATAAAATATTGTTTTTGTTTCTTTCTTGATATTCTCAATTAACAAGGCATGTGGGTGTTGTCTTCACCGATAAATCAACTTTTTTATATGCTTCAGTGGTGGTTTTCATCTTAGAAGTTCTGACCTTGATTTCCTTATTATAAATTTAATAAAATAGAAGTACTGGATACGATAATAGAATTCTTTATTTGCATCTGGGTAAGTGAATATCTGAATTTTATAATCCAAATTGCTGATAGTACCATATGGCTTGTTCCTGTTGGGTGCTTGAAACTACTAGTCTTCTGGGGGTGTTTATGTTTTCTTCAGGAATAGGAATGGTTTGATTTTAACTTTTAAGACCAAAAGATTCTGGTTTTTGGTTAGTTCCAGCTATGGTTATTCTTGCCTTATCATGTGCTGTTGATGAAATGGTTGGCACGTGACAGGTGCTGAGTTCTGATGCTGCTTTAAACTGAAGAACTTTGAGGATTTTTCTCACAGATGGAGGTGATGTGGGTCACAAGTCATGGAAGAATTTTTGTGGGAAGGGTGTTGTTTCTCTTGGTTTTGTTCTTGTGGATTCAGACGCAGGCAGTGTTAGGAAGGACAAGAACTACTGTCACAAACTCTTCTACTTCTTCGACACCAAGAGTTTTTAGAGTTGGAGCACTGTTCAGTCTTGATTCTATAATTGGAAGATCGGCTGAACCTGCAATCGTGGCTGCTTTCGAAGATGTTAATGCTGATTCAAACATTCTCCCTGGCATTAAACTTGAAGCTGCTTTGCATGATACAAATTGCAGTGGCTTTGCTGGAACAATGGAAGGTACTTGTCAAAACTTGAATTTATGAAGCTACCAAGGTGTTGTTTCTTTGTTCAATTTGAGGCCTTGTTTGTTAAGCGTTTATTTATTTTCAAATTAAACTTCCTTATTTTGCCGATTACCTTCACGTGGTATGTTTCATTCTGTGTATGATCATGTTCAACAATGTATCATGTTCGAGAATCTTTCATTTCAAGATTATCATTCAGTTTCTTCCACATTAACTTGGGTTCTTATCAATCTTGCTAAATCATGTTTAGAAGTGAAACTAAGAACAAGAAGAGAACACGAATCAAACTTCAAACGAATTAAAACAACTAAGTACTGTTACTTTTTTTAGAATGTTCCAAAAGCTGAGGTTTATATGTTGATTTTAATTTGTGGGTAAAAATTAACTAAGTTCATTAGCTTCATATTATGCCATTTGCATAGATAATGGGACAGAATTTAGAGATGAATTTCTGAAGACTATATTTGCACATTCTCTCTTATAGTCCCCTCTCTGGAAGTATGGAAAAGAAGTGAACAAGCTTCATTGATTTTTCTTGATAATTTATGCAGCTTTGCAGTTGATGGAGGATGAAGTGATTGCTGCAATTGGTCCACAGTCCTCAGGAATAGCCCATGTCATCTCTCACGTGGTCAATGAACTCCATGTCCCTCTTATTTCATTTGGGGCAACAGACCCTTCTCTATCTTCCCTTCAGTACCCATATTTTGTTCGCAGCATCCAAAGTGACTATTATCAGATGTATGCAATTGCAGATTTGGTTGATTACTACAGATGGAGGGAGATAATAGCCATTTATGTAGATGATGATAATGGAAGAAATGGAATTTCAGTACTTGGAGATGCTCTGGCAAAAAAACGTTCCAAGATCTCTTACAAGGCTGCATTCCCTCCTGGGGCACCCAGGAAAGAAATCAGTGACTTGTTAAATGGAGTGAACTTAATGGAGTCAAGGGTCTTCGTTTTGCACGTTAATCCTGAAACTGGTTTGAGCATTTTTTCTATTGCTCAGAAGCTGGGAATGATGGACAGTGGCTATGTATGGATTGCAACAGATTCGCTTGCTTCAGCACTTGATTCATTAGAGCCAATTGATCCTAAGATATTGAATCTCCTACAAGGGGTTTTGGCTTTACGTCATCACACTCCTGATACTAATGAAAAGAAGAATTTTCTTTCCAGAATGAAGAGACTAAAAAACAAGGAGACTCCAAGCTTCAATTCCTATGCAGTGTATGCATATGATACAGTTTGGTTAGTAGCCCGTGCTCTTGATACTTTTTTAAAAGAAGGTGGTGTGGTATCTTTCTCCTCTGACCCTAAGTTAAGCGACACAAATGGAAGCACGCTGCATTTAGAATCACTTCATGTTTTTGATGAAGGCCCTACTTTTCTGCAGACAGTTTTGGGAACCAACTTCACTGGTGTGACAGGACTAGTTCAGTTTGATAATGAAAGGAATAGAATTCGTCCAGCATATGATATCTTGAACATAGGAGGATCAGGAATGCGCAGAATTGGTTATTGGTCTAATTACTCAGGTCTGTCAGTTGTGGCTCCAGAAATTCTCTATAAGAAGCCACCTAACACTTCAACAAGCAGCCAGCAACTATACGGTGTTATTTGGCCTGGAGAAACTGCAGCTAAACCAAGGGGATGGGTGTTTCCCAACAATGGAAAGCCACTGAGAATTGCAGT
Source organism: Vigna reflexopilosa (assembly GCA_027742785.1). Taxonomy (NCBI): domain Eukaryota; kingdom Viridiplantae; phylum Streptophyta; class Magnoliopsida; order Fabales; family Fabaceae; genus Vigna; species Vigna reflexopilosa. The sequence continues at coordinate 6,620,147 of CM050932.1, forward strand.
GCCTAACCGAGTAAGCTACTTGGAGTTTGTTTCTAAAGACAAGAACCCCCCTGGAGTAAGAGGCTATTGCATTGATGTATTTGAAGCTGCTATAAACTTATTGCCTTATCCTGTCCCGCGAGAATACATATTATTTGGACCTGGTGATAGAAATCCTAGCTACGATGACCTTGCTAGTCAAGTTGCACTAAATGTAAGATTCTAAACGTACTTTGCAGCCTAATAGGCTTCTATAGTTTTTTCCATGTAGTATCTAGATTGTAGAATACAGTTTTGTGTTCCAATTAGCTATGTTAATTTGGCCCTTTACTTCTTTTTACTTCTTCAGAACTATGATGCTGCTGTTGGTGATGTTACAATTGTCCCCAACAGGACAAGGTTTTTGGATTTTACACAACCTTACATAGAATCAGGCCTGGTTGTTGTTGTTCCTGTCAAGGAGATCAAATCAAGTCCTTGGTCTTTCCTCCAGCCCTTCACTGCTCAAATGTGGTGTGTTACTGGTGCCTTTTTTATCCTTGTGGGAACCGTTGTATGGATTCTTGAGCACCGGCACAATCCGGAGTTCCGTGGTAAACCAAAGAAACAACTCATGACAGTCTTTTGGTTAGTATATTCTGACCATTTGATGACCCTTAGCTCAATCTTTTGGAATCTGACAAAGGTTTCCTTTGACAATGCAACCATCATTTATCATAACATACTGCGACCACTGAATAGGGTTATAGGGGAGTGTAATTTGTTAGTTAGAATTGAGGTTAATATATGATTTCTTATCTACCTCTCTTTTCTTTTTCTTTTGAAAGAATGTCTTGGAATAAATGTGTCTCCTTCTGAATTTCCAACCCTCGCATAGCATGCATAGTACTAGGAGATGCATGGCTTACTTTAACATTTGCTGAGATAAGCTCCTCTTTTGCAGGTTTAGTTTCTCAACAATGTTTTTCTCACACAGTACGTGCCCACAGATTCTCATTCACGACATAACTTAAATTCTGGCTTGTTACAGTCCATACTTTGTGACTGACTTTCCTGTTTTGACTTGGTGCAGGAGAGAACACAGTGAGTGGTCTTGGGAGATTGGTTCTAATCATATGGCTTTTTGTGGTGCTAATTATCAATTCAAGCTACACAGCTAGCTTAACATCAATCCTCACAGTGCAGCAACTGTCATCACAGATTGAAGGAATTGACAGCCTGATCTCAAGCAATCAACCCATTGGAATTCAAGAAGGGTCGTTTGCACGAAAGTATTTGACAGAAGAACTCAACATACAACCATCAAGGATAGTTACATTGAAAAATATGGAGGCATACATTGATGCCCTTGAGCGTGGACCAAAAGATGGAGGGGTTGTAGCCGTTGTTGATGAGCTTCCTTATATTGAAATACTAATGTCAAATACCAACTGCAAGTTCAGAACCGTTGGGCAGGAGTTCACTAAAAGTGGTTGGGGATTTGTAAGTATCTTTCTTATCAAGTCTAAGGTTTAAATTCATAGATATTCACCAATAATATGGAGAATACTCTTACTATGAGTATTCTAGTGTTTGTTTATACCTTACACAAAACTCATATTCATCTCTTATTTGATACCATGATGATAACAGGCATTCCAGAGGGACTCTCCCCTTGCTGTTGACATGTCAACTGCCATTCTTCAACTCTCAGAGAATGGAGACCTGCAAAAAATCCATGACAAATGGCTCTTAAAACAGGATTGTTCTACACAAGAAAATGATGTTAATTTAAACAAACTATCTCTGAGTAGTTTCTGGGGTCTCTTTCTTGTTTGTGGCACTGCATGTTTCCTTGCTTTGATTGCATTCTTCATTAGAGTGCTATTTCAGTACACAAAATTCAGCCCAGAAGCTGAGCAACATGATGAGGAAAATTCACCAGACAGGCCTAAAGGTAAAGGGCCTTTCGGAACTACTTCTAGCTTCAGAGACTTGATTTATTTTGTGGATAAGAAAGAAAAAGAAATCAAAGAGATACTTAAGCAGAAGAGTAAGAAAAGAAGACGCAGTCTGAGCTCAGATGGCCAATCTTCTTCATCCGCCTAAGTGTCCATGTATATTTTTGTAGCCTCTTCTTTTACTTCTCTTGTTTAGGCCATACCATAATAACAGTAGTCACACAAATTTGTCAGCATTGAAATTTCTACCTTCTTGGATAGGTACCTTGGCCTGTGAGATTGCTAGGATATAGTGAAAAAATAAACAATCAGGGTCTACTTCAGGCCAATATACACTAGAGTTAGACAAATCTACTTTCACACACAACAGTTTTTTAAGTCTCCAACTTGTTCATGAATAAAAGTTTTCATGCAGAGAATGGTTTAAGAGTAGTATTATTTGTTCAGAGAATTTAAGTATGAATCTAAGTGCTTGTGAGTAAAAGTGGAAAAGTTTCAACAATATATAAAGAAAAAAAGAAAAAGATACATAAATTCAAATATCAATGTTGAATTATGTCATATTTATAACATTGGGATGTTTAAGAAAAGTGTTTTCTCTTAAAGAAAACAAATGCAGCCAATTAGAGTTTAATTATATAATCTTATGCCTCCCACTGTAGGAGAATCTTTGTACCCTACCAACGAAGTTCACATCATCTAGGCTTAAGGTTTTCTTTCTGAGTAGAAATTGTCTTTTACTTAATTGACCTATTGAGGAAAGATTTTCCAAAAGTTGGCTCCCACTTCTTGAATTATTTTATTGAAAAATGAAGTTAAACTAATAAAAAAATTCTTTGATTCACAAACCTGCAAAAAATTTTATATTGTTATTACACGCACTAAATAAATTATACACGATGTGGAGCCCATAGCTTATAGTCCAAAACTGAAAATGATTCATCAAATCATTGTGGTCATTGCACATGTTTCCCGTGGGAACGAGTTCAATGGATGGTCTCCAGACTTTGAAAAATGAGTTAATATAATAGTGTGGTTATTATTGGGTTTATGTATAAAAATAATGTAATTTGTTGGACACTCAACAAAGGTAATTTTTTTAAAATATAGTAATCAAAATATATCGTGTTTGCTTACATGAATATTCTTAAAGTATTTGATAATACGTTTTTAACTTTTTATTAAAAGATTTCTTAGTTATATTGTGCTTAAAAGGATTTTTTTAATTTTTTTTATTTGTGAAATTGTTTTTTTTATTTGAATTACTTTTAATGATTTTATAGAAAAAAAAGATAACAAAACAATTTAAATAAAAAAGCTTACATGAATATAAACATAAACCGTTTATTGCTCTAGTTGCCGTTTTTTTTATATGACTGAATTAACATCTAAATGTTTGAGAATACGATACCAATTAAAGAAAAATAAATAAAGCAGGACAGAAAAATAATTTCCAACGAGTGCTCTTTAATTTAACAAGTTTTAAATAAAAGTGTTAAATATAATAAAAATTATATATGAGATTAATATCTTGTGTTAAATACATATAGAATTCTCTATTTATAATAGAAGAAATATGGGCTAAGCCCAAAATACAAATAAAAAATAATAACAAACTAACTAAAGATAAAAGATAAATATAAAATAAAGATAATATATCTAACACTGCACTCGAGTAATACCAAATTGCTAATAATTTGCAAGACGACATAGAAGACGAAATACCAACCCAAAAGACTCCCCTGAGCAACAAATTTGGGAGGTTACTCTATGTAAATCTCTTCTTGCAAATCATCCTAGAGGAATGCCACCAATGGATAAATAGGTAATTGTTGGAGAGCCACCACGACTATAAATAAACTAACAAAATCATCTTTTTCATGAAAAAAAAACATATATGGACGGGTCAAATGCAATGGTGATAAAAGAGAGGTCAGAAGAGACCGCGGAAGAAGTCATGGGAACCTGAGGGAAACTATAAAAAAAAAAGTTTCTCCAATCTGAAAAAGGAAAAAGAGCAACCTCGATGCTCTGAATAACTGCCTGAGAGGAGACGGGTCGTGTAACCATACATGATGAACGCGAAAGAGGAGAAATAGCAACCTTGACGCTCTAAATCGCTGTGAGACATGCCACCATGCATGACGGGAGCAAATCCATAACTTCAAAAGACATAGGAGCTTCTTTGAAGGCGTCGTTTGGTAGACGATGGCGTCGCCGACAGCGGTAGATGGCGCCGCCACGGGCAATGGCGGATGTAGTGGTACATGCACCAGAAATTTTTTCCTTAAAAGAACCTTAGGCAATATAATGAAAATTATATATGGGATTAATCCCTTGTGTTAAATACACGTAGGATTCTCTATTTATAATAGCCCAAAATACAAATAATAAATAATAACAAACTAACTAAAGATAAAAGATGAAGATAAAAGATAAATATAAAATAAAGATAATATATCTAACAAAAAGAAATATAGTGTTATATTTTTATAAATAGTAAACAACTCTCGCAAATAATTTTACTTACCTCCCTTCTTTCTAATTTTCAAAACTTCATATTCATAACATGTATTAAAAAAATTATAAAACAAGGTTTGGTGACTCAGTTCAGAAACTCACTAGGTCTTTAAAATTTAATTCATTATTAAACAATTTTTCAAAAAACTGTTACTACTATAAATTTTAAATTTACAGAAAAAAATATCTTAAAAGTATTACTACATTAAGATATTCAGGAAAAAAAAAAAACTTAACTGTTCGTGATAATCCTCTTGGAAGAATTTTCTACGATGATATGGTCCCTACAATTCTTTTTACAAGGAACTAATTTAGATTATTTTAAAAAGGTTTTTTTTTGGATAAATTTAAAAAGAAAGTATTGTTGAGTATGCAAAGTTGTAGATAAATTGAATTACAACAGCGACATCAAATGTTCAATCATTTTAATGGGAAACAGGTTTCCTGCTATCATGAATGGATGTTATTTGTTGAATGAAGGAATGATGTTAGCTACACCAACGACCAAATTAGCTACACCAACCCTTTCGTTAGCTTCTTTAATTAAACCAACACCATTCTTCATATTTTATTCAATGAAAATGATTTAGTAAGATTTCGAGTACAATTTCTATTGGTTAAAATTCATAAACGTAATTCATACAAATATATCAAAATTGACAACCAAGAATATTCTTTAACAGTAAGTAGATTTCACTTGTCAACTATTATTTAGTCCAGAGAATTTAAATAAATAACAAAAAGCAAAAGGCAAGGAAAGAAGACTATATATAGTTTTCTGGCTTCCTTGCTTAGCTTTTCATTCTTTAACAAAAACGAAACTAGTCATGATTTCTTTTTAAGTAATAAGGCATAGGACGTCTGTTTTATTGTAAGAAACAAAAACAATTTAGTTACATATTTCTTTCTCATAAAACATCCACAAGGAAGGAAATTTTGAAAACCACTACAAGACCATCTTGTGCCAAAGCTGTTAAGGCAGTTGTAAATAAAAGTGGCACTACTGATCAGGTTTCTGAGGATTCGCCTCTCTCTTTGGAGGATCAAAATCTAGATAAGTATATGGTTCTGTAGGTTCCTCACTGCAAAAGCCACAAAATAAATGTCACACGGTTAACAAGGTAATAGAAAAACTTGTATGGGGAAAGGAAAGCCATGACAAGGCATGAAAATAAAAATAACATTAATCTTTACTGTAGAGCCACCCCAAGCAGCAGTTGATTTAATCCTTACAAGGGCAAACCCTTTGCTATTCGATAATCATACTCAAATGCTTACTTTCTCTTTCATCATATTCTCACCCCATTTTCTTATCTCTTTCTTTTCATTCGTAAGACATGTAATTCTTACTAGATTATTTTAATCTAATATTGGCTCATGTAATTTATAGGATAACTTTAATGTAAAGGTTTCTAATGTGATAATATATTAAAGTTATGAGAATTACTTTAGAGTTATTAAAATCAACTCCCTCTGTTCTCACTTCATTAGGAATATTATGGTACTTTAATAAATATTTAGAAAAAGTTACCTGAAGTTACATTGTAGTTCTTATGTGAACGAGAAAGATTACATTCCTCCACAACCAAAAAAAGTAACTTGACAGAAGAAAACATCCTACGAAACACATTAAATATCCATCCAGAGATCCTTTACAATGAATACAGGTAAGTTCCTGAATCCTTCTAACAGTATAATTTTGTGAGAATCATATATCCTAAGGTCCCTATAAAATAGATTAGTTTCTTGAATTAAATTGGGATGTATGAAACTACATCATTATACTGGTGTCTTTAAATAAAGAAAAAACATTTTGTCCAATCTTAAAATAAAATCCTAATTTATCCAACATTGCAACAGAAACTAAACTTCTAGCACATCCAGGCACACAGAGACACCATTCCAAATCTATGTCATACCCAGTATCCAAGATCAATCCACATGTCCCAATACTTGATGGCTTCAATTCTGCTACTGTATTCGTGAGTTGCAATTCCAATTGGAATTGAATTGGAAGGTGAATTGCAATAAGAATTGAGAAAACATGTTCATTGTTAGGTAAAAGTGTCAATGTCAATTATGACCATGTTTGTTTTTAATGACATTGCTACCCTTTTCTATATATATATTTGGTATGGAATATTGTATTAATTTAGATTTTAATTACCAATTATAAATAGTTAGTTTGTAGGTTAATTGAAATAAAATCATCTCTACTTCGTAATTAATTAAAACAAAAAGATTTAATCACTTTGGAGATTACAAATCTATCATACAATGAATTCCTAAATTAGTACAATATTCCATAACCAAATATATATATATATATATATATATATATATATATATATAGGTAGCAATGTAATTAAAAACAAATGGTCATGATTGACAGTGACACTTTTACGTAATAGTGAACACGCTTTTTCAATTCTTATATTTCAATTCACCTTCCAAGTTAATTCCAATTGGAAATGCAATTCACAAATACAGTAACGGAATTCAATTTTCCTTCATCCAATTGAAACTAACAATTACATATAATTACTCCATGAAGCAAAACACCATGCTTGTCAGGAAAAGAGAGCGCACTTTTCAATTTAAAGCATTTAATTCTATTTCAAGTAATTCAATTTGCATGAATCTTGTAACAGTACAAATGACCATTTAATTTTCAATCAAATGTATTCAAATCAATAAAAGCAGCAACCACTAATAAAAACTTAGAATTGTTGCAGCGGAATGCAATCAACAAAATTTCATAATTTTAAAATTAGGTTTTCTACAATTTGGGGAAAATTCCAATTCAAATCAAGAAACTACTCTATTTCATAGGGACCTCACGATCTATGCTTCTCACAATTATATCCTTAGACGGGTTCAAGAACTTACTTGGATTTATTGTAAAAGATCTCTTGATGCATATTTTCCCTTTTTTTCTATCCCTTGATGACTTTTTTTTTCCTTCAGGAACGTAACCTCTCTCATTCACAGATGAACTGTGTATTGTAAATTCTAGGTAGCCATTTGAAATATTTATTAAAATACCATAATACCCTTAATGAAGTGAGAAGAGAGGGAACTGATTTTAATAACTCTACAATAATTCCCATAACTCTAATACATTTATAATTTAATAATCATCACATTAGAAACCTTTACATTATAGTTATTCTATAAATTACATGAGCCAACCTTGCTCTGATACCAATGTTATGATGTATACATTCCAATTCAATTCAAGAAACTACTCTATTTCACTGGGACCATAGGATATATGTATGGGTAGAAGGGTTCAAATCTATATAACGTCCAGCATCCAAGATCAATCTATATTCTTCATTTTCTTTTTTTCCATATCTCCCATCTACCTACATAAACAGAAACACCCCAAACTGGGATGAAGTACTCTCTGCTATCAAAGCCTCCCCATGTTTCAAGTACTGATGTCGCTAATAATATAATAACTCATACACGTACATGGAAAGGATCAAATTACTTGCAAGAATCTCTAAGGAATCAAGTAAATCTAATAAGTAACTCTTTCATAACTGTTACATGACGAGAAAACGAAAAATGAGAATGATTAGTAACTTTATTAGAACTATTCTTGAATTAATATATACTCAACATAAAACAACCATAGGTTTTGAAATAATGGTAATGGAGAATCACACTTATCTCGCAAGTATATATATCAGTCACTTTATGGACACTTAAAAAATTCCTAGTTGTGTTTAATCCTTTTACTTTTATGTTTTAAATTTGTATACCATTTCAGAAGAGAATATCACAGTAATGCGACAAAATGATGAATTATAAGGAAAACTGCATTCATATCTCTTAAAGTCTTCTCAACTAATGATCATATTCTCTAGTTTTTACATTGAGCATTCACTTCTTCTTTGTTTAGGCACACCCCCTGCAAGATCATATACTCCACCAACGGAAGGTACTTACTCAAAGACTTCTTTTACAACTCATCATCCCACAATTCCAGAGAAGATAAAAGCAGCTGTACATTAGAGACGCGGAGCTATGTTATGCATTCCTGGATTCTCAAGAGTTCTGCTAGTATTGCAATTTGCAAGTAATGCCTTTGCTCTTTCTTTACATTCCATCCATTTGTCTATTAATTGCATGTTTTTTATGAGATTTGCAGGATGGCCATATGTTCTAGTGCTATCTCACGGAAAACAAGTTATAAAAAATTAGAGGGGTATGATTGTTATTTAGGAAACTTCATAATAGGGTCAATGTAATTTTCCCTAAACTATTTTATTATGCTTAAAACAATTCGAGCTCACTTCTAAACCACAGATTCTTTCTTGTGTATTTTATACAAAGTTTTACATCTGCACTATGTCTAATATAATGTATCATATTTCCCTATCCCATATTGTGTCATACCCATGTCCCTTGTCACATATGTGCTTCCCAAATTATATCACCCACCATAATATCTCGATCGAAGCTCAATTCATAAAATGAAATTATCTTAAAAGAAGAGAGTAGATATAATTGCAAGGTAGATGATAATCTGACCCAGGTTTTGAACGCATGCACTGCCAGAAGAGCTTGAAAGGTCCCGGAACAGTCTTGAATGGGTTTCCCTCAAAGCAAGCCTACAAAATTCACCACCTTTATTCAGGGCCTATAGATAATAATAATAATAATAATAATAACAGAAAGAATGTTCCAATTAAACAGGCGAAAACAAGAAAAAGTGAGGACAGATCCCGAATCACATGAAGAAATCCATGAGAAGTAGTAAAGGTAAAATTGAAAAGGGAAAAGGGGAAAAAGCTAAACCTGGATAACATCCTCAACACGGTCGTTGCAACGGTGAGCTTTGGGTTCAGGATGATTGTCTCCAGTGATTCCCCATGGACTCTCTCTCCTCGGCACCGGTCTTGATTCGTTACTCATCTTTCCTCTTCTCTTGTTCTCTCCTTCTCTTGTTGGGACACACTCCCTTCGAACAAAGAAAAATAAAACCCTATTCTTTTCTTCTTCAAACTCCCTGTAACTCAGTAATAATATTTCGCTGTTGTTTTTCAAGAGGATTTGGGTAAAGAAAAAATATTTTAATTCATAAAAAGAATTATTATTATTATTATTACTATTTATTATTATTATTATTATTATTAAAGATTAACTTAATTTAAAAATATAATTATCACAATTTCTTCGCAAATTGTTTTGATATTAAAGAAAAAGTTAAAGCAAAGATTTTTTTTTTCAATTTGCATAGTTATTTTGTCTAAGGGGATATACAATTCTAAATGTTTTGGTACTATGCTAGAAAATTGGTCGAAACTTTAGCTAGATCATAATGTTAACTGCTTTCTTTTATAATTTTTAAATAGAATTTATTCTTCTGTAAAATTGAAAATATATAAGATAAAAAATATATTTTAAATATTTTATTCCAGTAAAACATTTATTCTATTTCTTACCTTTTTTTAAATAATCTTAAACCACGTTTAAGAGGAACCTGGTAAGTACGTAAATATTTACTCCAATACTCTTTCTTTTACTATAATACTCTTTAGGTTGTACTTTTATCTAGATTTGAAAGAAAAAGAATAAATGAATTTAAAGATAAAATTTTTATTAATTTTTTTAAATAATTTGAAAGTAAAAAGATGTAAAAGTATAATATATGAAAGTTTATAAAAGACTTAATTGATATGATAGATTTAAAAAAATATTTTAATAAAATAAGATGTAAAATTACTAGTTTATTCTTTATAATTAAAATTAATATATTATTATAATTATTTATTTATTTTTTATTATTATTATTATTATTATTATTATTATTATATATATATATATATATATATATATATAACCTATAATATAAAGAGATATAAAGAGAATACACTTCTTTGGTTCTTATCTTATTTTTCTGATTTCATAATCTTAATTACTATTTTCTAAATTTAAATAATTATTCATAATAAAAAAATTTATTGTTTTAGTGATTTTTTTAATTTAAATAATCACTCATTATTAAAATAAAATTTAGTCTTATATTATTATAACTATTTTTTTAAATTTAAATTGTAGTATCCCAATAGTGTAAAAACTACTAAAATAAGGCATACATAGATAAGAACTTATAAGGAACTTGAGATTACTAGAACAAGATATTATATCCTTGATGGACCAAAGACTATCTATCCTGTTGCTTTCCTCTCTCAATCATACGATAAATACCTTGAAAGATGTCCTTCCTAAACTCACATCATTTTAAGGTGATCATTGCAAAAGAAAAAACACACACATAGGCAAACAAAGACAAAAGCAAGGGTAAGCTAGTGATACAAAACATTTTCATAATACATCAAAACATATTAAACATTTTAGTTAAAGATACACATCTCACACTAAATCAACCAAGCACTTTATGCATGACAACCCCTTTTTGACTTAACTATCCGGATTAGCATGGATATCGATCTATGACAGTTCGTGCACTTGTTGTGGTGAAACAGTTGGTCCACCCCAAGCTACCACACAAGTTTAGTCTGTTATCACTCTCCTTAAGCCAAGGTAAGGCCCCTAGACTAGGACCTCATGCTATTCTCACGACATGCCTCACCCTTCTCTACTTGAGAATGAGTGATCATTAGAATGTCAAGATGAACTCCAAGACTGAGCCTCCCATATTCATACTTACAACACTTGAAACCACCACTGAGAAATTCCTCCTTAGAACTCTCTTCCACAACTTTAAAACCATTGATATCACTTCACCTTTACATTGAATCCATTTGAAACCATAACATATAACCTTTCATCATTTACAAATCAATTCATACTTCACAATAAGTATTATAAATCATTCATTCAAACATTCACATACATTGAACACACTTTAAGAAAATATATAAAAACTTAGTAGAAAATCTGATATTTTCGCTCAGTCACCAAGTTTGTTCCCTTAGCTAAAACCCACTCGCTCAGCACACCAAGTCTATTCGTTGTGCGAAAACATAAACAGTGAGTTCTGCTTACTCACCTCTTGCTCAGCGACTACTCTCGCTCACCTAGAAGTATTTTGCTCGTGATAAGTGTGAAAAAGAGTTATTTTTACACTTATAAATGATCTCAATTTTGTTATTATTCATGTTATTACTCAGTGAAAAGTTGTAATAGGAAGTAGATTGTTATGTAAATTATTGTACAGGAAAAATTTGTATAAATTGGAATATGTCAGTCAGTTCTCGCAGAGCGCAAGAAATTCGCAGGACCAGAAAATGATATTCGCAGAGCGCACCAGTTATGTGCGCTGAGCGACTCGGAAAATCAAAGAGCCAACAATTTGGAAATTCGCATAGCGAACACATACTTATGCGCTGAGCGAATAACAGCAGTTTTAGAGCAGCAATTAAAAGAAATTTGCATAACGCACACATACTTGTGCGCTAAGCGAATTAAGGAAGTTAAGTGGCTCTTAAAAGGCGTGACAAAGAGAGAGAAAGGGGATTCTGACATACGAAATACTTGAGAACTACTCTGGAGAAGTTCAGGAGAACATCAGGAGACCTCTCAAGACATCAAGACTTCACATTATGCAAGGAATTGCTGAAATGAGTATGTTTATGATGTCTAGGATAGGCTAAATTTCTGTTCGTTGGAATTGATTGTAATGGCTGACAAGTGATGTAATTTGTCCTGTTCAATATAAGTTGTATTCATATGTTTTTCTTGATTTACTTGCCATTATACGGAAGTATAATGTAATTAATATATTCAAATTGTACTAGGAAGTAAATTTGAGTATGAACTCAAGAAAAGCAACCTGAAGGAACGAAGCTAGGAATAGTTTCAATTCTTCTGGTCATTAGTAAACATCAGTTCTTAATGCAAAGTTTATGTTTAATTACTTAAGGAATTAATAATTGAGCATAATTCTTTAGAACTTGTTTTTTAAGGGGTTAAACCAAGATACTGTGATGTTAATGTTTGAACGCAAATTATATTGTTTAGATAAGTTGCTGTAATGTTAGTCATGAACTCAATTCCAACGAAGCCTTCTTTCAACTTTAATTTCAAATTTTAATATTCTGTTAATTTCTTACTTTCAGTTCACTGAATCAAATTGTCCTTTGTTGTTGAATTGATTTTGATAAATAATTTTAATTGAACAACTTAAGTTAAATTCCCTTGGGAGAACGATACTTTACTTATCCACTTTATTACTTGTAACAATTTGGTATACTTGCCAAAAAGTTATCAGTTCGCTCAGCGAGGAGTTCGCTCAACAAGACTGCATAATTTTGTAGCACCAAAATTGTAGAATTTGCACATCTCAACCACTCCTGACCAATTTTATGCATGATACCCAACTTCTAACACTCCTAGATTGTATTATAAACTCAAATTGACCTAACCAAACATATCTAAACCAACCTAAACTCCGTTTAAACTAATTAACCACAAGATTTCAATCTAAAATTAACCAAAACTTCACTTTAAAGACCTAAATTGAATTCCATAAGTTACCTCTCAAAGAAATTGCACAACTCTAAAAACGCTCTGCCGATTACTTGATCCGCAAGGAATACTTAGACGTACCTACGAAACACTAAATTGAAAACGGACAGAGTCCTCAAAACTCTAATTGAATCAAGAACGTGTAGGAAATACATGATTACACATGCAACAATACAAGATTCCTCTAAAACAGATTTAGGAACACAAGGGAAAAAAGAGTTGAAACTTACTTACTCTATTGAAGAAACTGATCGGGTAGAGAGATGATACATTTTAAAATAATAAAACTCGTAAAAATAATCGAGTTTCACTATTTTTAGACTACCACCAATTCTAAAAATATCATTTTTTGAGGTTTTACATAAATAATTACTTAAAATAAAAAAAAATTATTTATATAATATTACTTATAATATATTTATTTAAATAACTAAAATCTATTTTATTTGAATCCTTCATCAGTGGTTGTGAATGATCTATTTTTCTCAATCTTTATGACTTGTTCCTACGGAACCAAGATCGAAAATATTAAGAATAAGAAATAGAACCATCTTATTTGATTCGTTCTCAATAGTCACGAGATGATCATCTTAGGGTGATCATTTTGTTGACGGATGTTCCTATTATATCCGTAGTCTCTAAAGGATGAGAACCAACTATGTAGCATTTATATTGAGAATTCAAGTATTGCATACGTCATTAGTCCGATCCTTTGTAAGAATTACCGGTAATAATGAACTTGAAAAATGAATATGTTTATTATAGAGAGATTCGTTGTTCCTAACTCTGTATTAGAACACTATAATCACCCACAAATTTTTTTTCTATAGTAAATCATTATAAACTATATTAATAAAATTACTTTTTATTATTATTATTTTCTTAGTGTATTATTATAATTCCTAAAATTTTTATCAATGAATTATTATTTTGTATTATTATTTTCTTAGTGTATTATTTTCTGATTATTGTAAATACATTATTATTTTTTTTCCTCAAAATTTATAAACACAAAAAAAATTCATTCTATAATAGAGTTTTTAATATGTATTTATAATATTCTGCAAATTAAAGTCTAGAACCTCCACCTACACCTAAAATTATTTTTTGATTTCTAAATTGTTAAAATTATATTTCGAAAAACTAATTCCAAATAACTTATACCAACATTCAGAAATAGGTTTCCACATAAACTAGTTTATAGAACACAAAAAAACTAAAACGTAGCTGAAATGGGAAACGGGGAGAAAGCATATCATTAACACAGGATGTGCGAAAAGTTAAATTGGTTTAAACTCCAACATCTCAAGCCCAACACAAGTCCATGGCAAATAAACATATATAAAAGAGAGAGAGAGAGACCTTTTAAGTATTTTTAGAACTTTAGTTAAATAATTTAAAAAAATATTAAACAAGCATAAAAAAAACATTATATAATCAATATATATATTTCATTAAAATCATCAATCACAATTGTCAAAATCAGTAGGTACTCTCTATCATGATAAATTACTGGACAAGAAAACTTATTTAACTTTTTATTATTTTCTAAAAGAAGAGTCCCATTAACTGGGGAAATTTTCAACCAAATGATGATTACATCTCATAATACATCTTGGAAGAGAACTATAAATATCTTGAAATTCATAATTGATGAGTTAATATTGTTCGAATTAACGGATGATAATCAAATTATATATAGATAGATATAATTATAATCATAATATTACAATTATAATTATTGGTGCAACTAAATAATTATGATGATGGATGGTAAGTTAATTCATTGAAAAATTTCCAAAGTGTGTCTCTTTTGTTGTATTTAATTAAAGTTTGTATTATAAGAAATTAATAAACACATCTTGATCTGTCCATATCATACAATTTGTTGATTAATTTCTCTAGCTATGAAACTACTAGTTCAACTAGAATTAGAGATATTTCTGATCTAATGAGTAACTTAGGCCAAATGTATAATTAATTTTTAGAATAAGGTGCAAGCCAAATTTTATTACAGTGTCAAATACTTTGAATTAATTAATCATAACTTCTTATTAAAAACATATAATTGATTTTTTTTTATATTTTAATTTGATTATAAAATGTTGTTTAACAATCACTAGTGGAAAAACGTCGTTTAACGTCACCTCATAGACGTCAGTTAAAGGTGCACTGACGTAATATGATGACTGGTGGCAAATTCGTAAATAACTCAGACGAGAAGATGTCGGTTACATGACTAACCGATGTCTCAAACACTATAGATGTCGGGCACACTGCACATGGACGTTTAAAAGGTTTGCAGGAAGGTGAATAGTCGCCATATGGACGTCGAATACGACCACACCAACGTCGGCCAGAAAGTTGGTGACATCTATAACATTATAGACGTCGGGCTGCCATGCAATGGACGCCTACAATCCATGCCATTATTAATATTTAAATCATAAAGACGTCAAATTAGTGAGAGCACCGACATCTATAACATTATAGACGTCGATGGACAAATGTAACTGACGTCTACAGTACTTTATACTGCAGAACGCGAACCTGCGAGCAGTTACACTATTCATCGTCTTCTTCCTCGCGATTTTCTCTTGCAGCATTGCTTTCCAGGTGCATTTTCTCTCTTTTGGACCGTTTAAATTCACTTTTACTCCGATTAAGTTACTCTTTGATGAAATATCTTTCATTTGAACCGATTAAAATTCGTTTTCGTTACGTTTTGGTGCAGTTTGTGGCGTGTTCTTGGGCAATTTTTTTTACCCTTTTTGGCCTACATTTTTTGGCGTGCAGTCCTCTATTTCCCTCCATTGCTGTTTTAATCTGCTAAAAAGGTTAGCTTCTTTGTTGAAAACTTTTATTGTATGTGTGTTATTGTCTTTTGTGTATGCATGTTATTGGCTTTTGCGTTTGCATGTTTCTGGCTTTTAGGTATGCATGTGTTATCAGCTTTTGAAGTTTAGCTGTGTTATTATAATTGGCATGTTAGATTATAAGTATCAAATCATTGAGTGAAACTTAGTTCTAGTTTGAAATTTAATACAAACGATAAATTTTTTAATCGTTTGTATTAAATTTTGAGTTGTCCGATTGGATAGTTTGGGAAAATTATTTTTCATAAATTTGCTATAACACGTACGTTGGAGTTTATGCATAAGATTGATGAAATTTCGGTTCATTATTTGTGTTGTTCTCCGGATGCATATTTGATTGTGGTCATTCTTGTGACTACTCTCATTTCGTGTATTTCGGAGACCAATGCAAAATGCTGCCGAAATTTTATCAAATTTATGATGTAGACTTCTTTGCACATGTCTTAGCAATTTATGAAAAATATTTTTCCTAAATGGGTAGGGCCTAACCTTGTGAGAGTTAAGAAATTTATACTGATGAACTATGTTACGAACATAGTATGGATCGAAGCTGGATGAATGCACGTCGCATCTCTGAAGAATATAAGAACGGTGTTTCGGTGTTCTTGCAATATGTTAAAGAAAATCCAAAGTCTATGAACGGGACATATTTTTGTCCTTGTGTTCGTTGTGTTAATCAAATACGACAAGACTTAGGCAATTTGCATGATCATCTATTCATGTTCGGCATAACGAGAACGTATACCGTTTGGACTTGGCATGGAGAAGTACTGGACCGACCTATGACGTCACGAGTAACAAATTATGTGGAACAATGGATGAGTGATCATTTAGAGGATATGATACGTGATGTTGGTGAAGATAACTTTAGAAGAGCTAATTTGTATGATTTTCTTATCAATGATTCAGAGCAACCATTGTACCTAGGCTGCACAAACTTTACACGTTTGTCTACAACTTTGAAGTTGTTTAGTTTAAAAGCAAGGAACGGATGGACCGATAAAAGTTTCACGGAGTTGTTGGAGTTGCTGAAGGAGATGCTTCCAGAAAATAATACTCTTCCTATTTGTAATTACGAGGCCAAAAAAGTTTTATCTCTAATGGGTCTTGAATATCAGAAGATACATGTTTGCCCCAATGATTGTGTTTTGTACATCAAGGAGTTTGCTTTGCTAAAGTATTGTCCAACATGTGGTTTAAGCCTTTTTAAAAAGAAATCTGACAAAAACACTAGTGAAGAAGGTAATGATGGTGCACCTGGTAAGGTGATGTGGTATTTGCCTATAATACCTAGGTTCAAACGTATGTTCTCTGTTAAAGAGGATGCAAAGAACCTTAAATGGCACGTTGTTTTATGTAAAAGGTAATTAAAGTTTACTTAATTAGTTTACTAACTATTTATGATGTTCCAAACAGGGCTCACTAGCAGCTGTTGGTCCTCATTCCCAAAAAAAGTACAGTTGTATTCTTCTGTTCGCTGCAAAGGAAGATGAAAAATGACTTGAAAACCATGCTTAAAGGGTAAGTGTTTCGCCAAAAATGACTTTTAAATTCATGTCGGCCTTAATTTTTTATGATTTGATACTTATATTAATATTACTTTGTGTTTTAATGTAAATAGAGTAATGGGTAAATCTCGAGGTCAACTAAATCAAGTCCTGTATCCAAAGGTTTGGTGCATTTATAGTTTTATTTCATTTACTATGTTATTCAATGATCTTAATTCTTGACTATATTTAGTTTGTCATTTTAGTGTAACAGACAGCTAGATTCATGAGAATATGGGTACTATGTGATGTCTTGGATTAAGACCATCATTTGAGCTGGCATTACAGATAACTGGAATGAGGTAATAATCATGCTTACTTTGAAAACATCATAAATCAATTAATACTTTTGAACATATATCAAACTATAATCAATATTTCTTAATTGTGCAGCGCTTCAACAATTTATCTCCTTTACCCGAAGACACCATAAAGCAACTAAGGCAGGAGTGGATAACTTATCTTCTGCAAAAATGGAACTAGCAAGACTTATTTTTGTTGTTGAACATTACTTAGGTTTAGTTTAAGTTTATAATTTCATATTTTTGATCTTTGATTGAATTATATCTATTTATAGCTCAAACTCAAATATTTATTATAAATAATTGTTCTGGGAAAATTTTCTGATTTTCAGGTATGGTTTTATTCGAAAAATAAAATATTTTTTTAAAAAAAAATACCCAGTAGACATCGGTTAATGCAAAATCGACATCTACAGACGTCTGTCAATGCATAAATCGACGTCCAATAAGTTACAGTGGACATAACGTTCCAGAGCGTATAAACGTCTCGTATGTTGACGCCAAACGTCTATATTAACGTCTATTCTAACTATGAACGATGTCTATTTACACGTCGACTATATACACAACCGACGTCTATATAGACGTCTGTGATAATCTGACCGATGTATAGTTAACGTCATCCGAATAGATGTCGGTTTCATAAGTGACGTTAAAATCCCAAAATAACCGACGTTAAATAGCGTTTTTCTACTATAAGGAATTTAATTTTATACTCCTTTTGGTTATATTTATATTTATTAGACCTAAATGTTTGCTCTGTTTCTTTTTTATAAGAACCTGCCTAAAATGTTTTTTATTAGTTTTTCGCGAAATATATTTAATTATAAATTATATTTCTGACTTTAATGAAAATAAGTTGAATAATGTATTAGTGATTTAGGTTTTTCATAGTGTAACTTTGTTTTTTAAAGAGTATTTCATATCCACCTCAAGGTTCCACATAATTTCAGATTGAGATTCCAATTTTAGAGAGCAACCAGTTTTGAAATTAGCTACAAAACTTTTCAACAAACAAAAATATTACTTTTTCATATTCAAAATTTTTAATAAAATATATTTTATATTAGTTGATAATATCAGTAGTAACAATAGTTAAACTATTTTTATTTATTTTAATTTTTATATTAGTCTACAATGTATTTGACTAGGCATTGGAATGCTTTACTGAATGTGATAGGGGTAGAATTTATATATTTCTGCTACTTATTCTATAGATATTTTAGGATGAAACACTTAGTTTATTTTAAAGAAAAAAAAATGAAATGAGATGTGGACCAATAATAAAGACCCCTCAATTGCATTAAGGGGTGCAATCATTTAAAGAAAAAGAAAAGAATAATTTTTTTGCAAGGATAATCGAAGAAGTGAATCTTTTCAAACAAAACTTCAAAGAACCATGAACAAAATTACATGTGATTTCATGTATTTTTCTCACCTATAAACTATTAAGAATGTTTTTTTTTTCTTTACTATAATAATACATTTATATAAGAAAATAATATTCAAAATAATAAATAATAAAAATATTTATTATAAATTAAATATAAAATATTTCACTTTCTTTTATAATACTCCTTAATGTATTAGTACTAACATTAAAAAATACATCACTTATTTGTTATCATAAAAAAATTATTAAAAAAAATATTAATAGAAAGCATAGAGAGAAACCAAACGTATATATGCACAAAATACATAACAATTTCAAAAGAAACTAAACAACTATAAATATATAAAAATGTATACCTATATTATGAAAAATATTAAGAATAGTGATAGATTGCATAATATAATAATTAATAATAAATTTTATTTTTTAATCCTAAAGAAGCTAACTTATACACAATTATTTCTCTTCCTAAAACATTTTCTTCATCTCTCTTTAAGGCCTCAAGGAACAATATTTTAGAGAGAAGAACTTTACATAACAGAGCATAATCACTTTCCAACTAAGCACATCTAAAATTATGAACATCTTGAGAATAATCTATAGCAAAAATAACTACAAATAATGTGAGAGATGTGTGATCAATGGGTTGGTGTGAATATAATAATAGCAAACCGTGTGTCAATTCCAACACTTTCATCCTATACAAATAAATTAAAAACAAAATAAAACATGGAAAGGAATGTGGTAGGCAATTATCTGAGAAATTTAGAAGCATAGAAACATGATCATTTTTAAGCAAAGGAAAATAATTCCATGATAAATCTTTTGTATAGCACAAGTGAGTGCATGAACTTAGATGAAATATAAATTACCAAATGTAACATTTTTGTATAGTGACTGGCACCAAGTGATTGTGATTTTCATTAAGGAATTACTTTTCAAGACAAACATACACTTGGTTTGGTTTGAAAGTAAAAGAGTGATGGTTTATTTATGTAGGAATAGAGTGTTAGAGAAAGTGTTAGGAAATATATGTTTTGTTTTTTGCAAGGGATGAGAGTCACTGTTGTAGAAGGTTAAGTAAAGGTAGACAGTCGTAAGGAAAATGTCATCATGTACCCATTTTGTTAACACAACATCATATTAGAAGCATAATTTTACGAGGCTGTATAACCTTATAGAATTAGAATGTAGTGGCAGTGTCTGAAAAATTGTGTTGTTACTACGTGTGTGTCTGTCATTCTATAACACCTTTGCAATTGTAGATTGTTAGTCTGTATACAGAATAACTTATTTTTAATTTAACACTTATCTTCTCCAAAACACTGTATAATTGAAACCCTAGGGGTCAGTCTTAAGTGTTTTTCCATGGATTGATCCTTCAAACACTTCTTTTAAAATAAACTAATAAAACACATAGGTTATTCAACACTTAGTAAAAATAACATATACAAAATAAAAGAACATGGAAGATGACTTGACAACTTGGAAGAAACATTCATTTGAAATTCTTAAAAGGGTCAAACATATAGTATAGTGATAATTTAATCACTACACTAAGGGTGCAAGCTTCCCAAATACCAGCTATAGTGTTGCTGCTTGAGCTGAAATTCAAATAATAACAACTGAAGAAGGAACAGGAGAGAGAGGTTACCTCAAAGCTACAACCTAATAATAACAAAGGACAAGGCTAACTATATAAATAGGCATTCTTGGAAGGTGAAGAAAAGTATATGGTCTTCATTGATTTTTAAGCTCTTATAGCATTTACTATTTCCATGGAAGTCAATTCCCGAACCTTAATCCTCTCGTTTTGAGTGTTAAGAAAGGATCATGCAAGGTGCGCTCTTGACTTCTCATCTTTTTTTTTAATAAGCCGAAGTTTCCAACACCTTCCCATTTCTCCAAAATGCATCCTTTTTCTAAACTGCATCCAACTTAACAAATAAACAAATCATTAATAAGGTTAAAGAGATGAATTGCAAAGAAGAAAATGAGAACCAAACTATTTTGTTCTTACCTACTCTTAGATTAAGCAACTTCACCAGATAAAGCAGTCTTAATTCTCTCCACAGTGCAGGCAATAAGATTGTTAACAGTGGCAACAGATCCAAGAGAGAGTTTTGCTGTTGGAACTGAATCAACCAAGATTTGGAAGGCCACAGTCAAAAGAGATCCACCATGTCCTGTGTCACCGATGCTTCCTCCATGTGCAGTGGTCCCATCTGGGAGAATAGCAAATCCTGAAGGAAGAAGGGCCACGTAATCAGGGTCCCCTCCATTCAGAACCACGTTCATTGCCACAATATCAACTGGAGCATATATCACAAATGAACCAGTTGAGTCTGCGCAACTCTCTTGCAATATCAACATGTTACTCTGGCTTGAATTCGCACTCTGCAACATTGTAAACACATGTTACATAGGTTGCTTTAATCTTTACTGTAAATGAAAAAGAGAACAGTTTTCAGTGTGACTCTGATAAACTTACATTCACACGAAGTAGAGAGACACAATTTCCCGTGTCTCTTCCATTGGCAATGTGTGCCATTTCTTGGACAATTCCTCCGTTCGAAAGAATATCCCACTGTTTTCAAAGGGTTGAAAAAGTTAGATGAATCATAAAATAAACAAATTTCAGTGAAATGAAAAAAAGATAATTAATATTAATCCAAAGACTAACTATTCATAGATGTTATTATGTTTAAAGATCTTATATATCAACACCTATTATCTCTGTTATTTATTTTATTATAACAAAAACAAATGTATTCATCAATATTTATAAAAAAAAAATTGTACAAATCCGTGCACAGTTGAATAAACTAGACAAACTGCTATAAATATAATAAAGTTTATGTAATTCTTCCATGTGCAAAATAATATTTTAAATTTATGTTTTCTTTTAAATATCATTTGAATGTCATTTCTCTTATTTTTAAATCTATGTATTAGTTTTATAATTGAAAAAAGAATTCAAGAATTTCGTACCATTTTGTTCATTTTGCATCACTTCTAATTTAACTTTTGGAAAGTCTTCCATCAATCTTTCATATACTATATATATATATATATATATATATATATATATATATATATATATATATAAAAGAAATATTATTTTTCCAAAACATTGATATTTGTTTTTTTTAAATGGTCATATATAAAAATTAATTTGTGAAATGTAAAATGATTTAAAATAATATGAACAAAAAGTTTCATGGTCTACATGATCACTTTGTCTTGTGCAATTTGAAAAGGATATTTGCAATTAAAAGAGGTATGATAACTAAACATTATGACTACATATCAACCTAGAGATACATCACACACCAAACTAGGCAATTTTACCCAATGAACAACAATGTCTAGTAACCTATGAGCAGACAATAATGCAGCCTAGAACATTGGACAAGAAGACAATCACTGGTGCATGATTATTGTCTGGTTTGAACATATAGTAATGCATGTTACCTCACTTCTAGAGTTCTCATCACGGAGGAATTCAAAAACCCTTTTTGGTGACACTGGGAGCCAAAAAGAAGTTGCAGCACTGAGAACAATGCCAGGAGGCCTTCCTGGATCATCAACACTCTTACGTGTCATGACCCTTACATCATCAGCTCCAGTTCCAGAGAGTGTTGTCCATGTGTGTGCAGTAGATGCACTCACTCCAGCACAAAAACTTATAACCATTCTCTCTGCCAGTTTCAGCATACTCTTCCTCCCATCTTGGTTTGTTATCACTAATTATTACATTACAATATTTGTAAGATTGATTAGTTGATTAAGGAGAAGATTGATATGTAAAAATAGAAAAACAAGAAATGTGTATGAAATGAATTCCGTGATATATATAGATATACCTCCAACATCTACTGTGGGTATGTTTGTTGCCATGGCACAAGCAAGCCTTTCACATTGCCTATCCAAGGTGGCAATCCAACGTTTTGCACCAAATGCATGCCCAGAACTAACAAGCTGCTTGTATAGATTGTGAACACCTCTATCATCCACCTCAACATGCTCAACCCAAACGACCTAGGATAAAATTTAGCTTCAAGTTAAGCCACATGGAGAGCAAAAACATTTACCAAATGCAACCAGAAGACTTGTATATATAATTCCTCAAGGATATGATATGATCCATGCTCAGGGTTCAAACAAGCTTACAAGTTAAAAAAAGAAATCTTATTTTTTAACAGTGAGACATGGAAAAGACATGCAATGAATTTCATTCCTTACAATGATTTATTAAGGATATTATATCTAACCTTTGAGTAGCCATTGGGCATTTCTTGAATTAAGCAGCCTGAAGGTCTTCTTCTACATCTGGCTGAGGGACTAGGTCGCAAATTATCCAAGGATACGTCCACTACAGCCCAAGTCCCATCACCATGCTGCTTACAATATCTTACAAAATAGCTCTCTCGAGTTGGCACCAGAGGTGAAGGTACTTGTAGTTCTGCCGTCATCTGCATAATAATATAAATTGAAGTGCATTTTATTTTTATATATGAATCCTTGACAAAAAATTTGAATGTACTAAGTTTCACTATCTATCATAGGAGGAGACGGACACACTATTCTATAAAATACATTACCACTTGCAATGCACCATTGTAGTTTCCTGCCACCCCAGTTGATAACACCTCCAAAGTCATTGCTCTTGAGACAATGCCAGAGAACACTGTGGACCATTGGTTCTTAAAATCACAACAAAATATATAACAAGCGTCAGAAACTAAATATTAATTTTTTTTTGGAGAATATCTAAGCACAACAATGTCAGATAAGAAAATAAGACAGAAACTGCTACATATATATGTTGTGACATAATCAAACTTTGTTTTGTTTTTTATTCTCCCTGTACACTTGTGTACACTTACTTACCACGTCCATGAGAATCTCAACAAGGCTAACATGGTTCATGATAACAACTGCAGTTTCTCGGGAAGCTTCACACTTGAAACCAGCTGGTTTAGGACCAATTCCTCTAGGAAAAGACCTGATGTATTCATCCTCGTTGAGAACAGTGGTTGTGCCATCCAGAGTAGTCAACCAAAGAGGATCACCCATTTGCGCCATTCCAATGAGTTCCTCCATGGCTGCAACAGCAAGCTCTATTATGATGGGTTTATCAGCCTCAGTAGGTCCACTGATTGACCTAAGAAGATCTCCTGCAGCTCCACCGTACATGTCTCCACCAATGCCCGCAGGCTGGCCACCAAAACCACCTCCAATCCCAAGCTCAAGTGGACGAGGAGGAACAGATGAAGGAGAAAGAAGTGGATAACTAACCACAGGCTTCCCCACGTACTTTGCAGCAATTGCTGAAATCCTATCAATCTGAACATGAACACCGACATGTATAAGAATTAAGAAAAATAAGTTATAGATTATGAATATTTCATGAAAGACAATCATGTTTATGTTTAAGTAAGATACACTTACACAAAAGATGCAAGTCTAAGACCTCGTTTAAAACTAATTCAACATTTACGCAAATTTGAATAATTTAATTAATTTTATTTTTTATTTTTTATTTTTACAAATAATTATGAAAGTAACATTCTGTTAAATTATTATTTTTTAAATATTTTCTAAACAAATAGTGTAAATGATAGAACCTTGTCTTTATTATTGTTATGGTACTGTAAGATGGAGATATTAATTTGTTAATTTTATACACAAAGAAAAGGTTTCTCAGCATAAACAGTCCTTGCTATCTTGATACATCTACCATGCAGCAGTTCCCACATTATGATACCTCTTCTCTGAGGCGAGCATTTTCAAGCCTCAAGTGATGTTCATCGAATGACATTTCCCCTATAGCTGTTGGTCCTCCACAGTTGGGACAGGAGGCATTGCCTAGAGCTTCCCTGAACCTCATGTTATCAGCTCGAAGCTTATCATTTTCAGTTCGGAGCTGTGTGTTCTCATGGCGTTCATGCTGTGTCTGTAACACAAAGCATCACACGTTTAAAGGGTTCTTCCTTTTTACATTTAAACAAAATAAACAAAAGCTAAAAATTGAGTGTACCTTTATCTGAGTGCGCTTGTTCTGAAACCAAAACTTAACCTGCAAAGGCTCTAACCCTAACTCTCTACTCAGCTCCTTCCTTTGCTTGTCATCAGGGTGTGGACATTCCTTAAAGAACCTGAAAAAAAAAAAAAAACTAATTAATCTCAATAACTCTCACTAAGTCCATTCCAGTTCAGTCAATAGTCTCAAATTTGAGTCTTGATGAAATTCAAGCCCTAAGTTTCCACTGTATGGTATTGTAAGACTGAGACAGGATTGTGAGTCTGGTTTCTGTACCCAACGAGATTACATTAAAAAGAATGAGTATATTTTGGATGCCTTACGCTTCCATTTCCTGGATCTGATGCTGAGTGTGGCGGTGGTAGCGTTTCTTCTTGTTGGGACGAGGGTCTTGGTCTTCACCGGAAGCACCTTCTTGGTTTTCACTTCCTGACTTGGTGGCACTGTCAAAGTCATCTTCGCGGATTCTTGGGACATCGCTCTCTGAAGTGTTCTGGGGCATGTCCAAAGGGAGAAGTTGACCAGCTTCCATCAGGTTTGGCTGGAACATTTCTATAGATCTTTGAGATTCCGGACCCTTATGGTTTTCAATCTAACAACACAAGAATACGAGGTATATAGTACAGTATAGTACCCACAAAGAGACAAAGGTATATATAAAATAGCAGCATCAAGAACACTTTTTTATGTTTCTTTTTGGCTTTGTGTCTAATTCACATGTATAGGTAGGGGAACTAATTGATGGGATAATTTAAATTATTTGGTATAAGAGTTGTGCAGAAAACACGGGGATTTTGACTAGGTTGATGGTTTTTTGGGGAAAGTGAGCAAGTAGCTTCACACAGTGAGAAGGAATAACGCGTTTTAC
The DNA here is from genome assembly GCA_027742785.1 of Vigna reflexopilosa. NCBI lineage: Eukaryota > Viridiplantae > Streptophyta > Magnoliopsida > Fabales > Fabaceae > Vigna > Vigna reflexopilosa. Next base: position 6,646,123 of record CM050932.1, read on the forward strand.
GAATAACGAGAAGGATAGAAGAGAGAGTTTGAGCTGGCTTGGCTTCACACTGAGACTAATTTTGACTTGTGAAAAAACAAGGTCCCTTTTGAAGGATAAAGTCAATTTAGCAAACCCAACACATCAATCAATTGACATCAGAATCAGAACCAAATTATGACAAAAATGGGGCAAAATTCGAGAGATTGGAAGAAAAAGAAGAAGAGGAAAAAGAAGAGATTATCAAATACATTGAATGATGAAGGTTGCACACTGACCTGGCCAAGAGAGAGCCCCGAAGATAATCCAAAGCCACCAACGCTGCCGTTCCTTCCGATCATCGAGGGCATGTTTCTTGCTGGAATCATAATACCAGCTGGCATATTTCAAACTCTGGAGAATTCAATTCTCTCTTGTGTCCAGTGTTGTGTTAATCTTCTGAGACCCTTTTATGTTGAAAAACTTCACAGGTTGGGTTTCTTCTTGGATTCTGACAAGGTCACTACAAAAAGGAAACAAGCTAACATAATAAGCCAAAAAACCAGGCACAGAAACGTGACTTCGCATGTATAATTAAATTAAAATGAATAATTAAATGCATAGTGTATATGCCATATTAAAATGCACAGAAAAAAGTGTTGAAAAATTTTCTGATACTGCAAAACCAGAAACAAACAGAATTCGAAAGTGAAAAAAAAAGGGTCAACTAAACATCTGGGAGACTCCATCCAAGCTTCTTTTTCTTTCCCGTAGATATATACATATACATATAGATATATACGTATATATATACATATATATATATATATATATATATATATATGTGTGTGTGTGTGTGTGTGGCAAACCTACCGTTCCTTTCGCATTCTAGCAACCCTAGCCAGCCAAATGCGCAAAAAAACAGTAAGATTTTAAGAAAAAAAAATTGGTAACTGTATGAACAGTTTGGTGTGGCTAAAAGAATGATCTGAAATTGCGTGAATGATATAGCCACCGTGTACAAAAGCAACATGTAGCAGGAGTTCTCCTGCACTTACCAGTGGATGGTGATTGCCGGAGACGATAGCTATAGGTAGAAGAAGATGAGTATTTAGATCTAGTTTGGGGCAAAACTTGTTGCCAAAAAAGGGAGCCTTTTAAACATAGGAGAGAAAAGGAGTTCGAGAAAGAAGTTATGGAAATAAAGTTGGTTATATGTGGGAAGTATAGAAAGCTTGATGAGTGTTGTGATGGGAAAAAGCTTGGTTTGAAGGGAGAAAGTGAGAGGGGAGAAAGATGAGGAGAGAGGACAAAGGAATTGAAGGAGTAAAGAAAAAGAGGAGAAAGAGGGAAACAGATGGAGAAAATGTGGCAGCGATGAGTTATTGCTGAGGGCATTGAGATGGTGCAATTGCATTTAATGGTGAGCCAAAGAGGTGTAATTGCTAGTGAATGAGAGAGAAAGAAAAAGATAGAGAGAGAGTGACATTTTTCTTTTGTTTTGCAAGTAATTTTTTTGCCCTCGGTAGAGTAGATGGTGCAACAAATGACGGCTACCAAACTTCCTTCTGTTGCTTCTATACACTCGATTTACTTTCTCACATACTCTACCATAGATACTGTAACACTCAATACACACTTGCTCAGCTTCTAATTCTGATTTTCTCTTATACTGTGTCACAGTAAAAACACACATATATATATGAACAAAGATGAAGGTTTTCATTATTGTAAAGTTCGTTTCATTATTTTTGAAAAAGTGTGTTGACGTGTGAACACAAAGAGATGATGCTAGCCTGGACTTTGAAAACGCATCTGCATGTTATCTTGTAGGAAATTTGTTGACTTGGTTATCCTACACCTCTGTGCTGCATTAATGAAAAGATGGTTCATACACACACAAACTATAATTAATGGTAACTGGTTAGGGATAGGATAAAATTAAAAAGTTAAACGTACTCTATGTTATTATTGTTTCAGCTCCAAAAAAGTACATCTTTGTATATCTTCTGCTATAACAAATTGAATTAATAACAGTATAATAACTTTCTCTGTAACAACTGTGATTCTTTTTATTTTTTTTTATCTTCTAAATCAATGGGATGATATTTTCCTTCACTTTCCGACAATTCTTCTTTATTCTCTCATTTTAATCTTCATAATATCTAGACAAGCTTATTATAACAGGCATTATGATTTAATTATAAGTCTGGTGAATATGACTTAAGACCATGTTTAACTTGTTAATTAGTACATATGAACCAATCATGATGATTGTGTTGCACGTTATTATCATTCCAAAGTCAATTAACTTGGGGATAAATTACCTTTATATAGTTTTCATCCTTTTTTCTTTCTGTGGGTAATCATCGTTTTAAATGCAGCAAGGACTATTTAAATATCATAATTTGTACGTAGGCATGTATTACAGGATTTCATATATATTTATTTTGTAAATGACCATGATCCATGACTTGATAATTTCTTAATGAGTTATATTGCATTACATCATCCATTATAATGGCGTTGAGGACTACCTTGATTCTACCATTGATTCTTTTTCCCATGATAGGTTGAAATGTTATGACATCACATATATTCCATCAGATGGTAGTGTCCTTTTGGAACAAGAAACTTTCCATTTTTTTCGTAGACTCTTTTTTTCTTTTAATTGATTGTACCTGGCCATTTCTCCAAAATGATTTGAATCATATTAAGCTTGTCTACTATATATATATACATATAAATTAATGTATGTATGTTCGTATCCATATACATACTACAAATGCGTAGTTCGTATTTTGTCTAAGTACAAAGAGTGAGCATTTAAACCGAAATATATTTGGTGAAATAAATGAATCAAGCATAGTTGATGATCAATAATGATTTGGCTATTATTGTAACTCTTTCAATTCAACAACATAGAACATCGTTGTCAAATATAAAGAGAGGTTCTGTAACACATTGTACACTGTATTTAGCACTTGGACAATTGCTAAACATGTATATATATAATGCATTTACTTCTTTTACAAAAACATAATGCATTTATATGAAAGTGTTCAAGATAAATATAATAAATTCCACGAAAACATGACACCCGTTTGTGACGCGCAAATCAGAAAAAGCATAGTCCAATTTATGAACCTTTATTATGTCACAAAAAAACACACAAATATTATATATATATATATAAACATAAGTAGTACGTAGGAGTTTTATTTTAAATTTTCTTTCGCATTAACTACACTATATTCAATATTAAATGGATGTTATATATATCTATATACATTACCAATTACTCATGATAAAACATTATTAAATAAATATTTGATGAAAATATTAAAAATACAAAAATGCATTTAATGCTTTTAATAGTATTTAAAAAAACATTAAGCTTTATTAAATTGTGCAAAACATTAAAACTAGTATTTATTCTCTATCCACCGATTCAAAAATAAAGAATATTATATTAATATTTATTATATTTTATTTCAATTCTTGTGTGTGTATAAATAAATATATTTGTTTAGAGTGACTTAGAAATAGAAATAATGGTAAACCTGACTACTTAAAAGGTCAAAAACTAAAAAGCCATATCATCAATTAAAATATTTGTGTAAAGTAAAAAAAAAAATATATGATTTACTAAAGAAACTTAATTATTAGTATTTATATTTCTTATTTTACTACAAAAAGTCTTAGAGAGAAAGAGAGAGAAATTAACTAATTTTACATGAGCTATTTTTATTTCATATTTTTAAATATTCAAATATGAGTTCGTATCATTAAATTATAAAAAATTGAAGAGTAATTATTTTAAAAATAGTGTATACAAAAACTGAGTATTCAAACATCTTTGTTCATTTTAAAATGACGATTTTAAATAAAATTGTTTTAATAATCTCAAAATAACATGTATTTTTTAATGGATAATGATACTTAGACAATTTTTTTTGACAACATTGAACATCATCTACGTGTGATTCTGTGATTGGTTCAAAAATGATTATTATTATTGATTGTGGAGTAATTTTGGACCAATCACAGAATAACACGTAAATGATGTTTAAATGTTATCAAAAAAATGTTGTCTAAGTATCATTATCTTTTTTAATTGTACACTTAATTTACTTAATTTTGCGAATATGAAAAGAGAAAAATTAATTATAATAATAAAAAGAGAAAATAAAATGAAATGTATTGAAATAAAAAAACTAGAAAAAGTATACCCGGTAAATCTTTTAAAATTATTTTAAGAATAAAAAAACTAGTGGAAAAACAGTACTACACTTAAAAAGACGAAGCATTGTTAAAACAAAACACACTAATTACAAGTTTATATATAATCCTGTATATGTTCTTAATTACTTAATAAAGCATTTAATGCTTTACTAATGTGAAAGCAAATAAAATGTTTTAAGCATACAAAGGCATTCAATGTTTTAAATTTGTAAAACATTTAATGATTTAATAAAGATACTAAAAATATATAAAAACATTTAATTTTTAATAAAGAAAACTTTGAATTTTTTTATTCTGTGAAATTACAATAAAAATTGTATTCATTTTATATTCATCACTTCAAAAATGTAGAATGATTATTCAAGACCTTAAGATGCTAAACATTTATAATGTTCTCAGTATAAGAAAAAATAAAATAAGGAAGATAGTATTTTTTTTATTTTTAATTTTTAATTTTAATTGTAGTTACAATTGATAGTCAATAATGATTTCGGTGAGAGTCTTGTATGAATAAAGTTGATGTTTTTTGTTTCAAATCGTTAGGGTTAGAGTAGTTCTATTCCTAGCTAGGTCAACATTTCTTGATTGGTAAGTAAGTTATTGTTAGATTATGTTATTAATTGTGAAATTAATTTATTATGATAATGTATTGAATACAATAAAATTATTAAATAATTAATTTTAAAAAAATAGTTATTAACTAATTTAGATACTAATTTATAAACTTAAATATTATTAAAATCTAAAATAGTTTTATCATGAATAAAAAATAAAAAAATAGTAGATTAGAATCTATATTATTCTCTAACATTATAGCTAATGTCTAAATTAGTTTATAATAACAAATGAGGAACTAATTTAGGCAATTAGTCCTTCATAGTTAAAATATTTGAAACTAATATTACATACCAGTTTATATTTTAACTTACAAATTAATTATAATTTTTTTTTTCAAAATAGAGATTATTATGTATATCAATAATTTTTAGTTTATAAATTGGTAGCTGATAAGTGGTCAAATTAAGTGAATTCTAAGATAATTTTAGCACTTATTTTGTTTTGATTTTGATTAGTTGGTTTTTATTTAGCTTGTTTTGTAACTTTAAACATAAGAAGAGAGTTCAAGTGAAAAAAAAATTAGATTAGAAACATGCAAATATGGAAAATTTATGATTATGTGATTGAAAGGCGGATAAGGAAACCCTCATGAGTAGGAAACTTCAAGCATCACCTTTAGAAATATCTTTAATGTAACTTTATAGCTAGAGTCAGCCCAGAAAGGTAGTTTAGAAAGATTTGGAATGAAATCTATGTGGTTGAAGTGTAAAAGTTGGAGGAGAGAACTATCCTAGAGCACTATCATAGACAATTTATAAATACAAATCTCATGTCCTCATTTTAGACATTGAGTGGAAGAGTAAATATGCAATAGTATAGTAGGAATAATTGGAGGCTAAGAGAGATGTTCTTATTGTAAATCCTATGTATAAATGTTGTTGGGTTGGATGTAATCAATTTTAATGCTATTATATTTACTTCTTGAATATTTATATATGGTTTCATTTAATCTATTTGTGAATTATTTTGTGCTTGATGTTGGATGAACTGATTATCGGTGTTATTTTAATAGTTTGGAATTGAATAAGAACATGTTCCAAGTCATGGTCCAACTAATTCTCCTTATGTTTTTAGATGTTAGGAAATAACTCCATCGTAATTAAAACATTTGTAACTAATGTTAGAAACTAATTTATATTTTAATTCACAAATCAATTATAATTTTTCAAAATAGAGACTATTTTGTATATCAATAATTTTTAGTTTGTAAATTGGTAGCTAATAAAATTAAGTGAATTTTATGATAATTTTAACACTTATCTTGTTTTGATTTGTTTAGATTTTGCTTAATTGATCTCTATTTAGCTTGTTTTTTAGCTTTAAGCATCATAAGAGAGTTAAAGTGAAAAAACAAATAAATTGGATTAGAATTATGCAATCCTGGAAAAATTGTGATTATGTGGTTAAGAGGTAGAAATGGTGTTGAGTGTCACAAAGGTGGTTAAGGAAACCCGCGTGATTAGGAAACCTTAAACATCCACCTTTGGAAAGATTTGTAATGTAATTTTATAACTCGAGCCCAAATGTGCGACTTAAGCCTATTAAAGGTTGTTTGGAAGATTTGAAATGAAATCTATGTGGCTGAAGCGTCAAAGCAGGAGTAGAGCATTATCATAGACAATTTATAAATATAGGCATCATGTCCTCGTTTTAGGCATTGAGTGGAGGAGAATAGCATTACAAGCTTAAGAGATATGTTCTTATTGTAAATCATATGTATAAATGTTGGATTCGAGGTAATCAATTTTAATTCTATTACTTTTACTTCTAGGATAATTATATATTCTTTTATTTAATCTATTTCTGAATTTGTTTGTGCTTATTGTTTGATGAACTTACAGCTCGTCTTATTCACTAGCTTGGAATTGAGTGAAAATAGGTTCCAAGTTGCGGTCCAAATTATTCTCCTTCTGGTTTTAGATGTTAGGAATAGATATACAAGTTATTCATTCAAGTAGTCATTAAAGAATCATAGTAAAGTTTTTTTATGATCTTGGACTTTAGGTATTAAAAATGGTCTTAGAATTACATTTAAAGAGCATTCCAAGAACGGTGAATGATTTACATAAATACATAAACAAGATCATTAGCGGTGCAGCGGAAGAGGATGAGATAAAATTCACTCATAGCCTCTACTCCACTCAATCTATATAATATATATTACTATCAATATTTTTCAAATAAAAAAACTACCAAATATCTATGAATATAATAATTCTGATTCAGATGTAGATTACGTAATTGAATAACTCTTTTAAAACCTAATATTATGTGATGTTGAGAATTTTAAGCTCATGTCTAATGGATATAAAATCGCAATCCAAATTTTACCATCAATAACTAAATTAATCACTATAAATTTTTTAGTTAATTGTAGTTATGGATGTGATACTAAGACAAACTTAATAAAATTTGTGTATAGTTGTGTGAATATAGTAACAAAATAAAGAAAAAATAATTTAAAATTTGGTTAAGTAAAAGATATCAAGTGGTACTTTCTTTCATATTATATATATATATATATATATATATATATATATGCGTGTGTGCGTGAATTATAAACATTATGAGAATATTTTTGTTAAAAAAAAATTTGTTGAATGTGTGTAAGAATTATAAATATTATGAGAATATTTTTGTTAAAATTAATTTTTGTTGAGTTATAAACATTATGAGAATATTTTTGTTAAAATTACTTTTTGTTTGAATAAATAATTTTCATTTAATTATATTTGAGCGATGACGTACAAATGTGTATGTGCGTAATATTTATTTATTTTATAATTTAATTTTAAATATTTTTAGAGTGTATTTTACAATTTTAATTTTATATGAATGAGTATTAGTATATACAATTTTAATTTAATTTGGTATAAGTAAAATATGAATATTAAATTATGAAATATATATATATATATATATATATATATATATATGTGTGTGTGTGCGCGCGTGCGCGCTGAAAACCATGTCAATTTTATTGTCATTTATTTGATAAATAAGAATTTTAATGAATGTCTAAATTATTATTCTATCTTATCATATGTTTATTTTATTTAAAAAATGTTGATTATTACATGGATAATTTTATGACTATATATTTTGTAAAAGATATGAAATATATCATAAAATTAGTTGTATATTTCTTTATATTTATTTTATTTTATTAAAAAATAAATTTTAAACTAATTTTAATAATTTAATATTATAAAATCACTTTAATAAAATAAGGTTTTTATTTATTTCTATATTATAATTTCGTCACTAGTTATTGTGATGTGTATAGAATATCTCTTAACATTAAGAATATCCAACATTGAGGTAAAAAGACATGAAACATAAAAATAGATAAAAGTTTGATAATAAATAACATAATAAATTAAATAGATTTTTTAATAATATGATATAATATTAAAGAATAAATTTCATCTTAACTCAAACTTATAAAATTAATTTATTAAAATAAAATTTATACTTCCTTATATAATCTAATATATCATTTGTGAGAACCTGAAAAATTGGGATTAAAAAAGGGATTAGTATATTAGACTAATAGATTCAGATTTTTAATAGTACAAACTGATTTGTCCAGAACACCCTGGTTCATTAGTTTATTTTTGCTACCTCTCCCTAAAACTCATTTCTTCAAGTTCTCTACCTTCTCTTTACCATATCTTTTTACTGATCCGTTAGATTTTGGATTAGGCGGTGTCCAGGCAACCGCGGCGTAGAGAGCTTCGTAACTAACTGATTGGTTTTCTTTTCTTCAGCTGGTAAGTTGTTCTTCCCCTTCTTCATGCTTTTAGGATTTTGATCATGCAAAGATTCTGCTTTGCATGTGATTAGTAGTTTCCTTTCCTCACTTTCTAGCTCAAATGGGGTTGTAAGAGTTGTTTCCACCTCCATTTCGGTGGTTGTAGGGCATTATTTAGGTTCTTCGCCGAGTAGGCTTCAGTGGAAGCAACATTGTGAGCTGAACTGTGAAACCCTAAGGTAAGGGGAGCTAAATATTCTTTTGAAATCAATGTATGATGTGTATGTGTGTGGAAATCTGAACTGATACGTTGTTTGAGATATAACTTAGTTTTTGGTAGCTTAATTTACATGTACTGAAGTGTTGACTCTATGAAACTGTGTTGTGATGTTTGGAACTTATTTGGATGAGTTAAATTTGTTGTGTTTGTACATGTTGGGAGTGCTTGGAAGTGTAAATTTTGTTGTAGCATAGTTTAAATGGGGAGTCCAGCACTTGGGTAGTGTTTTAGGTCATTTGAAGGGAAGTGGGATAGTGAATTTGAGAATTAGGGGTTCTGGGTATTAATGGTCTGTTTGGGAAATCTTAGTTAGTGTATTGTGACTTGTTTAAGTCACCAAATTGGTCAAAAATGGGTACTAAGTGGCAGATTCGAGTTTGGGTCTCTAAGTTGATGATTTTGGGATTGTAGAGTGGGAAGTGAGTCTTAAACATGTTAGAATTGTAGTATGAACGTTTAGAGTCAATTAAATAGGTATAATCAGGCATAAAACATGAATTAGGGGAGGTAGAAGTTGGTAAAAAGGTCTAGAAAAGGTATGAGAGTGTGAGTTGCATAATTCTACAGAACTTGCGTCAGAACTTGCGTTCTGCAGATTATGCAGACTCGCTATGCGAATGGTCTCGCATAGCGAGTCCCTCCAGAGAGGTGCTCCTTGTTTGATTATTCGCATAGCGAGCCTATGCGCTCTGCGAGTGACTCCAAAGGGTTGCCCACTGTTTGCTAATTCGCCTTACGAATTAGGGGATGCGTTATGCGAAAAACTCCTGTCTCGCCTTGCGAACAGGGTACGCTGTGCGAATTTTATTAAAAATTTGTATTTCTATAATTTTATTAAGATTTCTAAATCTACCACATAATTAAGTCCCAGTTATACTTTTATATTTTATCATTTCAAATTGTTTGACAGTTTAACTTTAAAACTAATTTGGGTTGTTTCCATTTTTTCAATAAAATACTAACATATTTCTATTATAATTTTCTTCAAATAAATATTTATAGCATCTATTGATACTTTTATAAGAATTAAGAGAGTACAATTTTTCAGCAAAATTACCATAATGAATACTATATTTTTCTTAATATGTGTAAGAAAAAATATTAAATTATTAGACACAACTTTTATAAAAAAATATTTAATATCTAATTTATAAACAAATTAGTATCCCAACAATTAAAAATTATTTAATTCAATGTTATTTGATTAACTAATACAACCAGTTTTAAGATAAATGTGTATTACTCTCTTGCTAGCATTTTTCTTACTATAAAAAGATTGGAATTATCAATTACCAAAATAAATCTATTAGTAATGAGAACATTTTGTTAATAAAAAAAATTAATGAAAAAATGATACTCAATGAGTTATCGATAAAATGATTGGTGATAAATTTTATTGATGGGTGAAAGAAATTTGTTAATAATTACCTGTATTGGTAATTAACGAAAGAGTTTTCTTAATATATCTTTTTTCTCATCATTTTTATAAATCTTTTTCTTTGATATCAAAGAATTAGAATTTTTTTCTTCTTCTTCTCAATCGAATATTGTCCAAATAACATGTTGAACTTTAAGTGAAGTATAGTCATTATTTTATTTTCTTAATTAGTTGTGATTTTTTCTCACATAATCTTTGTTAAATAAAACCAAGTTAGATATTTAAAAGAGTATAAGAATAATTTAATGGAATTTAATCATATTTAATGTTCGATTAATTCTTGTAGAATTTTACTGTACTTTGTAGTACTGTTGTTTTAAAAGAAGAAAACAATTAAGATAATCTTTATTTGCTTTCCTTGATGTATTATATTCTTTTTTAGATAATTAGGAAATATAGAAAATTTTATTCCATGATCTTATTGAAATAATTATAAGAATATCCCTCACCCACTGATTAAAATTAAAAATAATTTTCTCTTAGCTAATCCAAATATCTTTACAGACAATATCATTATAGAAACACTAAGTTTAATTATTATCTTAACAATGTTCTGGATTTAGACTTGAAAACATATTCTTAATAAGTTAAGCTTATTGACATACCTACTTTAAAAAAGAATAATAAACATAAATATAAAAGGTTTAATATTACACTAATTAACAAATTAAAAGTTCACAAAAGAATTTATAATATAAATGATAAAAATAAAAAAAATAAAATATAAAAATTGTTTATGAAAAATTTCAGGCAGCGTCTAATACTTTCTAACGCCAAGGACTTTCATTTAAACCGATCAAGTTACGATTTTGAAGTGGTAAGTCCAATTTCCTCATCCTTTATGGTCCATGCATTTCTGTCACATGCAAAGCATGGTTTTGTATTGCATGTGTTCACTTAGCCTTTCTCTGAAACTGTTTTCTGTCCTTAATTCCATGGTCGGCTATTTTCTCTCCATCGATCGGAAAAAGCTTTAGGAGTTATGTGCGTTATAGGCAATACGGCAAGAGGCTTAGCAATTTCTTGGTTTCGAGGTAAAGGAAGCTAGCTAATTTAATTACTTGATTTGGATGCATGAATATGTTGTTTGATGATATTGCATGTATGTGAAATTGATGAATTGGTGTTTGGTACTGATAGTGTGGAATATTAATGTTGTGTATGTGATGATTGTACTTTCTGCATAATTTTGGGTTCATGATCGAGAGAAAGGGTATGAATTCGTAGAGATCAGGTCTAATATGAATTCTAAAGTATTTTGCATAAGTCTGTACTGGTAGACCGAGAGGCCCTTAGTGACCGTTCGGTCTGTTATGTGTATTTGGTCTTAGCTGGATTCTTCTTTGATAGAACTTCAGTTAATGACCGAACGATATCGTATTATCTAATGGAGTGTAGTCTTAGGCCATAAGTATAATTTATTCTGCCATTTGGCATTCAGCTTATCTAAAGTACCAATATAACTTAATTAATAAATCCTTCATCTATTCTCAGTTATAACTAAATGTTTGTAATGGTGAAGTCGAATACACTTATCTACTCTTGTATAAGCTTGAGAGTGTTAGGTCTTATATTGATATATTGTCTTGATAGTATTCGATCATGTGTAGCCTTGATAGCACTCGGTCTTGTAAAGAGTGATCAGTCTTATACTGGCGTTCGGCCTATCCAAGAGTGCTCGGTCTTGTACTAGCACTTGGTCTTAGAAGTGTTCAGTCCTGTACTGACACTCGGTATCAAAAGTGCTCGGTCATGTACTAGCACTCAGTCCCTTTGTAATACTAGTTGTGTAATGGTATTCGATTTTAATGGCGCTCGGCCTAATACAAGAGTGTTCAACCTAAGCTAGTAGTATTCGGTTTAAGCTAATAGTGTTCGGCTAAGCCAATAAGTGTTCGACCTAATCCAATAACGTTCGGCCAAGCCATGGAGTTCGACCTAAGTCAAGAAGTGTTCGGTCTAAGGTTTAAGTTCTCGGCTCATGCGTGAGCCTTAATTTCAAATAACCATTCGGTCATATTCATACATATAGAGTGATCTCCCGTTCAGTATTGTACAGAGATTCTATAATCTCTTCTTCTCGGCCTTGTTTGATAATGGGAATGGTTCTACTATTTGTGTAATTTTAATTAAATATGTTATGTGTGATGAAGTACGTTGTTAATGAGGTATAAAATGATGATTGTAGTGAAATGTGAAAGTATGATGTGATGATTATAATATGGTTATGAAAGGGAATTCCAAGGAGGAATGTCTCGGTAAATGGTTATGGAATTGGTAAGAGTATGAGTAGGGACAACTTAGTATTGGCGTTCATCCTGACATTCCAATGTTCACCGAGTCTCAAGTAGAGAATAATGATGCTTGTGGTGGGAATAGCAGGAGGCCTTAGCTTGGGCGATATGTATTACCTTGACATAAGCTGAGGTATAACGGGCTAACCTCGTGTGGCAAGCTCAAGGGTTTTTCCATGTTGCGGTAATACTGATGGATTATTCCAGTATTACCACCCACGGGTGCACGAACGACTATAGCTAATATTCATACTAGTCCGGACAGTCAGTGTAATGTGGTCAGTCATAATATGTTTGAATGATTTTTGTGTACGTATGATTTTATCTTGTACTTATATGAATTGTATGTTAGCATTAGTTAATTAAATTACACTAGTTTACCCTTATTTTCCTGTCATGTTATGTCATCCGTTAGGTCGTCCTTGTCATTGCAATGATCACCCTGTGAGTGTGAGCAGAGGGTGCTGAAGGTATGCTGGAGCAGGAGTTGGAAGAAGAAGGTAGTCTAAGTTAAGGGTAAGACCGTTCAGTCTTGCCTTCCTCTTGTAATAGTGTAGCACTGTTCGGGTTATACGTTATTTGTATGACCGTTTCGTTTGTACTATCAAACATTATTAGTGTATGTCCTTTAAAGTTTTAAATTTATGGTTATTTTAGGATAACTGTAAATTAACTTTATTTTTCCTGTAACTACTCTATTTTATTACTAAATGTAAGAACTCTTAAGTATAGTTTAAAGCTATATTTTTGGGATATTAGATAATTCATTTTCCTTTTCAATTAGATAAAATTTAAATTTGAAACTATTCCTTATTCTGAAACAATTTTGTGGTAATTGAAGTATGTCTTTGATAAATTAAAGTTTAGTTGATATTTTTAATAAGATTAATCAAATTTTTAGTTTCTAAAAACAATTAAATGAAATTTTGGTTATAAAATATAAATTTTATAATATTTATATATTTTTAAATGCTCAAATTTTAGTCTATCTAAGTAGGAAAAAAAAATAAAGTGTTAGTTTTACGGTATGAAATTTGAATTTAAAATATAAAAATAAAAACTATCAATTTTAAAAGCGATCAACAGAAACCAAATTTTTTAGATTTTTCAGAAAACTAAAAACACCGTAAATTCACTCTAATATTATGTATGTTAACTGTCCTGCACGATTTTGTTATATGTTTAAAGTTACAAAATTATTTTCTAAAATATGATACAAAATGATGTGTAAATACGTTCTTTTAGCACAGAACCATCGCTATTCAATACTATATACGCATAAGACAAATTTAGATTATCTGTCCATGCAAGAAAGTATCCATAGTCAACACAACTTTTGTTTTGACTTTTGAGTTAAGTTAAGAGGAGACAACCTTATAAAATAAGTAACTGAGATAGTAGATTATTAATACACATTAATTAGAAATAAGAAGAATTAATATAATAAAATATATTTATTTATAAATTATATTATATTAAACTTATAGAAAGAAATGTGAATATATGTATTTTATGGGGAACTCACATGAAAATTATACATTGATTTCCATTTAAAGTTAACATTGATATATTGAAATTTAAATTTTATTTTATTTTATTTTATTTTTGAGTTGAATAGAAGGTAGAAGTTGAGATGTGTGATTTTGAAATAGTTGAAGAGTGGGCCTAATAATAATCATAAGATTCCCATTTATTGATTTGTCTGAAGCATTGGGCATAGAAAGCACCGCTGCACTGCACCACACAAGACGCTTTCTCCCTCCAACTTTGCTTCCCTTATTAATGCCCTCTGAGCCAGGCAAGCTGTCCCTGCACCAATGCAATCACAATTGCCATTTACTATATTCATGTTTTTTTCCTCATCCCTATCCATTTATCAATTATTTTTTTTCTGCAATAAAAATAATTTCAAAATTAACAACCATCACTTTTATTGAACGGTATGAAAAGATCACTCATGGGTCCCTTACACCTTCCACTTCTGTCATCAATTTCAAATGGTCCCTCTCTCGCCTCCTTACATGAAAAAAATTCTTTATTTTAATTCAAATAATATTTTCCTTTAATTAAAAATTAAACTACCACCAACGTTCTCGAAGACACCGATGAAAGATTAGCTAATTGTTTAGGACAAAAGTCAAAGGTTTCGTGTGGTTCGGTAAAATGAATAAATGTGTGGAACTCAGTCCGAACTCTGCTCACACAACACAACACCAACCAACCAGTCCCATAACAAGGAGAGTTGGGAGGTGGACCCAACAATTTATTGCTTATAGTGTCACTGGTTTGGGTCAAATCTCCCTCACTAACTTATTTCACCATTTCATTTAAAAATATTCATTAAAGAAAAAATATGTGTATTTAATAATTTTAGTTAATTCTATATAATTTTATATATTGCAAATTTATTTCTGATGGAATTTTTAAGTTATCTTATTATCAATAACACTTTAAAATCATACTTCTCAAGAACATCACCAATGATTTTTACAAAATAATTAAACCTCTGCACTGCCACTACTCGTCTATTGCCATTGTATAATATCTCACCAAAGGCTTGAACTTGTATGTATACTTGGATACAGACATCCCTCCTTGGACTAGTTGAAAAAATTTCATTTCTTTAGCAAATCGAATGCTATCTGAAAAATATTTCTCATAAAACTTCTTCTTAAAAATGTCCCAAGAGATGGGAGTATTGCTGCCTTCTAGTAGCATCATCATGCTACTCCACCAATGACTGGCTTTACTAGTTAGTAAATACTCAGTAAATGCCAGTCTATTGTCATCCGGACACCTTTTAGCATTGTAGATCCTTTCCATGTCACACAACCAATGATCGACTTCATCAGGACTGCATTTTCCATTAAACTTGGCCGGATGATGTTGGAGAAAACTCTCTAGACTCCATTCGGTTTGATGACTAGCAGTGGAAGAGGACGGCCTAGCTGAATTTCATCCATTTGTCATCATATCTACTACTTGTCTTTGGGTCATTTATGCTAATATCCTGGCAGCTTCCAAGTTTTGTAGAGCTACGGTACTTTGTTGAACTAATGCAACGTTCTGTTGTTGCATAGCCGATATTACTGCTTCCAATAATCTGGTGTTTTCAGACGCATCCCTATTTGCCGGGAGGGGAGGAGGAGGAGGTCTAGGAGCCATCTTCTGTTGTTAACAGAGAGAAAGAACCACCAGTTTAATTTAAGAAGCCAGAAACACTACCTAAACCAAAGAATGAGTACACAACACAAGCATAGTATACCCATAACCTACACTATTTATAAGGAACTAACTGATACCATTAAATGTAACATCCCAAAAATATAGCATAATACTATATAAGGAGTTAACATATAATAATAAGATAGGACAATTAATGAATTTACAATAAGAGTTCTGGATAACCTAAAATATCCAAATATTTAAAACTTTACAATAATTTAAGTCTGATATAAGATATACGAACAAACCGAACGGTTCCAAAACTACATTTAAACTGAACGGTGTTACAAAAGGTAATACTCATACTACTGACCGAACGGTCCTACAACTATACTTCGGGAGTCTCTACTTCCAACGCTTCTTCCAGCAAGCACTCGTCCCATATTGCTCACATCCATAGGATGATCATTGCAACAGGAAGGATGACCGAACGAACAACATAGACAAGACTGAAGAGTAGGGTAAGCTTATGTAATTTAATTAATCATAAAAACATAACAGATTCACTTATAGCATAAAATCATCATACACACATTTCAGACAATAACCGAAAGGAATATACATGCAATGACCGAACACTGACTTGACTTATCCGGATTGTATGAATTATGTAGCTACGACGTTTATGCACCCGGATGGTGTAGAAGCTGGGATGCCCTCAACAGCTGCCACCCAAGGTTAGTCCGTTATATCTCGCTCAAGTTAACCTTATGGACTAGGACCTTCTGTCATTCTCACACATGAGTTACTCTTATCTACGTGAGAATGAGTAATCACAGAATATCAGGATAAACGTCAGCTAAGCTATAACCACATTCATACTTTACCATTCAATAACCATCCACGAGATATTCCTCCTTGGAACACTCTTTCATATCCATACTATTCAATTCATGTCATATTTTAAATACCATCATACTTAACTATCAATACAATCAAACTGAACGGTATAATAAAATCTCACCCATGAACAAGACCGAAAGAGATATCAACCTATTTATGGACAAGACCGAACGAAAGAACATTCCTTAGAGGCTAACATGACCAATCGTTATAACCAGGTTAAACATTTTAGTTGAACCGAATACTTTTTGTGAGACTGAACGTTTTCTCGCTACTCAAAGGCTATAATCGAACGCCCCTTTACTAGACAGAATCCAAAGAATTGACTAAATACTATAGAACACCTATAATCAGACATGACCGAATACTAAAAGCTTTTAACCGAAACCTAAGAGCTTAGACCGAACACTACAGGCTTAGGCCGAACACTACTGTCTTAGGCTGAACACTATTGAATTAGGCTGAACACTCTTAGTTTAGGTCGAACACTATTAGTATCAAATACAAGTACATAATTGAGTACTATGACGAGACCGAGTGCTTAATACAAGATCGAGAACTACTGAGACTGAGTGCTAGTACATGATCGAGCACTATTGAGACCGAGTGCTAGTACAAGACCGAGCACTACTGAGATCGAGTGCTAGTACAAGACCGAGCACTACTAAGACTGAGTGCTTAGTACAAGACCGAGCACTACTGAGCTTATACAAAAATGAATAAATAGATTCGACCACACAACTACGAAACACTTATGTACAACTGAGGATAAATATAGTATCTAAGACTTAAGTTATATTGAGTACCTTAACAAAGCTGACTACTAAGTAGAAATAGAGAACTAAACTTAAACCGAACGCTTATTTTCAAATATACCAATAGAAGATCAATCGGTCATTAACTGAAATTCTCTACAGAAGGAGAATCCAATCAAGACCGAACGTACCAAGGGAAAATCGAATGGTCACGAATGACTCTCGGCAACAATTACAGAATTTCACAGAATACTGCAGAATTATGGTCAAACCATATTCCTACCCAGTTCATGCCATTTATCAATCACCAACACATACAGATTAACATGCAACAATTTCAATATTCAATATCAACCAAATCACCAAACATAACATCATTCGAACATGCAATCATTCACAAATAGAGAATCATAATTAAATTACAAGCTTCCCTTACCTCGAAAGCCAGAAAACTTCTATGCTTCCACAGTTGTCTTAAGTCCCAAGTAACTTCTAAGGATTCCTACAAACTTTTGATTGGTGAAAAGGAACCAATCATACAATCAGGGACAAAAAACAGATTCAGAGAAGGACTAGATGAACACATGCAAGCCAAACAATGCTTGCATGCATCAGAAACGCATGAACCTCAAAAGACGAAGGGAAATTTAACTCACCAGCTCCAAAACAACAACTTGATCGGTGCAAAAGAAAGCTCTTGGCACCAGAAAAACTCAGACGTTGCCTGAATGATGATCGGAAGAGGAAGAGGTGAGAATATGTAGAGAGAAGGAAGAAAAATTTTAGAAAGAAGGAGAAGAAACTGAAACTCAGGAGCTTGGGGAAAAAAGGTGCATGTAAGAAAATGGCTCAAGGTTTTTGAGAAAGCTAATTATATCCTACCGTCAAAATTCCACTCGATCCAATTTGCTACACCACTGGATACCACTTAGCTGCTGAATTTAATGACTCTGAGAGATGAGAACTCAAACTAAATTGATTCAATTAAGAAAAATAATATGTAGACTTTAATAAATATGGCCTAAAAGAATTTTTTTTTAATTGGATTTTTAAGAAAAAAATTATTTGAATTGATCTATAAAAAAGTTATAAAGTAAGATAAGTTAGTAAAAGGTTTTACGCATAAAATATATTGTTTAGATACATTTTCTTTATCTAAAATTCTTTCGTTTGAGTTTGAGTGTTGGTAGTTATAACATATATTTATAAGTTAGTTATTGGTCGAATGAATATTAATCCCATTTTCAAATGGTGAAAAAATAATTTATGACTAAATATGACGGGTACGTCTTGATTTAAATAATAAAATATGAAATTTATGGACTAAAACTGAGACTAAAATAAAGATTAAATATATTTTTGATGTTTTAATTTTTAGTAAAAATTATAATTAGTTTTTTTTTTGAAATATTGTTTGACACATTTTATTTTAATGTTAACTGAAAAATACATTTAAAATGTTAAAAAATTTGATTGAAAAAATTAAATTTACAGATTTTTAAAAATAAAAGACTAAGTTAATACAAAATTAAAAAAAAGAGACTAAATTCAATTTTAACTTAAAGTTAATGAGTCAAAAAATTTATAATATTTTATTTTGTGATGGTTTTAATACTAATAATGTTGATAAATATGTATACACTAAATCTTAAAAAAAATTGTGTCATTAAGTATTTATATATTGATGATATGTTAATTTTTGAAATATATATAATGTTATAGTTTCTTTAACAAAATTATATATTTAGGACGTCTAAGTTTAAAATAAATATAACTTTAGGAGTTAGAATACAAGAAATAGGCATATTATATTGTTATAAAAAAATATTGAAAATTTTCTTAAGAAATTTGACTATGACTTTAAAACAATAAACACGATGACAATTTTAAATTAAAGAAACATAAATTATCATAGCTCTATGTTATACTTTATATATTTCTTTTTTCATAAGAGTGTTTGGATGTGTAGAAGGGGAAAACCTTCTTCAACACTCGGTTCGTTAACTACACGATCATATATTGATTTGACTTTTACATATAGTGTATATGAAATTTTAGGTTTTAAGTAATTGACCAAAAGTGTTTAATGAAACTTTTGTGAGAAAACTATGATTATATTAAGAACCTAAATAATGTTTGTGAGAACAAATTTTATAATAGTTATATTAAGAAATAACATAACAAGTAAAACTCAATAGTTTAGTTATTCAATAACCAAACAAAACTTTTTGTCTTATATGAATCTACAGAAGATAATGCATTCTCCAAAATAGTATATAAATTATTAATATGAATTATATCTCTAAAACATAAATTTAATGTTAATTTAATTCTATAAAACTGTTTTAAAAACATAATTTTAACTTTTATATATATATATTCACACACATTTTTTATTCAGAATTTTAATCATATTTATACATATTCCCTCAATTTTTGTTTGCTTTAAAAAATTATAATAGTGGGTATACAGTCATAATTAAATTGAGTCTCTCTTTATTGCGTATCATTTCCTTTGAACATAAAGAAAAGGTTTCAACACTCCAAGACAATGATACAAGGAAAGATACTCCTGTTTTATTATCTCCTAACATACGCAGCACAATACAAAGACATGGGTGACAATATTAAAAATTTCGCCAACCAGTTTTAATGCCTTTTTTTTCACGTCTTAATTTTCTAGAAATATATATAATATAGTAGTTTGCGGCATATCCTAACCAATTTGAAGACACTGAAAATCATCATAATTCAGCTCTAATGTGTTAGGTTTATCATAAGAAAGACACAATACTAACTACATAAAGAATTGACACTGCTTTTTATCTAAAATTTTAAAATAATAAATTAATGAATCTTTATAATGTTTTATTTTCTTATTTCTATCTAATACGAGAATTAGTCTCACAATTAGATTCTCAACCAAAACCTAACGAAATAGTAACAAATTGTATATATAAGAAATCTCAACACTCCACATGAATCTACACACTTTGCATTCAATTAAATGACCAACCAACATTCACCTTTTATAAACACTATTTTTTTTGTTGGCTTATGAAAAAATCTACATTCACATACCTTTATTTTATTATATATATTAACAAATACTAATAATTACCACGATCGATAAAAGAAATATCATTTTAAAATTTATGACATATATTAAATTGCTCACAAAATTTTTTTTAATGTGTCTTTGATTTTTATTTAATTTATAATAATAAAGATAATATGGTTATTTCAAAAAAATATCATTTTATAATTTTTTAAAAATTTATGACAGATATTAAGTTGTTCACACTTTTTTAATTTTTATTCAGTTTTTCTTAATTCAAAAACCCCAAGCTTTCTTTTTTTTTTCTTTTCTTTTTTGTCCTTCTCAATTCCTCCAAATATATTTCAATCCAAATAAATTTACAATAAATATATATAAATGCATATTAACCTTATTTTATAATCTGATTTTATAAAGTTAAATTAAATTTAAAACTCACTTTTCAATATAATATAAGAATTATTTAAAACATATTTTAAAATTTATTATATAATTGAATCATTCATTAATATTTAATTATATATATATATATATATATATATATATTATAAATAATTGAATCAAATTTAAAACTCATATTTTAAAATAGTTTAAAAACAAACATTCATATCCCATAGTTCTTACTTTTTTAATTTGCTTAATATATTAAAAGTTTTACATTCTTTAAGAATAAAAAAAATGACAACTAACATGTATATTTTTCGCTTAATTCATTAGGGTTCTAAAAATAAAAACAAAACATAACTTTCAAACTCATCTCATATAATCTTACTCATTATATGATGTTATCATAATTGACTTAAAAATTAAAATAATATAAACATAATTTTTAAATGGTCGAACAAACAAGCATTAAAATATAGCGCTCTTGTAAAAAAATATATATTTTCAAAGTAACGTCATTATGATTATATAACCTAAAAGAAAATCAATTATGCCAATGGCAGACTCAGTAGAAGTCAATCTATGTGTCCTACATATTAGACAGAGTCTATTTTGTGTCATTTTACCAAATCTGTTTGTCAAACAGGTGAATTAATTATTATTTTGTTGGGGAGACAAGAATATGTGCTTATCAAGCTAATTTTTAGATCTTCTTGATATACATATTTTGTATATAGGTTGAAAAATAATAAGGATTCCTTTATATATATTCAGGAAAAATAAAAATAAAGGTGATAAAGAGACAGACAACATGTTATGTAAACAAAAAAAAAATACTCGTCATTCACACTTAATTAATTAAGTGAATTAAACTTCCATCAATAATTTTAACATCCCTACCAACAAACAAATAAACATAACTCTCTGGCATTTTGAAGATTTTCTCTCTCAGTGAAAGAAAATGTTCAGAATTCTAATCATGCAAGGAAAAAGAAGGAAAAGTTTGTGGAGATGCAGAAAATTTTTTTACATTTAATTATATTTTAATTTTTAGCAACATTAAAACGAAAGACACAAGTGATTCAAAAGAAAGAGAAACATACAACAACGTAAAATTATTTTATTATGTAGTTATTTTTTAATTTTTGTGTGCATCAAATAAATTATCGGTTGTATAATATTTATGGATGTTTCTGTTTTCTAAATAAAGTAAAATTCTATTAATGATTATTAATGTCAGAATTCGATTAATATCACAGTTAATTATACATCTTTTTATAATTTAATGTTTATTAACAATTTTTAATTAGGATAAAGTCTATTTTATTTTGATGGATTATTAAATTCTGCAGGAAAAACTTAAATATTCATTTAAGTAGTTGGATTAGTCGAAAACAGATAAAGAAGAAGAAAAAAGAAATGAATTGAACCTATTTGATACTAATGTAAAGTTTGTTGTTTTGGCAGAATAAGAAAGTAATATTGAGACATAGATATTAATAAAGTTATTAGAGAAAATGAAAAGGAGAATAGGCTAAGAAAAAGACTTATTGTTATTACCTTTGGAGAAGGCATACGTATAGTATAGAAAGCGAAGGTAGGGATATGTAGCTACGTACACATTTAAAGAACATATATATGTGGTAATATTTAAAACCACAAGTCTCTGTCTCGTCATCATCAACCAATTCTTATTATTTATTGCACTTTCCAATTAATTATTCACTTTTATTATGGGTCCCTGTGATCAATAATTCCCCATATAGCTTTGTTTATTACTTTATTTAATTAGAGAATGATTTTATGATCCCCAAGAACTTAATTAAATAAATATTCTTCTGCTCCATCAACATGTATTTACTATCCTCGTGATATCCTTCAACTCTCTTTAATTAATGTACAACATGCTCTCTTTCTTTCCACCTTCATTTTTTCTCCTTTGTTTCTCACAAGAAATCCAAAATTCTTTATCTTTCGATCTTACGTGAAGATTTTCAAAGCTTTTCAACTAAATTTAGTAGGAATTCTGTCCAAATCTTCATACAGTCTTCTAATTGGTGAGACGAATTCTTGCTCGAATCCATCTTCTGTTGGCATATTCTTTAGGGTTTCATTTTCAAACTTTCAACATTCTCCTTCTTTTCAGGACAGTTGAGCGTTTCAATTAATTTTTTTTTAGGGTTTTGTTATTTAGTATTGACATAATTAAGTATTGATTATCTTATTTCAGATTTTAATTAAGGTATAGAATTAGAGTAATAAATAGGATGATATATTTTTACATTGATTTGATATACAATATAATAATAAAATTATTATAAATAAATTATTTTTTATATTTTTTTTGAAAAAAAATTAAAATAAATAATATTAAATAAATATAAAAAAAATTATGCACATTAAAATAAAAAAATAATTCTTTAACACGTTTAAAATTTTTATATTTATTTGATATTATCATTTTTACTTTATACTTTCTTTTTTCTTAAAAAATATAAAAATTTATATTTTTATAAGTATTTTATCCTTATTCCATACGTTAAATAAATATAAAAGAAGTATCATGTTAATATCTTTTTCGTATGGTTTGACGTAGGGTATGCTTATGTAAAACCAAGTCCATATATGATGGGGGATGTGGATGTAGGAGTAGCTGAGATGGTCCTGGTTGCAGGCAAGTGGCTCCCATTCACATATTTGTCATCATTGACTTAAAAAAGAAAACAAGTAAAAGTGTTGGAAGAAACAGTCGTCCCCACTGATTAGGTCAAACTAAGAACCCTAAGAAACCTTGAAAAATGATGAACCTTTTAGTATCAATTCTGATTCTAATAAGATTACCTTGTCTCAAATAATTGATTTAGTATAACAAGTTATTAATCTTTAAAGAATCATTCATTAAGTATTTTAAATTTACAAAATAAGACTTCTAATTGCATGTTAATATTACTTTTTTCTCTAATAAACATATGTGACAGACTAAATTTGTCTTTGATTATATTAATCAATTCAAACAAAACAAAATAAAAAGAAATCAAATTCTTATAATAAAATTTAATTGTGTTTTTTTATTGAACTAAAAATGAAATATATAATATTTGAACTGACTGTTTACTCAAAAAAATATTAAATAATAACAAATTTTGAAAATAAAATATAATTAGTTATTATATTAATTAAGTTAGACATCATTTTATAAAATAAAATTATTAATATATAAATTAGTCTCAATTTTAATAGTTAATATTAAAGATTGATTTATATTTTAAATAATAAATTAAATATAATTTTTTTTATTTATAATAAAAAATATTTTAAATATTGATAATTTTTAATTCATAAAAATATTTATAACTTACTCAATATAATGGTTAATATTTTTTCTAACTATTTAAGGATATTTTTTACATACAACTTTTTTTAAAATGAGAAAAAAATTGTGTGCAATTTGAAAAGAAAAAAAAAAATTGAGAAAACCTAATAAAGTGTAAATGTAGTTTACTTTTCAAACAAGGTTGAGTATGTGAGAATGACTTAGTCAGCCAAAGACTTAAAACATGTCGTCATGGTAGTTCACCGGCGTAATTGAAGGCTTCTGGTTGCCATTAAATATAACTACCCATCTTCATTTCCTTTTCTACAATTCCATTTTCTATTACACTCTCCCTCCCCCTTTAATTATTTTTTTCCTCTAATTTTTATAAAAAAAATTACTTTTTATTTAGTTTAATTTAATTATCTAATTTTATAAATTATTTATTAAAAAAATTTAGTTAGATTTGTTATATTGATATTAGTTTTAAAAATTTAAAATTTAAATTAAATTTTTATTTTAGAGAGAGTAAATTGATATATAAAAATTAAATTATTTTTTAAAATTTAAATAGAAAAAAATAAAAATAAAAAATCTGATTAAATTTTTTCATAAAAATTAGACCGTAAAAAGGAATTTTAGTCTTACTTTTTCAAGTCGTTCTTTTCTTTTTGCAGCCAACAACATTAAAATTTAGTTCTGGCAATATTCCAGTCAATCTGATTAAGACCTAATGAAAGTTACAAATAGTTATTAATTACAACTACTTCAGGAGAAACAATTTCAACATGTTGTTCTGTTCCATATAGACAAAATAAAAGAGCTTAGATATCCAGTGAACTTATAGCAATGTGACATAAATCCTCCTAAATATTTATGCTTTCTTAATTTTGTTATAACTAATTTTTAATTGAATAATGTTTTATTGAAAATTAGTATTTAATACTATAATTTGAATTTTTTTTTTTTTACCTTTTAACACCACTGTAAAAGTATGGGTACCAGGAATGGAAAGAAACTTTTCATTCTTAAAAAACAAAAAAACATTTGTAATAAATATATGTGTATATTAATTGTTATGATATTTAATGTAATATACATGTATACACTTCTTTTAATGCTATTATTATTGTAGAAATAGGTAGTAGATCATCGAATTTAATTTTTCTTTCTTGTGTCTTCAAATTGGCAGGTTGTTGCGTATCTCATCTTTAACAAAAAAAAAAGAAAAAAAAATCAATTTAGGAATATATTTGGTTTCCCTACAATAAATGATGAAAAAGTACAACTATTATATATGGGTATTTGGGCTAATTTTCGCATAAACCTGGTGTTTGATATAATATGTGATTAATTATTCTTATTCAAACTTTTTTTTCTTTACTTGTCAACAAAGTATAAAGAGTGTATTTAGATTTTAGTTTTTAACTCTGACATTTACTTGTCAACAATAAATTTTATTCACGATTTATCAAAATATACTTTTTTAAGTTTGAACGTAGAATTGTTATTTAAACACACCCTAAATAAAAGAAAATGTAATGAGTAATAAACAATTTTTTTCTAGTTTAAAAGGATGCTTTTAGAAAAATAAATATTAAAATTTTAAGTTAATTAAACTTAGTAATTTAAATAATTTAATTATTATTTTTAATTCATAATCTCTGTTAATTTGTTTTTTTTATATTTCTTCTATTTTTTTTTAAAAATTTTCTGAAATTATTTTTATCCTTTTTTCCTGAAGGTATTTTTAATTAGGAGATGGTTGAATCTAGAAAAACTCTATCCAGTCTAAGATTTAACTTCTCCTTTTGTCAAAATAAAAAAGAAAAAATCTTGTCTTTCTAATTCTATTCATAAGAATTATAGAATTTCACATATTTAATCACTTAAAGGATATCATTTTCTTAGTTAGTCTAGCTCCACAGATGACACGAGTTTCACATATTTCTAATTTTATTTGTAAGTATTGTAGAATTTCTCAATAGGAATTGGCTATTCGAATTGGTTCTTGATTAATATTTTGCTCTGCTGATTTTACGAGTTTTTACAAGTTAAATTAAAATAAAAGAAAATACATTTAAAAAAAATGTTACTATTAAATTAATAAAATAATTATTTTAATTTAAAATAATAAATCCTTATTAAAGAATAAAATTAAGAAATGAATATGTACAAAAATGAAGTAAATATATTTTATATAATAATCTATAGTTATAAGATTATCTTTTTTAATTAAAATAATTATTCTATTAATTTTAGATAACACTTTTTTATTTAACCATTTTCTTATTTGATATTTCTCAAAATTTGATATTTTTTAGTTATAAAATTATCTACAAAATAAATAAAATATATTTATTATAAAATTGTTTAAAATAATTTAACAACCACAAAGGCCCAAAAAGTAAAGCCCAATCCAGATAAAAAATAGAAAACATCATAAACATAGAGTATGGCTCAAGAAGTTTTGTTCCCAAGTTTGAAATCTTTGAAGAATGGCTACTCCGGATTCTGACGTCCAGCAACTGCGGTCCTTCTTCATCCAGCAAGAAGCCCAAGCGATTCGAGATCATCGAGATCAAGAAGTGGAATGCCGTTGCTTGCAGATATCGTTGTGGACAATTTAAAAATATAACTATATTTAATAATTTTAGTTAATCCTATATAATTTCATATATTGCAAATTTATTTCTGAAGAAATTTTTAAGTTATCTAATTATCAATAACAATTTTAAATCATACTTTTCAAGAACATCACCAAAGCTTTTAACAAAATAATTAATCCCGTGTCTGTAGTGAAATTTTAATAGGTTATGGAAGAAACCCAAACAGTGAGTAAGAAATTGAGATTAATAAATAATTAGATGAGAAACTAAAATAATTTTTACAATAAAATTAAGTGATTAAAAAAATTATTTATAAAAACATACACCTGTTTCTTTAATCCAAATTCTTATTCAGACCCATTTTCATATTAATCCCCTACTGCATTCAAAATGGCATATATATATATAGATATATATATATACCATGACAAAATTTATCATACACATACATAGATCATAATTGAATCTACTGTAAACAAAAACGTTTCATCACCAAATCACCAAATCTATAAAAACGTTTCATCACTAAATCTGCCTTAAACAATTCACAATGAAATAAAACTAAAACAAATTGTTCAGTCAATCTTTTTTCGGATAAACATCCAGAATATACTTAAAATGCAACAGCCAAGCAAAAAAAAAAAACTGTTAACCATGATAATGCTCGATACAAAACTACTCGGATCCTAACAATGTGTTATCATTTACCAACCAACACAAATACCTACCATTCCGAAGCAAAACAATTTCCTCTATAAATTAAACTGAATTCAAAATTATAATGCCAAAAACAGCAACAATCTAAACAAAAAAAAAATACACTGAAAATTCATCAAAATCATTCGAGAGGAACCTCAACGTCGCCATCGGTAATCTCTTGCTGCAGATCCTTGGGGTCTTTCCCGTCGACAGTGCACCCAACCGACACACAAGTGCCGAGGATCTCTTTAATGGTTCCGCTGAGATCCTTCGCCATGGAGCGCGGCTTCATCACCCTTGCGATCTCAATCACGTCATCGAGGGAGATGTTTCCGTTGTGCTTAATGTTCTTAGTCTTTTTCCTGTCTCTCTCGGGCTCCTTGAGAGATTTGATGACGAGTGCAGCGGCCGAGGGCACCACCGTCACCTTCGCCTGACGGTTCTGAACGGTGAGCTTCACGGTCACGCGGAGGCCCTTCCAGTCCTTTGCGGTCTCCTTGGCGATGTCTTCACCGATCTTCTTCGGAGAAAGTCCCAACGGACCGATCTTTGGGGCGAGGGAACTCGCCGCACCAACCTCACCACCGGTGACGCGAACGAACACGTCCACCACCTGCGAGGGATCGAACTTCGGTGGCATTGGACCGCTGGTTTCTTCGCTGGAGGGTGTGGATTAGGGTTTTGCGGATGAGTGTTTGAGACGGCGTTGGGAATATAAAGTTGCTAACTAGGGTTTTGTTTTGTTGCTTAGGTTTATGGGCTTTCAGATGCAATGGGTCTTTTACACCTGTACTATTTCCAGCTCCCTTTTACTATCTACACTTTTCTTTTACTTAAAATCACCTTCAACTCATACACATCTTTCTACCCTTTTGGATGAAATGAAAAAAGATAGTAAACACTTTTCCTTTTACAAAATATAATTCCTTTTACAAAATGTTTTGAAAGTCCAGTTTACCCAATTCTTAATTGAAAAAAAAAACCTGTTAAATCAAATTCATAAAGGAGAAAATCTTAAAAGATGTAAAATGTCAATCATTTAATTTTATAAATAATTATTTACATTAGAATATAAGAAAACAAATTTTTTATCACTTTAGAAAATTCACATATATTTTTCTGTTAAAAGTTGATGATAATTTTAATAATTTCTAATTATCCGTGTGTATGTCTGAGGAGCCATGTAGATATTGTGATACATATTTTGTTATTGATTTTATTGTTATTAGCATAAATTATTTATTATTTTATGTTTTACATTTTATAATTATTTAGTAATTCAATTAATCTTTTATGATAAAATTAAAAAATTATTTTTTAATTAATATACTTTTTAAAAAATAATAATATTAATTTTTATTATCATAATAAACCTACATTGATAACCACGTCTATATTTTTACCACTACTAGTAATAAATTATTATTATTATTATTATTATTATTATTATTATTATTGAAAACACATTTATTATACATGTATATTTACATTTTTTTATAACAAAAAATAATAGAATTATAATTATAAAAATCAATATAAATAATTTTTATAATTTTAATATAAATAGTTTATATTTATTTTATTAGTAATATTTTTATTATAAATTAGTGTTTTTGTTTAAAAAAATAATTAAATTTAAAGAAAAAATTAAATTAAAATAAAAGAAAATACATTTTAAAAAATGTTACTATTAAATTAATAAAATAATTATTTTAATTTAAAATAATAAATCCTTATTAAAGTATAAAATTAAAAAATGAAGTAAATATATTTTATATAATAATCTATAGTTATAAGATTATCTTTTCTAATTTTATTTTTTAAATATTTTTTTTCAAATTAAAATAAATATTTTATTAATTTTAGATAACATTTTTTTATTTAACCATTTTCTTATTTGATATTTTCTCAAAAAAACATTTTAGTTACAAAATAAATAAAATATATTTATAATAAAATTCTTTAAAATAATTGAACAACCAAAAAAGGCCCAAAAAAGTAAAGCCCAATCCAGTATACACATAAAAAAAAATAGAAAACATCATAAACATAGAGTAAGGGTCAAGAAGTTCTATTCTCAAGTTTGAAATCCTTGAAGAATGGCTACTCTGGATTCTGACGTGACTATGGTTCCCGCTGGCGAACCCTCCAGCAGCACCGGTCCTTCTTCATCCAGCAAGAAGCCCAAGCGATTCGAGATCAAGAAGTGGAATGCGGTTGCTCTATGGGCATGGGGTGAGTCTCTTTCAGTCCTCTTCTAAACCCTAGCTTTAATTTCCTTCTTCTCATTTTTTTTTCCGATTCTGTTGTTGCAGATATCGTTGTGGACAATTGTGCTATCTGCAGGAACCATATCATGGATCTCTGTAAGCATGCTAATTCAATTTATCTTTGTGAATTATTATTATATTTTTTTTTGAGAAATAGCTTAATTCGTTTTGATTTTGGATGCTTGTTTAGGTATTGAGTGCCAGGCCAACCAGGCTAGCGCCACTAGCGAGGAATGCACTGTAGCTTGGGGTACCTCTTAGTTCTATACATTTATAAGTTATATAAGTCACTTCAGTGATTCCTATTATTTTATTATAGCTGGTTTTTTTCCATCTAATTAATTGGGAGTTTTGTTTTGGGATCCGTTTTTTTAAATCTTTTGTTGAATTTTTACTGTATAGTTGTATTCCTATGTTTTTTTAGGAAATTAAATCCGAGATTAAAAAAAAAAACTTTAATTGAGTGACTACTGGTTATTCCTTCAGCTAGTTTAAGTTTGAAACTTATCCTTAGGATAAGAAATGAGTTGAACACTTTTCCAAGAGATATCATCCTCATGCTCTGTGTTCATGATTTCATATATATGTATGTATGCATATAGGTGAAAGCAGTGCAAGTAGTGTTGAAATTGTGATTCCTGTATCCCACATGAAATCCAAAGCTCAGTTGTAAACTTTTTTGTTTTTTTTTTTCGAAAATCAAGCAATGAACAGCCCATAGAAACAGTTACTCTTTATCCTTTACCAACTGCAGTTGCAGTGGAGATATTAACAATGATTCCTATGTTTGTTTGTTTTTTCTTTGCTTGGTTCTTATTATTGAGGCTTGCATACTTGATGACTATACTGACATTTAGACTCTAGACCATATTGAGATTGAAGGCTTTGTTTAGTTCATAAGTTTACAGTTTAAACTGGGATGTATCTTGTAATGAGATAATGTTTTATTTTAAATACTTTCAGACCTAAAAAATCAATTTTATTTTCATCACAATTCATATATAACTATGGTTTGAAGTAATGACTCTCAACTTTAATTGAGCCTATTTTTCACTGAATCAAATGCTTTATTTTCATCACAATTCATAATTTATTGAACTCTAGCTCTGTAGTCTGTTAACTGTGGCTCTAGGTAGAACCAATTAGTGGTGTGAAATCCTTTAGCATAAGATATAACGAGTCAATGTTGGCATAATGTCTATATCTGATAATGAAACCTGTGTGACATGCTTGCATTTGTTTTGGCACATTGGTAGGTAGCAGTGTAAGAATGAAAATACAGAGGTTTTTCGTTGAACGGAAGTGTTCATTAAACCTTTCCATTCAATTATTCCATAACCTTAATCATCTTTTTGTTGCAGTTATTAATATTATCTCCCTTCAATAACATAAAGTTTCACCCTTACATCACCACCCAGCTACCATGCATGCAAGCAAGTTCTGTTTGAACCAGCCTTAAGCTCGTTCGAGCTTAAATTTTTTTAAAGAGTTGGAGGGTGGCTGAGGATGTCCACATCTTAAGTTACTAATGTCTATTGAATAATTCATTTTACATATTTCAAGTTTCATCTTCACTCAATCATTACCTTCCTCAAGGCATTTCTACTTTCAATTTACACCCTCACCATACCTGTTATTGTGATTTCATCCTTTCAAGGTACGTTTTAGAACTAATGAGGGAGTGAGGATGTACACAGCTGGGAGTAAAGGAGTGATGTTGGAAGAGAGACTGAATGCCTTGGGTTGCAAATTTGTACAGGATAATCAAATCTGGCTAATATTATAGTTATTTATTTATATATAAATATATTTCATTCAATATATATTGTCAGATCATTAATCTTCAAAATATTATCACATTTGTATATTTTACATTGAGTACTTGTACCTGTTCCGGGCACAGAGCAACATAAGGAAAAAATCCATATTAAAAGTGCACTTTAGGCAGGACTTAAAAGTAGTGCTTAGGTCATTTCTCTAGTTATGTAAGCCTAATATACTTGTTGCGTTTTGGCATGGCAAAAGCAGGATTACTGAAATTGTTACTTGTTCTTCCTAATATATTCTACAGGAGTTTGTAACCATGCTTTTCACTTCCATTGCATAAGCAGATGGCTCAAGACCCGACAAGTATGTCCGCTAGGTATGTGGGACAAGTTCCTTTTCCACTTTTTTCTCTGTTTGGATTGAATGAATTATTTAGTGATCTTCTCACTTGCATGGTGTTTCTTTGGTGCTATAGATAATAGCGAGTGGGAGTTTCAGAAATATGGTCACTAGAACTTGGATGCGGCTGATATACTTCCAACTGGGGACATTTGATTTGATTGTATACTTCCAACTGGGGACATTTGATTTGATTGTATCAGTTTCTATCAAATATTTATAGCTCTACGTTATTGTCGTTGGAGTTTTACTATCTTTCAAGAGTCCCTTCTAAATTTTTATCATATTCGGTTCATCACATCATTCAAACTTACTAATGTGGTAAATCCGACCGCATAACTCACAATAAAAAAATCAATATTATGTCACCTAATGTACTGCCCATTTTCACAGATATGATGCACAAAAAGTTCTTGATAACACTTTCTTAACTAATATTCTAATGAGTCACGTTAGAAAAATATGTCTTTAACAATTTTTTTACATGATTCGTTTTAAATATATAAATTAATAAAATAAAATAATTTATTTTTAAAATATTGTTAAAAAAGTAAAATATTAAGATCTGTCACGTTAAGTATCATGGATTTTAGTTAAGTAGAACCTTCTATTTCAGTTCGCACTGTTTTAAATAGATACTAGCAATTATGAAAATGTGAGGCAATATTAGAATACCTAATATGAGCATTGTTATATATATATATATATATATATATATATATATATATATATATATATATATATATATATATATTAATGGTTGCACAGATACGTTTTATATTGTGATTAATATTATCGATGTCTATTGACTGATGAAAATTAGTGTATTTATTTGTAAAATCATTATAGCAAAGATTGAATGAATTAAATGTATAATATAAAAGGATTTTTTTTAACTATATTTTCCTTAAAAAGGAGAGAAATAAGAAAAGAAAAGAAGTGTATGGATTGAGATATAGAAAAATTGATGTAATGAAGAAAACAATGAAAGTTATATTATATAAAATGTATTGTAAAAATAACTGTCATAATCAGAATCCGTTTCCTTTTGTCAAAGGATTTGACAACTAAATAATAGAGCACGAAAAGGTGGTATGACTAAACTAGGTTAGTAAGAATTAGCATTTTTCATTAATATAGCAAAAACTAAACAGCTTTTCAAACTGAACCCTTACTACAGAGCACTGTAAACAAAGTTTCCAATTCAACAAGGGGAACCCATATGGTCCCAGTTTTCAATGTTTTCACACAAAATAAATTTGGACTTTTATTGTATTCGGGTGTGGAAGAACTAAATGACATTGGAAAAACCATCCCAAACATTTGTTGGCAATGGCAAGCCTACGTAAAACTACCACTCATACATTACAAATTTCAATAACAACCATAAATGTCACCGGAAAAGGGTTAAGTAGGGGCAAAATCTTCTGACCAAATATTTCACCTGCGTTTGACCATGGTTAGCTGGATTCACTGTAGTTCGCAACTTCCTTTAAAAAATAAAAGCCTAGGCTATTTCCCAAATTATATTTCTTATATGGACGATTTTGATTTTAGTCCATTTTCAAACTAAGGTACAGTTTAGTTCTTTAATTTTAAAAAACTCTGGTTTTAGTCATTTTTACCAAATTTTTTTAACTTTATTTGTTGTTTCAAGTACGTTTCATCATAACATTTGGATTGTTTACACTGTTTGACACATTTTTGCTTCAATGTTAACTGAGAAACGTGTTTGAAACAACAAATAAAGTTAAAAAAATTTGGTAAAAAGGACTAAAACCAGAATTTTCTAAAGTTGAAGGACTAAATTGTACCTTAGTTTGAAAATGGACTAAAACCAAAATCGTCCAAAAATTTAGGGACTAAAAACATATTTAACCCTATATAAAATCAATTTGAATCAACGAATCATTTCTATGTGAAATTTTGCAGGATAAATTATCATAGATATAATTGAAGCAAATCTCGAATTTTAGTTAAAAAATAGTAGAGAAATTTTTTTTTGGTAACTTTTTTTATAACTATTTATATGATAGTTTGTGATTGATTTGTTTCAAATATACAGACCGAATAAAATAACGACAAATAATACTCTTAAAAAAAGTTGTTATCAACGTATGTCGCAGAGGTTTTGTGTAGTTCACACTATCTCTTCCAAGTTAGGTTATATTAGAGGTGAGTGAGTTAGCAGGGCCAGCTGGGAAAGAAGCTAAAAGTTGAATGTATAGAGTGCAGTTAAGGAGAGATTGAGGCCAATTTTGTCTCCCTCAATAAATGTTTTGGGTTGAAAGAAGAGTGTGATAAGGAAAATAATGGCCTCCATTTCAGAAACCAAATCTCCTTCCAACCACAAAGGTCAACGCCATTCTCGGTCTTCAATTCCTTCCACGTTCTCTACTTCTCTCTATTATTGCCTCATTCTAATCATTCTTTTCTCCCTTCCCTTTCTCTCTCTTTTCTAACACTATTTTTTCTTTTCTCTCATAACAAATAATAAATATAACTTCAATCTCTTTTACATTTTTTTTACTCACAAAAATCATCGTTTTTCTAATAAAGAAAGTCCGACCAACAAACATTTCAGATTGACTCGTCTGAGTAAAACTAAGTAGCCGTTTATCTAATTAACAACGAACATGGACACCTTAACCAAATAAACAGTTTTCTGACATTTTTCTTGTCACCACTTCTTTTATATTTCCACGGTATCATATTTGAAAACTCTTTTGATGTAGACATATAGAGTGGCCCTCAGTGTTATATCATGTCTATAAATTCTCCATATGACATGCTCAAGCAATTGCTATTTTATGATCGTAAAAGATTATATAAATTTATGATACAATCAATTTAATCCATTTTTTCTTATGTCAGCATATAAATCTAACCTCTCTACATAAAAAATTAATTAAAACTATAATAGTCTCTAACTACTTATGAATAAGAGATTGAAAAAAA
This sequence comes from Vigna reflexopilosa, assembly GCA_027742785.1. Lineage (NCBI taxonomy): Eukaryota > Viridiplantae > Streptophyta > Magnoliopsida > Fabales > Fabaceae > Vigna > Vigna reflexopilosa. The sequence continues at coordinate 6,680,990 of CM050932.1, forward strand.
AAATGAAATTTGAATGTTAAAAAGTCATGACTTATGATTCTCTCTATATATTTGTCTCTCTCTCTCTCTGCTGGTGTACACTGACATGTATCTCTATTCATAGAACATTATTCTAAGTTCAGTGTTATAAATCTGAAAGCAAAACTCTCTCTCTCTCTTTCTCTCTCTCTTCCTCTCTTGATGGAGCATTCTCTGAATCCTTCTATGGGAAAAGCAGTGTCTGGAACTGGCAATGAAGAAAGCGGGTGGACTTCTTACTTGGAAGATTTTTCTAAGGGCATGGAGGAACAAAGTTACTGTTCCAGCTTGGGTGGCTCCTCTTTGGTCTCAGATGCTGCTTCTTCTGCTGCATGGAAACTCTCACATCACAATCACCTTCTGTCATACCCTTCTGTTAGAGTTAGGGAATCATCTAATAATATCTCTAAGAAACTTCGTTTCAAGAAAACAAGAACCCAGAAGATATCAGATGATGATCCTTTGGAAGACACCGCCAGCTCCCCTGTCAATAGTCCCAAGGTACATCATCTGCAATATCATATCATCTCTTTTTCTTTTCTATTCAAAGTCAAAAGTATATAATTGGTGTAAATCTTATTTTATAAATTGGTTTTATAAGATTGAATTAGATTTAAAGTTTACTTTTTTACATTTTTTTATCATGAAACATCTTTGTAACTTTCCATCGCTTACAATAGGTAGGTGACTTGAAGATTTCCAGCAAGATTGATGATGATCAACTTGATGGTTCAACTTCTAGGGTAACCCTGCTAAATTTATGATGTTTGTGTAAGAATGGAAGAAAGAGTAAATATTCATTTAAGTACTTATCTAACCAAGTTATGTGGCTCATGATGATGATGATTGTTGTGTAGGGTAAGGATTTTCAGTCGGAGCATTATCAAAACCTGCTGCAGACTGATGAGTGTGACATGAACTTCAATGAAAACAATGTTGAGTGCACCGCAGACTTGAAGAAAAGGGGTCTATGCCTTGTTCCTTGGTCCATGTTGGTTAATTATTATGGGTGAATGCTACTTTTGTCTACTTTGTGTTCTTCTATGTAGCTTGACTTCTCAGGTCACGTTGATCAGTGACAGAAAACCCCTGTATTATACCAATCATTGTTAACATGATCATAACCTGAGACCATAATTTATGTTTTGCTCGTTTCTTCATCAACACAGAAACCAAGATCATGTTTGTCACATTCTCCAAGGGAAGTAAAGTATATATATGTTCTCAAAATTTTCAAGTAACAGAAAAAAAAAAGGTAATATAAGCTGTCTAAATTTGCATGATATTGAATTTAAAACCATAAAATAAATGTTAGTGTGAACAAGTTCCTACAAGAGACACAGAAAGAGCACTTTTCATGATGTTATAGGTGAAAAGGGCTCAGCGGTCCAAATGAAACCAGCTTGCTCAAAGTGTATATATATTGAATGAATGGGATAGTTAAAAGTATATTAAATATGATTAAATTTCAACTACAATGTATTTTTAGTTTATTTGCATGAAGGTTCTTTAAATTAAAACTAGATTAAATTTTAATTATGTATTGTTTTATTAACAAGCTAAATTGCAAAATCAAGGATTACTGTTAATTAATTGAATGAGAGGATACATGATTGTGGCTGGACTAAATTTCAAATGGTTTGAAAACAAAGTATGATAGGTGATAAATGAAAACCAGAAAAGAGCCCTTTGTGTAGAACATTGAAAAATAAAGATTCGTGCGTAGCAGTACTGCATTTAATATTAAACATTAAATAATAGTGTGACTCAAGTAATATATTGATATATCTATGCTTTTGATTTTAAATAAACTATGTATGAGACATTATGTATTAGTGAACAATAGTTTACAAAGTATAGTACTGCAAAACATCAAAGAAGAAACGGTCATGTCACAATACATTGATCTAAATCTTTTCATATACTGATAATAAAGTTAACTTCCAAAAGTATATGATATTTCATTATCTTAAATGAAGCGTATAGAATAAACCTAATCATTTAGGCAAAAACACCAATTTAGTACACTTTTATTTAAATTATTTATATGACTATTCTTTTAATTACTTTAATAACTAAGACATGTTTGGGACAATTTAATAAAGAAAAGAATTGTGATTTTAAATATTTCCTTTTTTTTTGGCAAAGTTGTAGGAAAAGTCTATGTTTTTTTAATTTATTTAACAGCAGTGCTTAGAAATATAATTTTACTTTTTTTCCCTAATAATTACAGTGAAAATTTATGCTTATAAATATAATTAGAGTGAAAGTAGTGGTATGTTGTCTGTTAAAAAAGAGGTTAGTTTATGCAATTATATGCTTTCAAATATTTTTAAGACACTAAAAATAAATGGATCATCATTAAAAAAAAGTGAGATATGCGCCAATTAAAAGAATAGTTTCTACAGCCAAAACCCTTCACAAGTATTTTCTTTAATTAACAATTATAATTACACTCACTTTTAGATTCTTAATTCTAAATAATCATTGGCAGTTTTGTCAAAACGTGAAGATTGTAATCAACCACAGATTTCATTTTTAAAGCTGCTAAATTCTATTATTCAATTTGATAACTTCCAGATGGAGATTTAATAACATGACCAAAATTTAAATCTTACATAATGGTTTTATGAATTTTTTATAATTACTTAATTTTTCATTTATATTATATTTAATTGAAATTTTAAACATATACTTGAATTCCTACCATATTAAAATGGAGTTGAAAAACACTATGATGATGTCGATCATATGATATAGCATAGATCAGACAAAGACACTTTAACCAAAGAAACTTTAGCCATTAAGATAAAATTACTTTTGACTAGTGACTAGTGAAAAAACGTTGTTTAACGTCGGTTATATTGGGTTTTTAATGTTTGATTTTTGTCCGATGTTTATACAGGTGACGTTAATGAGACGTTGGACTCTTTAGGTCAGACGTTTTTATAGACGTCGGACCTATATAGGTCAGACGTCTATATAGACGTCCGATTCATACAGCTCAGACGTCTCTGAGGTTGCTTCTGACTGATGGTGATTCGAGTTTACAACTTTATATTTTAGTTGAAGAGAATGTATTGTATATTTTATTTATTGGATGGTTTTAAAAACGTAGTAAAGGGAATTGGAGAGTACAAAACGCAAGAAATCGTCGCCAAAGAACGCCGCCCAAGGACACGAGAATAACTGCACCAAAACCCAACGAAAATGCATTTTAGTCGGTTCAAATGAAAGATAATGCATCAAAGAGTTATGTAATTGGAGTAAAGCTAATTTAAAACGGTGCAAAAGTCAGAAAACGAACTTGAAAAGCGTAACCCATAAAGAGAAAACGCGATGAAGATGATGAACAATGAGTGTGTGTAACAGCTGTCTCGCGATCACGGTGTTTTAATGTCGACTTTTAGAAGTCGGTTCCCCTATAACAGACGTCTAAAGGGCATTAGAAGTCGGTTCCCGCCATAACAGACGTCTAAATGGAGCCAAAAAGTGACTTTTTAAATTTTTGGGTTTAGGGTTTAGACATCGGTTCCCCAATAACAGACGTCTAAAGGGCTTTAGAAGTCGGAGTTGCGGGATCAGACGTCTAAATGAAGTCAAAAAGTGACTTTTTAAATTTATGAGTTTAGGGTTTAGATGTCAGTTGCCCAAATAATAAACGTCTATAATATTTTACACGTCGGAGCTCTCCCAACTCACATCTATATGTCTGACAGGTAGGTGAATAACCATTAATTTTCACCATATAAATGTTGGGACCCCTCCTAACTGACGTCAATATGACTTAAAGAAATGACTTTTCACTCACCTGTCAGAGATATAGACGTCAGTTAGGAGGGGCCCCGGCGTCTAAAATATTATAGACGTTGGGGCACCTTCTAACTAACGTCTATATGGCCAACTTATTTACGAAAATGCCATCGGTCATCAATATACATCGTGCTTACTCTTAACCGACGTCTAAGGGTGACGTTAAACAACGTTTTTGCACTAGTAAGTTAAAAATATCTGATTGTAAGTAGAATTTTGTGAATAATGATTTCTAAATGTTAAAACACACACACACACCTATATATATATATATATATAGTTTGTTAGTTAGTGCTGGGCAAAAATAACTTATCTGTATTGTACTATAGTTAACTGTACTATAAAAAAAATTGATCCACTATTACTAAAGGGTCAGTATACTATTTTATGGTTCAGTTTAAAAAACTGAACTTATAACAGTTTCAGTTCAATTAACTGTGAGAACTGTATCTACTCTTTCCTTTTCTCTAGTTCCTATTCAACTGTTTTGTCTTACCAAGAAAACATTATTTAATAATAAAATATTAATAAAAGAAATAGTTCACATAAAAAATTAATAATTAATTTTTTAAGACAAAATTTTTTATCACAAATTTTTATATTTTTTTATCAATAAACATATATTACTTTTTAAATAATATTATTTAGAGTAATAAAAGTAAAATATGCATTTTTTAAAATTTAATTCTATTAAATGATTAAGTAATAGAAATCATAAAATAAAAAATGACTATATAAAAAAAATAATACTTTAAATATATTATATTCTTTAACATATTATTAAATAATATGTAAAAATATGTTAATTTTTTTAATAATATTAAAATATGTCTAAGAGCACACACTAAAATAACTATTTATTTTAAAAATCAACTTATTTTAAAATAAATATCAATATTATTATTTTTAAATGATGGTATTTTACATACTAAAACTAAAATATATTTTTGAACGTTAAAATTTATTAAATGATTATATAATGAAATATCATAAGAAATATTAATATAGTAAAAATAATTAATATTATAAAAATATTAAATGACAAATAAATAAACAAACATTTATTAAGAGTATCATCTTTTATTATATTATAATAATTAATAAATATTAGTTTAATTTTTACATAATAAAATATAAATAATAAATAATTGATTAGTAAAACAATTTTATGAGGCAAAAAAATAAATATAAATAAAAAATCATTTTAAAATAAAATAAGTAGATAAAAAGATAAAATAAGTTATATACACATATAAAACAAAAAAATATAAATAAAAAATTAAAAAATAAATATAAAAGTAAAATAATATTCATGACAAAATAAATATAAAATAAAAAAATAAGAAAATAAAAAATAAAAAATAAAATAAAATAAAATAAATAAAAAATAAAATAATTTCCATACACATATAATAATAAAAGAAATATAAATAAAATAAAAAATAATAATATCAAATAATTAAAATATTAATTTATAAGACACTTATAAATAAAATAAAATAAATATTAAAATAAATTTTAATTAAAATTTAGTTCAATTTAGATAAATTAATTTTTAATTCAATACCAGTCTCAAAGGTACTAATGTTCCATATGGAATCTGCAGACTATATATATATATATATATATATATATATATATAGTACTTTATTGTTTAGTAATATATGATACCTACTCTCGCAGAAAGAAAATCAGAACACTGAACCAACCACGAAAAAGATACATTGGAAGGCTTCCTTGTACCCTGTCAAGTGTTTGATTTCTATAGAATACATAAAAAAAAGAAATTGAAAGGAAAAAAATTAGATTGATAGATATAAAAAAAGTTAGTTTGGTGGCCCTTCATTTAATAAGAATATTCTGAAAACGGCTGCAGCAAATGGTCCTCCATGTGCTACCTCTACCATTTAGAACAGGTCAGCACTCAGGAAGAACACCACACACTTCTTTAAAACTTTTGCTTAGAAATCCACAATCATAATGTTATCTTTCACCCTCTTTTTAATTAGAGGTACTTTCTATAATAAATTTGATAGAGTATTACAATGATACTTCTTGAAGACCACACTGTATATAATTAAATATATTTTTAATTTTTAAAATAAAATAAAATTTCTTTTATTTTAAACTTTGATATATTTTTATTATCAAAACTTAAAAATAAATAAATATAATTTTTTTGACCTAATTGCAATTTTTTAAACATGTCAAATACGTTGTAGAATCATATTTAAGTTGTTTATATTTTGACTTCAATATTAGACTGAAATATTGTTTAATAAATTTGAAAAAAAATTAATATTAAATTAAAAATTTAAATTTATTATTTTTAAATTTGAAAATCAAAATATATAAAAAAAGTGTGACATAAATGGATTCTAATTTTATTCTTAATAGTTAAAAATATATTTTATCTATATTAATTTTATATATAAGTACATATAGGAATAAATCAGAATTTATCCTCAGATTAATTTGATCATCGATCATAAAAGTGTAATTAAGATTCTCTCCTATCAAAACTATCCATGTCTTTAATGTAGTCTGTCAAAATGGATTGAAACTCGTGAGTCAATCTGGTCTACCATGAATTTGAATTAGGTTGGGTAGAAAAAAGATTACGCGGAACAACTTTGAGTCTGGTCCACTAAAAACTCAACTCACATGAGTTCAACCTGTGGTGAGCTTGACTCGTCAATCCACTTAATTTTTTTTGTTTGTTTTTAAATTATATTTGGAGGTTAAGAATTTTGAATTGTATTATGTTTTTTTTAATGATCTTTGAAATTTAACATCGAAATTTATTTATAATTGAATTAGAAAAGATTGTTATTTTTTTGAATTAAAAAAAATCTTATTATTAAGTGAATCAACCCATTTAATCCATCATGAATCCATGATAAGTCGAATCGAATTCAAATTTTGTTAGTTCATTAATAAATGAACTGAGTTAAATTAATTTATTAAATAATCAATATACGATGAACCGGGTTATATTAAACTGAATGACTCATTTTGACAACATTTCTAGTTTACATGTTTTCATTTTGTCATAATCAAGTTATGGTTCAAATCTTCCAAATGAATCAATGCGCTAGTTCATTCGATAAATCCATGCTTTGTATATAAGCTTTGTCCGTCTCCATCACAAAGCAATAATAGAAATGGGAGAAACTGTTGACAACAATCTCTGTCTCCTTGCATGCCATGGCAATATCAAAGTCTGCTCATCGGTTCGATTGGACTAATACATAAAGTAAAAGAGAAATGAAATGCAGTTTTGTCAAAAAGTGCATAAGAATTTCTGTTGATAAACTTATAATAATGGAGTAAAATCTCTATTGAATTGTGGAGTTGTTTCGACCTTGTTAAGATTTTGTTTTTAGAAGGTGAAGATTAAAAGAAAAAGATATATTTAATTGATTTTGTCTGAGTTTCGAATTCTTAAAATGGTATTTTTTTCCACCTATATAAATTCAAGTAAAACAAATCTTAATGCAGTTTTACTTGTATTAATTAAGACAATGTGAGGGCTAGTTTGAATAGTTAATTATTTAATCTCCTCAAAAACTGGTTTACATCACTAATTTGGTAAGCAGTCAAATACTTAACTGCCACTAATGATGTGATTAATGTGATGTTGGTAGATCAGACGTCCAATCCAAAGGCAAAAGCTGACAAATTTGAACTTCACCTTTGATAACAGTTGTACATTAGTTCTACAATAATCCATCACTGTGTGGATGAACTATCAATCCTATCATCCTCCAGCATTAATCTCTTCACTGCAGCGACATCAGTATGCTTTTTTGTTGCAATGTATCTAAACAAGCTGACACACTCTCATGATGTCAAGTTCAATGATTTAGACTGTGTTTCAGTGACTGTACCTAATTACCAAGTGAAATATAGAAATAAATAGACTGTAGAGCGTGAAAACTATTATATATGTTCTTTTCATTTCCTTGAATCTAGTTATAGTTGTAATTGCATTCCACAGTTCAAATATGGAATAGAAGTTGTTAAAATTTTCTACGTCAGTTCGTACCCTATAACCCAATGAATGCATACTTATTTTTAGGGTTCTTAGGTCAGTAGGTATACGTAGGGTAACTAGGTCAATAAAAGTCTGTTTGAAGGTGATCACGTATATATGCATGTTAACTTTACCAAACATCTTAGGACCTGGTTAGGTTATGGAATATCAGATTGGTTTTTATAATTCAATTGCAGTTCCTATTTTATAAGAGTCATATTATACTGCATGTTGTGCATAGGTTTGATTACATCCTTTTTATAATCATAATCATGCTAGAAATACAATTAATTTTGTTTATACCTATCTTAATTATATTACTTTAGTACATTTTTCTTTTTAGAAAAGGTTTACATAGGCTAATTTCAGTGTTGTGAACTTAAGTTTCGAGCTTATAAGACTGAACTTGTGTATAAATTAATTTTATAAAACTAATTTTCTAATATTTGTATTTATTTATATATTTATAAATTAATTTTATCTTTAGATATGACTTCCAATATGTTATTAATTATTTATAGTTTGTCAGATTCAATTGCTTTAATATCTTTTTAGAAAGAAAAAATTGTGTGATATAGAGTTTTTTCTGCTTTCATCCCATATAGGCTTTTAATTTTATAATTGACTTGTGTGTTTTTATTAACAAACAAAAAAAAAAGACAAATTTTATTTAATGGTTTTAGGATTTTGATGAAAATTGTTTGAAAAATTATATTTTTTGCATTACTTCTTTTGTTAAAGCTTAAAAAAAATAAAAGAAAAATTATGCAATAGTTTATAGTTATTAATAAAAGATATCCGGAATGAGTACAACATAAATCAAACAGTCTAATCATTTAACTATTTTTCTTGTTTTCTCTTTGACATTTCTTTTAAAATCATCGAAATATTAAAGTTTTAATTTTTTTACTATAAAAAAATTGAAAAGAATAGTCATATTTGGGGTTGAGTTGTTGATAATTGAAGTTATTATTGTTTATATTTTTGTTTATTTTTACTTTTGGATAATTGAAGTTTTTATATAATAAATTCAAAATTTGAAATATTTGATTGTATTTGTGAAAATATAGTACAAATAAGTAAAAATTACTAAAGATGGAATAATATCTCAATCAAATAAATTGTTAACTGATTTTGTTATTTTAATTACAAAAATTAAATAAATGAAAATTATTGAGGATTGAATATCTTAATAAAATCCGTTATTAAATGATTTAGTTACTTCAATTATAAAAATAAAATATAAATTTTAAGCTCAATCCAATTCGAAAAATTTCATCAAAATCTTATAATGGTTTAAGAAAGTTAGAAAACCTTGTCTTTAGAACATAGAAAACTTATTTTAAGAGAAATACGAAATAAACATTGTTCATTATAATTTTTTAATGTTCATTATTTATAATGTATATGAGTAATTAACCCTCTTAATCATGGGATTTGACATAATGTATATTCAATCTTTGTGATTTTTATTATTTAATATATTTGTTTTCCACTACTCTTGTGTTTTATTCTTGATCTTAATTGCATAAATTGATTTATTGTATATATATGAGTATCTGATTATTAGACACAATGTCGAAACCTAGACTATAATAAAACAACTAATTAATTGAGTATTTACAAGTCAAGTTTATCATTAGTTAATCATAATATCAAAATATTGAATTTAATATGAACTTACAATAAAAGTTGTTAAGACATTATAGTTTTTGTTATTAAAATTTAAACTTGCCCCTAAAATATTACTTGTTACATGTGGTGGTGCGAATGCTAGAATAAGAATTAAAAATATATTGTATATACATGGATATCTGATTATTGGATAAAATATCGGAACCTAGACTATAATAAAATAACTAATTAATAGAACATTTACAAATCGAGTTTATCATTAGTCAATCATAATATCGAAATATTGAATTTAATATGACCTTATAATAAAAATTGTTAACACATTATAGTTTTTGTTATTAAAATCTAAACTTGTTGCTAAGATATTAAAACTTGTTACATCTAGTGGTTTGAATGTTAGAATAAGAATTAGAAATATATTGTTTAAGAATTTTTATATTAATTTGATTTATGAAACCTAATCTAGTGAAATTTTTACTATATAATAATTTCATAAATTTTAAATTTTATTGTTTTAGTTTTAGATTTATTTTATATACATCAACAATTTTTAATTTTTTGAAATTTTTAGTTTTAATTCGTAAATAAACATAATTTTCCAAAATAACTTGTATTAATTTTGTAACAAACTTTGACTTTAAGTCCAACAAAACCTCAAGTTTATGAGTTTTGTTTTTTAATTTCTATTCAATTAACTCATACTTTATATTCTTAATATATCTATCAAATCAATTATGAATATTTAATTTCACACTCAATTTAAATTTATAAGGTTGATTTTTAATTTCTATTCAATTAACTCATACTTTAAATTCTTAATATATCTATCAAATCAATTGTGAATATTTAATTTCACACTCAATTTAAATTTATAAAGTTGATGAGACTTAAAACCACTTCTTAATAGACATTTTGGATGATTTGATGATTAATTTTAAAAATATAATAAAGTAAGAATGAAAAGTAGAAAAGAATTTATATATTTTTAGGAGAGATTATGAAAAAATTATATATATATATATATATATATTTTAAATAAAAAAAGTATAACTTAAATTGGTATTTTAATTACAGAAAAGTTTTTCTTCCTTATGTTCAAAGTAATGACTGGCCATGGAGAGTGATGCTCTTCGCATCGTTTTTCGATTTCTACCCAGGTAATGGGGTGTCATCGTGTCGTTCCATGGTTGATTAGGAAAGTGGTCCAGCTGTGGGAATAACAGTAGGTCATGAAACTTCTCGATCTCAGACAGGTAAAAGTGAGTGTTTTTTGTGTGATTTTCTTGCACGTTCTTCAGACCAAAGACCAAACCTTTCCACCATGTTTGTGATAGATCTTTTGACTTCGGTCGGAAGGGTTGGGAGAGGGTCTCACAAATGACAAGCGGTCATTTTTTGAAAGTTATGGCTCAGCCCCGACCAAGCAGGTGATCATGTAGCAATCCTTTTTTCGAATTTTTCCATTTCATGCCTAGTGATATTTGGCGTTGCGTCACTTGATGTTTTCATTTGCTTACTTGCTAGTGGCAGATGGGGGGTGGACCGTCTCGTGATGTGGTGTCTTGCGAATGTGAAGGCGTGTGAATTGTGATGAGGATGTTCTTTTGGTTGGCTCCATGGCTTGCGCATCGAACGACCAAACATGCATCCTATTCGTTTTGTACCCGGTGTCTCGGGTGATGATACTCGTTCAGTCCCTGTATTGTCTACCTACTAAACAATATATGTGTGGTTGGTTAGAATTGTATCTATCTAGACCTTTTCCGAAAGGTGTTGAAGGATCCCATCGTCTCGCACGCGTTCCATATTGGAGGATCACGTTTACTCCTTTTTTCCTTCCCATAAACAATGCCAAACAGTGAAATGGATCTGTCTGTGAATTCTTTTCATTGTTGTTGTCTCTTTTGATCATTTGAAATTGAGTTAAAGAAGTTGGATAAGAAAAAGGAAAGAACAATGTTCTCAGGTATGAAATATATTAACAAAAAATAAAGACATCTTAGCTCATATCAGATGATTGACAATGTCTGAATTGTTATAAGAAACTTAGTACTGAAATTTGACTTCTCTCTTAGAATTAACAAAACTAACACAATACTATAAAAATAGAACATATCACTGCTAACCTTTTTGCAAAGTTTCGTTTAAAAACATTATTCAAAAAGAAGATACATCACACAAATTTATATATTTTTTAAAATCATGAGTTTTTCCCTATCCAGAAACTAGTCTTATTGGCAGTACTCAATATTACTGATTTAATAAGTTTCTAAGAACATAATAATGGAGAACAGATTCTCCACTTACAGTAATCCTACAGCAACATTATCCCTATAGTTACCTGATTTACCTTGCCCTGAGTAAAAGCATTGCCAAATGCAAGCAACCACCAACTTGCTTCCAATAAAGTTGAACTCCGATTTCAGCATTCCACCTATAAATTTTGTTTTCTGTTCTTCCATTTTTATAAATATATGCAAAGTTCTTAATATGCTATATTCAGAAAGACATGATATATCTGCGTAATTTTTGGTGTATGGTTATCCAAGCACACAGAAAGCCAAACCAAGAAGAAGTGAATGAAACATTTTGGATAGCCGAAAAAAGAAACATAGAACATTAATTAGCATCAATCATGTTCCACCTTCTCACACTTAACCTAGTCACATTCTCTTGTGTGAATGAAATTTTGTATTGCTTGGTGATGTGTGCTGCATTGACTTTTGTAGAAACATGTTTCTCCTGTGCCCCGCCACAGCAATTAAAGGTCCCAGTGAATTGAAGCAACTTGCTACAAAATGACAACTTTCTATGTTTCTTACGTTCGACTTTGTCTACCATGCAAATTTTTGAAGGATTAATATATGGCAAATGGTACTGTGATGTCATAATTCTACTCATATTATAGTTTGCAGTTTCTGACACGGACTATATAGTAGATTTACACGAATCTTATCTAATTTCCACTGACATAAAAAACGAACATATTTAGTTATTTGATGTTATGTACGTAGTTTTACTCAAATAGCATGTTACAAGCAACCATAAATTTAACTGTCTCTTTTAACGCTATAGTTTGTAGAAGAAAGGATAATGATTGTAAAATTATTAAGCAAGGAAAAGAAGAATAAAATAATAATCAAGATTCACCAATTTCACAAACTTTTCTAAACTCCAAAGAAATATATATAAAGATAAGGTTTATAACTCAAGGAGACGTTATGCAAAAAAATGTTTGTTTATTGGGAAATATAAAGTTTGGAAGATTAATTTTCTATGATTGGTTTTGGGTTTTAATAAATAATATCTTTAGGATATTAAGGAATTTTTAAGTTAATTTTTTCAGAAAATTGTTTCTAAAAATGTGAGAACTTATTTTTCAATCAATTTTTTTACTGCGATAAAAATATATTTATTTTTATTGAATATTTTAAAGTGAGATAATTAAAATTTACAGTAAATATATTACATTACTTTTTAATTCAACAAAGTTTGAATAAATATTTGAAATAGTTTTGTCATATATCATGAAAAATTTAGTCATTCATAGAAATTTGGGATTATTAGGAAAATATTGTATCATACCTAGGATGGCAAAAAACATTTGTGAGTAAGGGTATCCGCAGATTAAACTCAACAGTGGATAGTTACTATCCGCAGATAACGGGTAGCGGGTATTTTAATACCTGCTTCTAAACGGGTCGGATACAGATAATATATTATCCGATCCGCGGGTACCCTTAACCTAAAAAAATAATAAAAAAAAATAATTTATATATTTTTAAATTAAATTTAATTAAAAATAAAATAAAATCATATTTTATTAGTTAAATTTAATTAAAATTAAATTTTAATTTATATTTAGTTTAATTTATATTATATTATATATACTTTTTGTAATTTTATTTAAATTTTATTTTAAAATGTATAAAATATTTTTTATTATTTTTTTCGGAAATCCACGGGTACCCGCGAATTTTAAAATATCCGCGGATATTTTCTAAACGGGTACCCGACGGATAACGGATCGGGTGGCAGATACATTTTTATCCGACGGGTTGGGTTGCGGATAAGCACTATCTGTGCCTGACCCGACTCGTTGTCATCCCTAATCATACCAACCATTAGCTAAATATTTTTTAAAATATTCTTTTATTTTTTAAAAAGTTATTTGTGATATTATATGTATATGCTAACGTTTTTCATTTTTTTTATTAAAAAGTTATAATTAAAATATTTTTAATTTTACTTCTTTTTTCGGTTCCTTCCATAAATTAAACATTTGCAAGGAAAAGAAATTGAATTCTAATTTGCATAGGAAAAAAAATACATTGTAAAGAGCCTAATTTTCTTAGATGTACTTTACTCGAAATTACTTGAAAATGTCACATTTATTAAATTTTAAACACAATGTAAATACTAAATTGAAAATAATTAAACTCAGATATCTTAATAAAGAAATTAAATATTCCCAAGTTATCAAAAATCCGCTTGCTTAAACATTTTTGAAATGTAATTCTTTATTGGAACATACATTTAAAATTGAAAAAAGATATATTGAAAACCAATCCTGTTTTTAAATAACCAAATGACAAGTATCTTTTTACCATAACTAAAATATTAAATTAAGATATTTATTTAAAATATAAATTAAATCAATATTATTAATAAAAGCAGTTGTAAGATGATTAAAAAAATGGGTTCTCAAAGGTTCACAAATCTTTAAAAGTTTCTATAATTACGTATAATAAAAATATAGAACTTGGAAATAACAAATTTAAAATTTTCTAAAAATTATACCATGAATTTTTTATTTTTTTTTAGTATTGAGAACAGAAATACAATAAATAAAAATACGGTAGAAAAAAAAAATAAAGCATAGGCTGAAATTTTAAATTGTTCCATGAGAGAAATTAAAACAAAAAGGTGACAAGGTTATGTTATTTGAACAGAAAAAGGAAATAAAAATTAGATTAAATATAAAAATATTATATCATATGCATCTTCTCTCTAAAAGTTAATCAATTATCTATCATATACACTTGATATATACAAAATTTGAAAGTCTAATCAATAAATTATGAATGTCATTTTATTGATTACACTAACATTATCATTGATTATGTTTAAATTATATTATAAAAATATATATAAATAAATTTTACAATTTAATTATATATAGTTTTTATTTATTTTGTAGATAAAATTATTTATTTAATTTAAAAATAATTAAATTTAAAAAATAAATAATAAAATAGAAAAAAAATTAAATTTAAAATAATGTCAATTGAAAGGTTAATAAAAAATGTGAGCACGATGAATTTTTTATATAATATAGACTACAAAATTAAATATAAATAATTTTTACTTATTTTATAGGTGGATTTTTAATTTTTATTTATTTTATAGGTGGATTTAAAATTAAAAATGGTTAAATTTAAAAAATCAATCAAATTAAAAAAATAATTAAATTTAAAAAAAAAATTGTAAAGTTGAGAAAATAATTATTTTGATTAAAAAAAACTTATTTACAGAAGAAATGTATATACAAAAAAGAAGATTTCGCTTTATACATAGGTAGTAATAATAGATAATAATATTTCAATTATGAGATCAATTAGAATGTTTAAAATCTAATAAAATTACTTTGCTAAAGTTAAAAAAAAAAATAATAGAACTAACTTCATTTTCTCATTTTAAGGTTAGAATTTACAAAATATTAGAACTCAGAAAAGGGCCTCCTAGCCATGAAATAGAGCACAGTATGAGAGATTAGAAGTGAACAGTATTAGGAATGGAAGAAACATGAAAAAAGTACTGTGTTCTGTCTTCCCTACATCTGAAGCAGAAAAATAAGCTTAATCCTTTTGTTTGAAATGTCTACACTGGTTTGATTTGGAGGACAAGGAAAGTTGTTTATGTTGTTTCATGTATCTTTATTCCTGCTGACATTCTGTGTGATTGTATATGAAAATGGCCGGCAAGTAACAACCTCTGCACAAACTGAACAACTTTTAAGGAATAATATCCATTCTCACTTATCACGTATCTTTCTGGACGGCAAAAGGGGAGCTTAAGCTTCGGGATTTGGACCACATGTTCTCCTTTTTCTTCCTCTATGCCATAACCTAATTCTAATATTCTAATCCCCCTAATTAATCCTACTGTCTAACTTTGGTAGGTACTTCAAGACAAACTAAGGAAGCTTCCAACAATTAATATGTCACTGTGTCTTAGCCTAGCCATGTGCATCGTTTAAGAAATCATCAGGAATGTGTTTTCTGAAATATATAAAAGAATTACAACATCTTTTGGAACTGTTACAACTTCAGTTAACTATTGTATCGTGATAGTTCACGACTGCACTTGAAGCTTTCATGGTTTGGCAATTTTAAATAGTTTAAAATTAATTGTCGCATAAAAAAAAAACCAAATATACATTACATTTATATATTGTAACATTTTATTTTAATAGTATAAAACTATTAAAATAAAAGTTACAATGATAACTACCAAGAAAAACTACAAATTTCAAAAGAAGAAGATTTTATATCTAAAGAACAAAAATCTATCTGTGCCGCTATTTCCCCTTCAATTTTGAATTAAAATAATGAAAAAGATATTTCTTTTAAGCTCACATTATTTAAGGTAATTATTGCAAAAGAAAAAACATACATACAAAGATAAATACAAAAACAAGAATAAGCTAATGATAAAAAGAGTTATATATACTTTAATATAAATCATAAAACATGCAATTCTAATATCAAGTCAATTAAACAAGAATAATTTAACACACACATTCTCATACATTCTTAATGCTAGACCTTACCATCTAGATACATATATTGGTGTCGAACTATTGAGGGAACCTGCACATGTGTGGTAAAACAACATACCTCCCAATTTCTACATAAGTTTAGCCTATCAAACACTTATGGTCAATCTGACTTGAGACTAAGGACTATCTACTACTCCTCTCCACATAACTACCCCACCCTGCTTGAGATCAGATAGTTATTAGAGTCTGAAAACATCCTCTCATTTCAAAGCTCTTACACTAATATATTACACAACCAAAAACATAAGGATCTTCTCCATGGAACCCCTTTTTACATGCTCAACACATCATATCAGAGAAAAGAACACAAAACCCACGATCATCATATATCATACATAATCATATGCATAATCATATAGATAATCTTGTTTCCAATTCATATTATAAACCAATTCATTCTTCTATGAATGAGTATTATAAACTAATGATTCAAATAATCACCTATATTGAACACACCTTAAAAAGTATATAAAAGCTTAGTTGAAAATTGTGATATTTTCACTCAACCACCAGATTTACTCGCTTAGCTAAAAATGTCTACCAGCTCACTCGCTCAGCCACCATGGCTTATTCTGTGAGTATAGAAATAGTGAGTTTTGATCCCTCAACGACGATACTTGCTCAGCTAAATATAGTTCTACTCGCTTAGCGAGATTGCATAATTATGCAAAATACCAATTCTATAAAATTTGCACTCTTAACTTCTCATGACATGTCCTATGCATTTTTTTTTCTAACTTCTACCACTTCTAGATGAAATTCTAAGTTACAAAGGACCTAACCAAAATTATATAAACCAACCTAAACAAGTTTTAAACTGATCTACCACAATATTTTTACTTAAAAACCACTAAAACCTTATTTTACAAACTCAAATTCAATTCTACTGATTTTAACTCATAAATAACCAAACTAAGGACTCTAACAAATCATAAATGACTTAACAACATGCTCAAAAACCTCCATTTTGACACAGCGTATATTTCAAACTTTTACTAGTTTAAATCCCCAAAATGAACTTAACAACCTTATAAACTCGTCTTATTGAATACTCACACCTCATACGACATATTACTATCAAATAACTGCCTCAACAAGTCTTAATTGATCACTAAATACCATGTGACTCGGTTTTACACTTTCAACTCCTAATTCAAAATCTCACTATCAACACCTTCATCTTTTAATAAAAAGACCTATTGCTCCACCTAATCTTTCCTTCTTAATGATTTAACAACATTTAACACCACCAACATCCAATAACATACAAAATTCATAATCAAAGCAAATCCAAATAGCATCATCACATTTCAGATATATCATTCACAACCTTAAACATCCAAAGATTAGTTAAAATCATTCCATTACCATTAATACTAAAACTGATATGTATCTTTTAACCAAATCAATATAATTTACTACCAGTTCATAAATCCTACAATTCACAACAATAAAATAGAAACAAAGAAAAGTCACTAAATCCCTTACCTTAAAAGAGAACTATCACAACTCTAGACAATTCACCAACCTCGCTTCTAGTTCAAGGAATCCTAGAAATCCCTACATAACACAAAAATGCAATCAAAGAGGGTCCTTAGAACCTTTGATCAACAAGGAACTCAGAAAAAGGACCATACGACACATGCGATAAGAAATCGGTACATATGATCTCAAACGAGAGCGAAAGGAAAAGGGAGTCAAAACTTATTTGTTCTAAACTAGAAATTGATCGGTAGAGAATGAAAGATTCTCTGTTGTGATCTCTTAGGTGTTTTCTGATCGTCAAACAAATGATTCAAGAGTAAGATATCTTAGAGAGAAAGTAGAGAAATTCAATAAACAGATTTTTAGAAAAATAGTTTGTATTTTAAATACTGATACGCAATATAAACTTTTATTTATACTATAAAACCTTTATTATTAAAGTAAGTCGATCTCGTCAAAATAAAACACATATTTACTTTAAATACTCAAATTTCTAAGTTATTATATATAACTTATAATTATTTTTTTCATTTTTATGTTTGCAAATTCATTTAAAATCTCTTATCACATTTTTTTTTCATTTAAAAAATCCTTTTAGTTAATATCCTCAACTGTCTCACTTTTGCTTCGCCCATATACTTTGACCCAATTTCATGAAATTGTCACTTTTATATCCTATTGACAGTTTTGTTCACAATCTTCTATGACAGAATGAATATTTTGGAATGTAAAATCTAAATTTTGATTTTTTCTTCTTCTGAAATTAAAATGAGACGGGCAAAGATATTTGTAAGGAGAAAAGTTGCTCCTTCAATTGAAAGAAATGTCTACTAAATGGACTTTCAAACAGCCATTGCGTATTGGGCCTTCGATCTATTAAATTTTAAATTCTAATTTCAAACTAATATGAATTTAATATTTCCCATTTTGATTAATTTTGGATATGCTTTATGTACGTTACACTAGATAATACGATATTAAAAATAAAATAATTAAATATATTTATAATTTTTAAATTCAGACACAAAATTAAAATTTACTTTTATTTTAAATTTGAATATATTATAGTCTCTAAACTTTAAAAATAAATGAATATTCTAATTTAACTTAATTTGTTTTTAAATATTAAACAGTATTTTAGAGTAATATTTTAAAAACATATTAAATAATGTAAATAATTTAAATGAGTCTAAAATAATATTTGACATATAAATTTTCTTAACATATTTAAAAAAAAAAGTTACAATTTGGATATGATCTTTACCAACTTTAAGATGATTTTTAACATATTTGGATATTTAACATATTTTAAAATGTTCTTTTCTTAACTTTTTAAATTTTTTTTCTCATAGATTTATTCTTTTCTATTTCTTAAACAATTCAATACTTTAAAACAATTTCATACTTTAAAATAACTTGGATATGATCTTTATACATCGGCGTAAACAACAACTAATATCTTCTATAAAACCAGATTCCCAACGGTAACGTTGCTTTTCATTATAATTTCATCATTTTCTTTCAAAACTTTTAAGCCTTAAAAAAAGAAGTGGAACAATAATAATCAAATGAGTTCACTTAACGACAACAACAATAACTCAGCTATTAATTTTACATATTTAATGATATTAAATATGATATAAACATTAATTATGAAATATAAAACTTTTCTGTAATATTAATTAAGTACATATTAACTTTAACTTTAAATATAGTTAATCCTATATCTCTTTAAATACAAGACAAAACTTAAAGCATTATTCTTTATATTTTTCTGTTAGGTTTAGAGTGTGGTTGATAATACCAATAAGTTAGACAATAACTTATTTCGTTAGCTTATAAAAACGAATAACTTGACAATATAAAAGTATTTATTGAAAGCAGTTTACATATTTAAAAGTTTTTGTAAGTTATAAGTTCTTTTAATTTGTAATTTATTTAATTTTTATGAAATGAATTTTAAATTTAATTTAATATTTTAAAAAGTTAGTTTGTAATTAATTATAACTAATTTATAAAGTAAGATTTATATTTACATATATATTTTAAATTAATTTTATTTTTAATCGATACGAAAATCACATGTTTCTAACACAAAAATATATGTATTTTGAGATTAGATATTAACGAGTGATACGATAGTAAATCATTAACTATAACTAATGTGATAATATATTCAATAAATACAAATCAAATTTTGTTAAAATGAACTTTATTTCATTGTTACATTGTTATATTAAGAAATAGATTTTAAGTCTAATTTAATTTGAGAAAATTAATTTGTAAAATGAAATTTGTTGTCAGGTATATATTTTAAATGGTAAATATACATATTTTGGAAAGAAAAAAAAAACATAGACAAAACCTCAGTCAGAGATGAATTGAACAGAAGAAGGCCAATAGTAGCTATTGACTACAACCCATCAAAGCTTGATTTTGGAAATGCATTTGTTATCAACATTCCTAGAGGTTATGTTAATGGAGAAGTCACAAGTGGTATAAACAGTGGCTTTCAACTTCAAAATCTTGAACATATGAACTTTCCCTGGCAGTGCAGCTGTTGATGTGAAATTCAGCGATCCAGTTAGAACATCACTCCAAAATTTGGTATCAGTGACCAACTTTTCTACCATGAAATTGGCCCACGTGTTCACAGCAATCTGGTCACGTGCTGGCACTAACTCTCCCTCTATCGGAACTTCACCCACAATGCTATCATCAAAATTGACATAACCAGTGGCTTTGGGGTATTCAAAGCTACCATAGTTTGGATTCTCCATAGTGATCACCATTCCCAGACTCACATTTGCAGTCAAATTGGTCAAAAGGGACAAGTTAAAGTTTTCAAGACCAACAGGTCGGACCGTGATGTTAGGATCCTTGGGTTTGAAAATTGTTAAAAATAAGGTTACAACGACAGCTGTAAGAATGATCAGGAATAAGAAAGACAAGACCAAGCAAATCTTGAGACCTTTGTTAGCCATGGTTTCTGATTCTGGCTGGATCAGAAAATTCAATTCAATTCTATTCAATTCTGAAAAGTTTGTGATTGTGTGTTGGATTATATAGTGAGTGGGTGACTATTTTATAGATATATAGATTGATTTGATTCTAAAATTGATTTTTTTTTCTTGATTCAATTGGTACTTATAAAAACAAATATTGGGTCAAAACATTTGAACTTATTTGAGAAAATCCAACACAAACAAATAAAATATTATATGTCATCTCAGTTTTTTGTTCCACAGTTCTCTAATTAATTTATTTTCATTATTCCGTATTTGGTTGGTTACCACATACGTTTTGCAGGGCCAGTACAAAATGAAGCATAATACAAAAATGCATTTATTTGACTATTAATGCAATACACAAATGCTGGACCGTTAACTTTATACATTATACAGAATATGAGAGTTACTCATATCACCTTGGCTGGATCACATGAATATAAGTTGAATTTAATATTTTAAAATTTATATTTAATTATTTAATGAATTATTTAAGTTATAAATTTATATTAAATCATTTTAAAAAAAACTTGTATTTTAATTTTAAAATTAAAATACTTTCACCTTTGCTTCTTCCACATTACTTCAACCTTTCAATTTGATTCTCCAACCTCCAAACCTGCCACCAACCACCGTCACATTAGTATCTATAAATTTATATTTACAATAAAATAATCAATAAATAAATTTTAATTTTTAATACTTTTCCTGTAAAATTTTATTAGCAAGATAAAGTTATATAATTGACATAAACATAAATACATTAATAGGTAATTATTATATCTCTTTTGGAAAATAATTTTACACTAGAAACTTTACAAGTATTTCATGTTGAAAAGTTATCCGTATAAAATTTCTAAATATTTCTTGTTAAATAAATTTTATATGAAAAAAAAAATCAATGAATCTCGTGTTAGATTTTTTTTAAGGCTTAATACTATTATTGGTTCCAATTTTTGTTAGTTATGTTCGAAATGGTCCCATTTTATTTTTGTTCAATGTAGTCTTAAAAATCGTAATTTATGTTCAATTTAGTTCTTTTTTCAAATGTCGTTTAAATTGTTAACGACCAAATGTCTAGATGTGCAATTAGAGAGTAAAATGTCATTTATTGGCAGTCGTAGAGTCCTTAAGGTGTAAGGCGTAGTGAGGTGGATTTATTATTTTTGAAATTCTATTTCTAATATAAAGGTTATTCTTTTCAAAATTAAAATAAGGGTATTTAGTTATGAAGTTTTGATCGTGGTTTGAGAGGGAAATCTGCAAGATTGGGAAGAACACCAGTGACGTGTTGTTCGAATTGGAAGCATTCGTCTTTGGGAAAGTCAGGTTTGCGTTCCTAATCTATGGTTTGTGGCATTCGTCTCTGACATTTTCTTGAGCACTGTAAAATGTGGAAATTTTTTCTCTTGCAAGTGTTAGATTTTGGAAAAGTTAGATTTTTTTTAACATTTGTGTAAACTGTTTAAGGCATTGTTGTGTAATGTATTATAATTGGTTGTTCAAAGGTCATTGTCACTTTTTTGTCTTTGCTTTTGGTTTCCCATACCGTTTAGCAATTACTTTTAGCGTTTATATAGTGGTCTCATGCCCATAAAGTTCATTTTGTAGGTTTGCGTTTGAAAAGAATAACCCTAATATCAGAAATAGAATTTCAAAAATAATAAATCCACCTCACTACGCCTTAAGAACTCCACATCGGCCAATAAATGACATTTCACTCTCTAATTGCACGTATGGACATTTGGTCGTTAACGATTTAAACGACGTTTGTAAAAAGGACTAAATTTAATACAAATTACGATCTTTAAGACTACATTGACCAAAAAAAATGGGGATTATTTCGAACATAGCCAACAAAAATTGGGACCAATAATGGTATTAAGCCTTTTTTTAAAGAAGAATATGTATGAATTTGTTGTTAAAATATTTTTGTAGGAAAAGATTTGCAGGAACATTTTCTAGTAGTGGTTAGTAAAACATGAATAAAAACGATTTGAAATAAGATGGATATGGCCATATAAAGATGTAGCACATGCAGCTGAATATAAATTCATAAAATTTTACTTATATAATGTTTAAAAATTCAGTGTAAGAACCTAACAAATAAAGTATTAAAGTTGATAAGTGTTTTAAAATAATGAGACCGAATATTTTATTTTAAAATAATTCAATAATATAAATAGAATTTCTTAAGTTCTTCCTATTATTTAAAACACAAAACATCTCTTTACAACTATTCCTCTAAGTTCTCTCTTCCTTCTCTCTAAGTTATCTTACTCCTCGATCATTTGTTTGACGACCATGAAGTTCCTAGGAGATCACAACTAAGTTATCTTCATTCTCTACCGATCAGATTATGTTTTAGAGCAAGTAAGTTTCTATCTCTTTTTTCTTTAATTCTCAATTTATGATTTAGGGAAACCTTTTCACATGTATTAATCGTGTTCCTTTCTTGATTCTTTGATAATCTGAGGTCCTAAGGACTCATTCCGCTTCTAATTCGTTGTTTCGTAGGCATTTTTAGAGTTCCTTGTTAGTGAAGCAACGAGTGTGCGGTTCTAGAGCTTGATAGTCCTTGTGAGTTAAGGGAAGCTAGTGTTTGTGATTTAATTTTTAATTTCCAAGTATGATTTGTGGTTAGTAGTATAAAATGATAACTTAATTGAAATATTTGTACCTTGTTCGTTGTGTCTGATGGGTTTAGTTGGTGATATTATGTTTAAATATATAGTATGATTATGTTTTGGACTGAATATAATCCTATGAATGGATGTTGGTGGGAATGTTTATGGTATACAATTAGTGTAGTGGATAGAAATAAGAAATAAATTGAGTCATGGGTTGTTTTTGTCTAAAAATGGGGTTTTAATGAGTGAAATTTTGAAGTAATGATCAAATGGGAGAAACTATGTTTTTAGGATTGTTTTAGGGTCATTTTAAACTTGTCTAGGCTTTTAGTTGAGGGAAATTCGAGGTAAAATGAATCAGTAGTTGATATGTTGAGTTTTATATGCTTTTAAGTTCAATTTTAGGGGTTTTAACTAGTGAGATTCTAAATTAGAAAGTCTAGGATAAAAGTGATGATTTAGGGTTTATCATTGAGTCATTTATGTCTTGTTTAAAAGTTTGATTTGTTGAAATAGGTGTTAGAAGTAGTATAATTGAGTTTGAGTAAGTTTAGACTAGTTAAGTTCGGTTTGAAGTAGTTACTTTGAGTTGGAAAGATGTTTTTAGGTGTTTCTCAGTGCCTAGAAGGTCCTAGGATTTATTTGAACTTGTGTATAGAGTGTCCAACGTTAGATTAGATGTAAATCAAAATCTCATGTCGCGTTGGACACCCTTTTTATGCAAGGTTTAACACTAAGCGCTCCTTTTGACGAGAGCTTTGGCACTGAGTACCCCCTAGGCGCCCTTTTCCAGTGGACTCTAGCGCCTGAGCGCCCTTTTTTTGGCATAGAGCGCCACTTTCAGGTCTTTTGTTTTAAGGTGTATTATGTTGGTTTGTGAACTTTGATGCATTGTTTATGATACTTGAATGAATGTTAATGATTGACTATTGGTTTATATGAAATCAATTATGTGGATGAAGGGTTTTGGAAAAGAATTCCAAAGAGGAATTTCTTCATGTTGTTATCTAGTGTTCAGTGAATGTATGGAATTAAGTATTGGAGTTTCTCCTGACATTTTAATGGTCATCCATTCTCAAGTATAAAGGGATGAGGCATGTGGTGAGAGTAACATGAAGTTCTTGTCTAAGAGCTTTACCTTGGCCAAAGACAATTGTAAAAGACTAATTTTGTGTGGTAGCTTAGATTGAGCTAGCAGTATTATCACCAAGTGCATAAACTACCATAATTCGACATTCATACTTAATCTGGATAGTCTAGTTTAGGTCTTATCATGTTAGGATGTTTGGTTTGTGATATTTATATATATATATATATATATGGTTCATGTATGAAATGTTTAAGTATATTATAAATAGTTTATCATTAACTTACCATTTTATATGTATTGGTGTATATGTTCTTGTGCTTTGTGATCTTGACTATGATCATCCGGTGGATGTGAGCAGAGTGATAAGGTAGCAGTAAAGCAAGCTTTGGAGGAATGATCAACAGACATGTAGTTTTATATGAACTAATAGTTGTATATAGTTTTATTATAATTAGTTGTATACAAAGTTTATTTTTATGATTATAATAGATAACTATAAATTAACTTTATATTTCTGTATGTTAACTCATCTACTATATTAATTATATGATATTTCCTTTATAATTTAATGCTATATATTTTGGATCTTACTTTGGAAACAAATTGATACAAAATTTCATGTGTGTTTTTTTCCAAAGGTGTGACTATGATTTATATATATATATAGGGGTTTACTAACTTGCGTACGCTTGTTTTTCAGTTAGTACATTTTAGCAATGTGTACCGGATTTTAGTAGACAAAAATACCCTAATACATCATAGATTTTAAGTTTTAAAGTTAAGGGTATTTTAATAATTTTCATTCTCAAAACTAAAAATAAACCCAAAACCCTTACTCACCTCCCTCGTTCCTCTCAACCCTTTCTCATCTTTCATCTCTCTCACTCTAACATTTTCTCTATCATTCCTACGCTAGTCCCAACTGAAAAAAAAATCGTTGTTAAACAATTTCATCATCTTCAATTTCAAGAAAAGGTTCATTCAAGATCTCTTCAATTTCATCATCTTTACTAACATCTCTAATTTCATCATCTGCGGATGTTGAATCATCATCTCTAAAAAATTTCAGGCTAATTACCAATTCCTTCAAATGTTATTATGCTTGTGAAAATTAGATAAAATTAGATAAGAAAAAATTTATAAAATGAAAAATCATTATAAAATCATTTTTTGTAAGAAATTGTTTAATAGTGAGTCTTTCTGATTTTTTTCCAGACCAATTACGAATTCCTTCGGATGTCATTATGCTTGTGAAAATTAGATAAAATTAGATAAGACAAAAATTATGAAATAAAAACTCATTATAAAATCTTTTTTTTTAAGAAATTGTTTAACAGCGAGTGTTTCTGATTTTTTCACTTGGGGCTACAGTAACGATGACAGAGAAAAATGTTGGAATGAAAGAGATAAAAGAGAAAGAGTTGAGAGGAATGAAGGAGATGAACAAGAGTTTGGAGGTTTCGTATTTTTTTTAATTTTGAAAATGAAAATTATTATTACCTTTAAATAGTCGATATCATCTTTACATTATGGTAATTTTTTTTCTTAATAGGCTAATCGTATATATTGAAAATCTTTTCTTCTACTATTTTGAATTAACAGTATTTATGTTTGAAAAAAATATTTAAACTATTTAATTAAGTTTTTAGTCTCTTATAAATTTAAATATTTTTAATTGAGTTTTTAATAAAAAATTCTGTCCTTGATATTTTTAAATTTTTTAAATAAGTTTTTATTGGTTAATTTTTTCATTAATTAAATAATATAATTATCATCTTATTTTGTGATTTTCCTACTTTGTCTTAGTGTTAAAAAAATTAAATTTTATGGTTAATATAAAGTCATATCATGGTGAATAAAAAATATATTAGATAGCTACTTTTTATATTTTTTTTTGGTTAATGATGACCACGAAACCATTAGAAGTTATATGATTTTGTTATCAAATATGAGAGTCTCTATATTTACATGAAAGTCATGTAAAAACTTTACAATCTCATTAAATAATAAAAATTATTTATCATATTTTACATTAAATATAATAAGGTTTTATATAAGTCTCGAAAGATCATATTTTTCAATATTTGAAAATAAGTAAAATGACGAATAAAGCGCAATTATATCATAATTAAAAATATAAAATTTATAAGTGTTTAAAAATATGTAAATTTATAAATATATAATTATTGGTATATTTATTTTTTGTTATGAAAGATCTGTGCTTAACTCTAAATTAGGTATGAGCTTAAAACAGAAAATCTTTGAAAACGATGAATATGACTTTCTACCAAAACTAATCATCCATAAATCTGATAAATATTTTACATGAAAACAAATATTAAACATTATTATCAAACTTCTGGTTTAGAGATGAATAATGAAATGTTTAATTGCATCTTTTTAAGGAAATATGCACTTAATAAACTTAATAGCTAAAACATATTTCTCTAATAATGGTATCATGTGCCAAACCTCTCAATAAAGGTGCTCACAAGGCAAAAGTCATGGAATCTCAAGCATACAAGGGAGACAAGTTTTCATTTTTGTTTAAAAATTTGAATAATGGTACAGTGAGAGATATTCACAATTAATCTATATATATTGCAGAAGTAAAATAATTATAAAAAAATAATTTTTTATATTTATAAAAGAAAAAATAATAAAAAATAGTATGAAATGAATTAAAAAAAAAATTCTTGTTTGATTCGAACTTGATACCAACTCACAAAATAGAAAAAAAAGTGATGTTGATTCCGCATTCATTGCAGAGGTTTCAGGTTGTCCAAAAGCCAAACCATAATCAATATTTCAATCTGTTTTCTCTTTCCTTTAACTTTAACATATATGTAATATGTAAAAGATTATTTTTCTTAAAAATAAATTATCGATAAACAAGAGCAAAAGAGATAAGTTTTGAAAATCAAAAGATATTTGAAGAGATATTTATTGACAGAAGTCTTATGCCAATTAACTTGTCTGATACAGAATATTTAATAATTAACTTCATTAATAACTGAAATTTGTGGAAGGAAAAATAACTTTCTATTTACAGTTTTTAGTTTTTGAAATTGAAATACTTGCTTAAGACCTTCCATTGACGTCTACTTTCGTTTTACAATCAATTTTGAAAGGGAATTATACCATTAGTAAATTTTAATTATATTCTAAAAAATATTAAAATTGTAAATTTTATTTATATTTTAAAAAATATTAAATTTTTCAGACCGAGATGATCAATTTATAATTTTAAAAAAATTGAAAGTAAATAATAGACAATACTAAGAAATGGAGGCATTTATTGTTTTTAAAGAAATTGTTTGAAACATAAAAGAAAAGAAAGAACAAAAAAATCTAGTAACACACTATTGTTTTAAATGCGGGCCCCAGTTCACAATGTCACTGAAGGGTAAATATGTAATTTCAGATGTTTTTTTTTAAATTTTTAAAAAGTATATAGGGATAGATCTTTATTCCCAAATTAGAAATAGTAACCTCTCAAACCGCAATTCTCCCACCACCACCAACCAGGGCGGCACCGGCGACCCCAACAGTGGCAAAACAAACCGCACCTCATCCAAATTCCGCCACTGCCGACGAAAAACCCTCCACCCGGCCTCAAATCGCACTTCTCCCTCCTTCTTCTCAACATCCACCACGGCGGCACCGGCGACTCCAACAGTGGCAAAAAAAGCTTTCACTTTTCTTTTGGATTCTAGATTTCCTTCAAGCGGCTTCTAAATCCCCTTCCCACGCTTCACTGTAAGTTTTCTTCTCATTTTCACTCAGTCTTGAAATTCCCATCTGATTTCACTTTTTTTTTTTCCATTGGTGGTTTATTCCTTTACCGTTTTTGTCCTTTTGTGGTTTATGCCTTTACCGTTTTTGCCCTTTCTTTGTTTCTTCCTTTACCGATTTTGCCCTTTCACACATAATCACATTTTGCCACCTCACGGTTGTCAAGAGGGAGAGTCAAAATAACATCTCCCAAAATAAAACAAAATGCATTGTGAGAGAGTTCGTGGGTTGCCCTGCCTTGCTTCGCTGTCGTTTCGCCGGCCAAAGACACAACAATTATTGCCGTTTCACTGTCTGCTTTGGACATCTCTTTCTTCTCTCCAACAGTTTGATTTGACAACTCACGATGAACGACCTTCTCACTGTAAGTTGATATCTGCAATTCCCTCTCTCGATTCCAAAATTCGATTTGGATAACCGGGTCTTGTAGTTCGGTTGCTAAAGTGATTGTTTTTCTGTTCTAATTTTCTGCCATCACAGTGTCAGATTCATACTCTGTTTCATTTATTTTCATTTTATCTTTCTTTGAAAAAACGACATTAAGAGGTGCCCAAATTTTTGCCTTGGATTCTAGTGGGATACGAATAGGAATCAACATGTTCTGACATTGTAAGCCGTAAATTTCAGTTCATCGCTGAATCACTATATGGCTAGTGGAAAATTTTCGAAAGGCGGTGTCTTGCTTTAACTCAGATCATAGTTAATCCCAAATTAGATTTCAGGTGGTTATTTTGTTTGTGGCATAACTTTTGGTTTTGGATTTATTCTGATAGTGATTCTGGTGTTTTTGTTTGGTTTTGTTACTGTTAATTAATTTGAAACGGGTTATGTTTAGTACAATGTTGTTGGGTTATAAGATCAAAGTCTAAGGGTAGTTTTGTTTTTCGTTTTGTTATTGTCATTATTATTTGACATTCTTTCTTGCAGGATTCATTTGTTGGTGAAGCTAGTAATGGTCGGCCTTCTAGAGAAAGTGACATTGAAATGGGACAGGTTCCGAGAAGCAACTCTGATATGGGGATGGAAGCTTTTAATAAGCAGGTACACAATGTACACGCTTTTTAAAATTTTAGAGTATTTGATTATTTAAGATAGGAATTTATTACCTAAGATGTTGTAGGGTTTTTTTGTTGTGCGGATATTATTATTTTAGAATAGGCGGGCAGTCAAAAGATATTGTTGTCCAAGGGGATAATGGAACTGATAAGTGTTGCTGTTTCCATAGTCAACCTTTTTCTTCATGTAGTTTGCTCAACAGTGCAGTTAATATCCATCCTACATGTACTGATATTCTTTGTTTCGATATTAGATCCATGAGGCTGATAAACAGATCGATAAGTTAGCGGTGCTACTTCAAAAGCTAAAGGTATCCATTATCTTCTTCGTTTGTTACTTTCCAGCAGCAAGATCTCATTTATAAGCTAAAAGTACTTTTTCCAGGAAGCTAATGAGGAATCAAAAGCTGTTACAAAAGCATCTGCCATGAAAGGTGTGTTACAATGCTATGTTATTTTTATGGTTACATCAAGTGCAATGTTTTGTTTTTAATTGAAATCATCCATTTTGAATTCAGTTGTAAGATTTTCTAGTATAGGTGCTGACAATTAACTTGGGTGTGTTAGGCACTTATAGCCAGACACGTGACATTCTTTTTTAATATACTGCATTTGTTGCCAATATTAAAATTTGATGCTCTTCAGAACAATGAATAGAATCTGGTACTAAAGCATGTGTCATTAAGTGTCTGTTACGATTGCAATGATACTTTAGTTGAACCATCCATTTTGAATTTCATTATAAGGATTTTTCGTATTGGAGCTGAAATTATATTAACTTGGGTTTGTCAGGCTGCTATAGCCAGACAAACACATGGTAAATTTCACAGCAATGGCAAGTTACAAAAATATGCATGCGTCAAATTGAATTTTTTTTTATATACTTCTTTTGGAATTTACAATATATGCGAACAAAACTTAATAGTGTAACCTATAACATTACTTTCAGGCATCAAGAAAAGGATGGAGAAAGATATTGATGAAGTTGGAAAGATTGCTCACGGTGTCAAAACAAAGATTGAGGCTATAAACAGAGATGTATTGAACTATTGGCTGAATATTGTTTTATTGGATGTCAATTTACTGTAAAATTTCAGACAAGTATGAAAGTTATTTGATCATGAATTGTTTTGTGCAGAACCTATCTAATAGACAAAAGCCTGGCTGTGAGAAGGGAACAGGTATTGACAGAGCAAGAATGAATATGACAAAGTAAGTTGATTGTACACATTTCCATTATTGTACTTGATAAAAGGACCGAGAAAACTGAATTATTTTACTTTTCCCTGAAACCACAGTTCCTTGACTAAAAAATTCAAGGATCTCATGACAGAGTTCCAGGTATGTTTAGTTTTTAACACCTAACAGCAGAAGCTGTTTTTCCATTTTCTTGTCTGTCTTCTCATCGATGTGTTGTGTTTTAGACTCTAAGACAAAGAATACAAGATGAATATCGTGAGGTTGTGGAGAGAAGAGTTATAACAGGTTTGAACATTTCATCCCTGTGGTACACTTGGCAGTAGCATTGTTTTTTATTATTATTTTAGACTTATATATTGTGAAGTGTTTAATGGTGTTCACTTTGTGATTTCTTGATTTGATTTACAGTTACTGGGACTAGGCCAGATGATGAGGTGAGCTTAACTCATGAGTTTGTGATTTGAGATGAGATATTCACTACCTATAAATTTTGTTGTAATTGGCCATCATTGACTGTGATAGACTATTGATCGCCTGATAGAAACTGGAAACAGTGAGCAAATCTTCCAGAGAGCAATCCTAGAAGCAGGCCGAGGACAGGTACTTGGTTTGTGATTTTTAACTGGAGTTTATCTTTTCCTCTTGAAAAGTTCAATATATTATATTATCTTTTCTGTCTTCCTCTTTTCTTGGATAAAGTGGGTTTGTTTAATACCTGGAAAAAAGGTTTAGTTGAAAATTAATTCATGATTGAATCGGTAGATTTTATTCTATCTACACTAACTTTACGTAGTAAAGTGAGGTTTCACATTTTTATCTCATGGCCAAAGATAATCATTTTTTTTTTCCAAGAGTTGGGGAAGGGTAGTCAAACATTTCAATTGTTTCATTTTGGAAACTTGTAGTTGTGATTTCACTTCACTTGTTTGGAGAATTAAAACATAAGAAAACCTGGATTTTGCAGGTAGTGAACACAGTAGAAGAAATTCAAGAGAGACATGATGCTGTGAAAGAGATTGAGAAAAAACTTCTTGATTTACATCAGGTTTGCCTACATGAAGATCTCAGTCTTAAATATTTAATCTAGTCGTAATAATAGCATAGTATGTCTAACTCTATTTTACTATTTATCAGATATACCTTGACATGGCAGTCTTAGTTGATGCTCAAGGAGAAATTCTAGATAACATTGAAAGTCAGGTTTGTTCACTCTGTGCCTCTCACACCCTTAATGTTGTGTTTGTATGCATGTGTATGTCGAATACAGGGCATATTTAGTTTGATTTTGCATTAATGAGAGGCTTGATCAGGTCAACAATGCAGTCGATCATGTCCAGAGAGGGACAAGTGCACTTCAAAATGCTAAGAAACTCCAGAAGAACTCACGAAAATGGATGTGCATTGCCATCATTATATTGTTGATAATAGTAGCTATCATAGTCGTGGGTGTTCTCAAACCTTGGAAGAGTAGCTAGGGTTCTTGAGTGTGTGGCCCTGTACCTTTTGTCCATAACATATGCATTTGTGTCAAAAGGACATCGTAGAGCGGGATTTTTATATGCCTTATTTTGTATGATCGAGATGCTTGTTTTGTGTGGTGTGACTGATTTCTGTATACATTCATTGTCGTGTCTGACGATATAAATTCATATTCTTTGTAGCCCTCAAAGGTTTATCAGGGTCTTGTGTTTCCTTGTATTATTCTATAAAGCTGTTTTTTCTGTCATTGTTTAGTTGCAAGCTCGCATTGATATTCTTCTTGGAAAGAAAGCACATCCTTAGAGAACATTCATTGGTACTTCCTAGTTCTCATTTTTGTCAACTGGTTTAAGATAGTGCTCCTCGGTAGTTTAGCAAAATATAAGGTTGTCTTAACAATTTTATTTACGTAGTTTAGCAAAATATAAGGTTGTCTTAACAATTTTATTTACGTAGTTTAGCAAAATATAAGGTTGTCTTGACAATTTTATTAGCGTACGTAATAACCTTTGTATAAACGTTAGAGTAATGAAGAGTTTCACTTTTGCATGGACCATGTAATTTCGTTGCTAGGGCTGAGTCAAATGTTTCTGCTGATCTTATGCTTCACGTAATGTCAGTGAGATATTTCCAAAATAAAGGCTCACTTTCTAATATCTTTGCTTCAATTCACCAACTTTTTTTGTTGTGCCAAGTTTCACTTTTACATATCCAAATATTCACACTACCATCTTAGTTCTTATCCCAATTCTTTGTAGTTTATCTTCATCATCTTCTTTCTCTTCATATAATAATAATTTTATAAGCATCATTTTTTTTTATTATTATTATTATTATTATTATTATTATTATAAATACTATTGTTGTAGGCACTTACGTGGATATCAATATACAATATCCTCTATATCTATAAATTAGAAAGTTATCTAGCTACTTTGTGAACTTTTTCACCTTCAATGTCAATGAGATTTTATTCTCTCAAACAATTATGAATTACATTCCTCCTCTGAACAGCTATTTTTGTTATTAGGAAAAATCTCCCAGAATTTTTCTTCGTATTTTATCCTTATTTGAATTTTTTTACATCTTCGTGATATATTTATCTTTCCTTGGTTCCTTCATTTTTTATTCAATCTATTTTGTCTTTTATACCAACCTGTTTTTTATTTTAATTTCCTAAAAATAAATCATCTTTGTCCCTTTTCATTTATATACTAATTTTAATTGATTTATCACTATTTTATTTTTTAATGTTTATTTAATTGGTTACCAAACCTAGTTTTAATTTATTTTATGATCTTGACCACATTGTTTATGCCTCGAAATAATTAAAACGTATTTATTATCGAGCTTTAATTATTTTTATTTGTTTACAATTATTATATTTGGATATATTTAATATTTTACTATAAGCAAATTTATTTATTTTTGTTGATTTGATTTACTTTAATTAATTGATTTTGTCATCTTTTATGTTAAATAATTATTATAATTATTGAGTGAGTACTCAATGGTTGGTTGCTGATTCTATTACTTGATGATAATCTATTATTATAAAATATTATATATTTAATGGATATATCAGAGAATCAACTATTATATCATAAAACATTTTAAAATATATAATAAATCATAAAATATTTTAAAATATATAAATTTTGATAATCGGTTATTATATCATAAGATATTATCTATAAATATTTTGAAGATATAATAAAATTTGATAATTAATTGTTATAAATATTTCAGAGACATTTTATAATATTTTAGAGATATTTTATAATATCTTATAAGGTAGTAGAATAGTAATAAACATTATATATTGGATTCGACCTATTGCAATGAATATATCAGTATAAATTTTATTTGAATTTCAAAAGTTAGAATTCTTAGTTAGCTCTTGAACTCTACTTCATCATCTACTGACTTCAACATCATTATTTTACTACCATTTCCCTTCTTATGCATATGAATAAGCTAAGTACGAGGTATACCAAAAGTTGAGGTTGAAAGTGAAATAAGGTATTTTCCCAACATATTGCTTTATGCCTTTTAGTTTTACGAGCAGGTTACGTATGGTGAGGATTTGAGAAATGGAGTACACAAAAGAAAAAGGTGACTGGAAACATGTAAAAAAATATAGTAAAAAATTAAACATATTTAGGCAAAGAGAAATGAAAAATAAATATGGTAAAAATAGAAATATGAGTGAAAATAAAAGAAGCACTTTTGTAATGTGTTTGGGTGTATTAGGCTGAGGAATGGATCGAGGGATTACTAGGTGGGATTGACTAGGATTTGGGATCATTTTTTTTAATGTTTGAATTATACTTTCACAATATAAATTTTAAATTGCTTTCAATTGTGAAAAAATATCATAAAAAATCATAATTTTTCATCAAATGTTTATTATTATAAAAACTCTTACACTTTCTACTTGTTTCTTTCATTCTTTTTAGTACAAAACTTAAATGATATTGTAGGAATTATTGTTCAATCATGTTTATAGTTTTATCTTCTTGTTGCACAAAAACAAAACTTTAAGTATAATTGGAAACAGTACCTAAGCACCTACTATCATTTTTTTTTTCTTTCAATTCTACCTATCCAAATCCCACAATATGTGAGTTTATTTTCCTTCTTTTTATTCCACCTATCTGAATAAGCAAAAACAAACTTCACCTTTTGGATTATTTTTATCTATTCAAACTCTTTATATTTGGGCCAATTTCACACTCTTTTCCAATTCAAACAGAGTTTTAGATATTTAGATTGAGGCCTGTAAGCACGAGAAGGTTAAAAATCATTCCATTACTAAGAAACAGAAAACTTGAATTATACAAATCTTTTACTCTTGGTGCTTTTTAATCTCTGCTAAAAGAACCAATATATTGTGGCCTCAGATTTCTACCATGGATGTACAAAACCTGTTTATGATCTCGCAATTGATTTTTTGAGCTTATACTATTGCCATTCACTGTTTCATCTTTTAACCATGAAATTTTAAATATTTATATTTACCAGTGTATATACATGTCTCTTATTTCGGTTCCTATCTTCTTATATATATTAGCATCCTAAAAACATTTCGTAAAAATCAAAAGGCACCAAATGCACTAAAATTGATGTGCGGAAAAAGTTAGTTGTGTGATAGTAGCTACATCATATTATATGTTAAAGTATGAATACTTTCAACAGAAGAAAAACCTAAAGGTTATTCCATTGCTCAAAAAGAGTTATGACTATTGTGTACATTTCGTGCGTGTTGAGTCTTGAATACTTTACCAACTTTGTTTTACTTGTGCAGAGAATTGTTCCTCCCATTACTTTATACCAGTTATGCATAAACTGCCAATGTGAATACATTGATTTAAATAATTTTTAACAGATTTATTAAAGCAATTTAATAAAACTACTCCCAGAAAAGATATAACTAATATTGACATTTTTCAATTATTTCCTATCATATTAGCTATTTACAGTGGAGGAACTAATTTGACCTACTAGCATTTCTATGTTTATTGTTTGGAAAGATTTGGACAGCTAATAATGTCTTTTTAAAATGCCATTCTGTAATGAACAGGTGACAAACGCAACTGATCATGTGAGACTGGGAAACGACGCTCTCCAAACTGCAAAAAGTTTGCAAAAGAAATCAAGAAAATGCATGATGATTTCCATTATATTGCTCCTGGCCATTGCCCTCATCATCGTACTCGCTGTTTTGAAACCATGGAAGAGAGGAAAGTAATTTTATTGCTTAGATACGAAGAACAGAACTATAGATATTTCACATTTAATTTTCTTTTAAGTGTATGAAAACCCTCAATTGTTACAGTAGTTACTTTGATTGTAGTACTTCTACATTGTCAAATTGGCTTTTAGTGTACGCTTGCACGGCTAATACATAATAGGTTGTCCACTATTTTTCTTTAACACTGAATCATGGGCAAGAGCTTTTATCCATTACTTTTTCGCAAATAAAGCAACTCAAACATTTCCCAATACATCACTCTGATTAGCCAGCTACCAAACTTTAGTTAAATCTACCCATATTTAACTACCAATACTAAAGTTAGCTGGTTGTGTAATTATTGGTTAAATAGGTACATTAGTTGATATATTGTAAGTATCTGAGGTGATGTGTGAGAGGTGTAAATAACTAGTACTATTCTTCTTCCCGGGTAAACAAATGATTGATTTGATTTCAGGAGAATTAGCATGGGTAATGCATTCAAAAGATGAGTATGCAAACATATGAGGTAAGCTTGAATAGTTGAATTCTGTTAAATTAGTCATTGATTGTATAAAGAGCAATGGCTGAGAATTATTAATCTTGTGGTCGCAATTACTGTTTAGAAACACTGGCTCAGTGGTGGAGCTTCTTTAAGGTAGAGGGGGAAGCTGTTATACCACCATTACTCCTAACTTATCACCTCTTCCATGTAGAAATTAACAAGTCGTAGTATACACAATCTAATTGTCAATTGATGTATAACTAATGTCAAGATAAAATAGTCTCATAGGCAACATAAGTTAGCTTAGAGACAAGGAAAACCAAGAATCCTCTACTTTCATACTGGCTGTTTCTTTTTTCTTTTTAGTTAATAAGACTAACTTAAGAACTTCCATGGACTCCATCTTTCTGTCTTGGAAAGATAAAGGGTTTTCCATCTTTGGAATCGCTGTAGCTTCCTTACAGCAGAATCCCTCTCTAAAGTAAGCAAATAAGGGTGTATACTCCCATAAATTCGAGTAGATAAAGTTCATGACGCACTTTAAAAGTAGATGAAGAGTAAACAAAAACAAGAATGCAAGTATATGTTCTTATTATGACTTCTGGAGCCGAGAATTGTTCAATGTCTTCAAATTGAACCTGCAGTCTTCTAACTGTTAGTTATTTTTCTTTTATATACTTATCCATCTAGAGCTCATCATTTCCCCCAAAATACATTCGGCACTAATTTAACTTTAATCATGTAAGGTACTTGTCCTCGTTAATTCTTAGAATACTTTGAAATCTTGACAACTTTACCCCTTATTGTCCCCATAGCTGGAATATCATGGGAACTTTTGTCAGCAGAGCATCTAGACCTCAAGGAAAATAATTGCCAAGAAAATCCTCAAATCAGAAACAATAGGAGGTAGAGAATTTCAACAATCACAGTTATCTTAATTATCCTCACAATGTTTAAAAAGACCATGTAGCTATTGCATGTTTGTCGCCAAGAGGGTTAGAGAATAGAACTTCAGTATCCATTCGGCTTGACACTAGATAGGCAATGGAGCTATGGACTACACTTGAGTTTGATATTTTTATATAGCTAAAGATTACACTAAACGGATATACGGGAAAATTGGAAAACTCCAAGCTACTATTACCCACCACTCATCAAATGGTCCCATTTCAACTGTCTATTTTTACCCATTGCATGTTGCCTCTAGCTATATGGCAACATATTTCACTTGCATTTTTTTCTTATAAGTTTCATCATTAACGACATTTCTTTTTCAATTAGGCATGTTGCCAAGAAGCATATATATTCAAGTTTTCGGATCTGTATAGCCATTTGAACAACTTTAATCACTCAAATCAATCTGGATTTCAAGAAAAGGAAATCCTAACTCTTAGTTTATATTATCTTGGGGTCATTATGACTTCCAAGGTTGGATTTTTCACAGTATACAGTTTATTTGTTACCATGATATTTAGTAGGCGTTCAGCACATGAAGCGACATGAATAATGCTATTTAAGACAGCAATGTTAATATTATCTAACAATCAATACCATAAAACCATGTTAAGCAGATACTCCTTTTGATAAGGGACCGGAAGATAGCACGCAACAAACAACCATATGTCAAACATCAACCAGCCAATATCCAATATTTGAATTCATTCATTGAAATCATAAAGATCCACAATTTTTATAAATAACAGACAGGGGGCAATAGAAACTCAATGTTCGTCATCTGAAGAAGCAGACAATACCTGCAATCCAGTACAGCGAGAGCAATCTAATATATAGCATGAACAAACGCAGACATCTAACATGTTAGGATTTATGATGGCACAGCCCAGAAATTCCCGTTTGCAAAAGGAAAATGTGATTTTGACAAAACAAACGTTGAACTTTAAGTTTAAAAAAGTAATATACGTGTATATTTTGACAAAACAAACGTTGAATTTAAGTTTAAAAAAGTAATATATGTGTAGATGAATTCAAAACGTCATGTATAACCAATAATGATTTCCAATTAGTTGATAATATAAAACTCATGTCTATTAAACTAAGAAAAAAACTTTGTACAGATTTGAAAATTTCATACTAAGTTTCATAAAAAAAACTCGCATTTAAGAAACAATATTTCAAACAAACCTTCTGTACTTATCAATCTGACATTTAACAAAACCCATTTCTGCAAAGTGAAGATTATCCAACACCAAATTTGGAAAAGCTAACTCATATTCCACGGTTCAGGGTTCTCAACCGACCTTTCCTGTTCTAAAATCTCTCTGTGTCTCATGGATATAAAGGAGCTCTTTAGAAGTTAACTCCGGTTATCCGAAAGCCACATATAAACCTATAGAGTAATTGATGAGATCCAGAATTTCCTGAACAGCATACGAATTAGATCTAGTTCGATTTCAAGGTTAATAAAACAAAGGTAAAGTGAATATTGCAGAATCCATAGGAAGACAAACATTGAATAGAGAAACACTAAATATAGAAAAAGTAGATTTGTTGGAAGGGTCAGAAAAAGATACGAAAAACAAAACAAAACAAAATCAAGCTGTGTATACCTTGAAAAACACGAAATTTTGTTGCGAGATGCTTGACGGCGAATCAGCTCCCAACTTTTCACCTCATCCACTCAGATCTTCTTCTCTTCGTGCTTGAAATTGGAGAGAGAGAGAGAAAGCGATAGTTCATTCTAAATTTTGTTGTTTGTAGCATTCTTCATTGTCTTATTATATTATATATTATCACTTTACTATTTTATATCGAAATAAAAATAATAAATAAAAAGAAGTATGGTGCTCATAATTATTTGTAGACGCATTATTTTAAATACTGCTAAGACAATTATTTCCGTTTATTCTTATCCACTGCATTTTCGCGTCTACAAAATTTGTGATGTGACAATTTAAATAAAAACTTATAATCTTAATTTTGACCATTCATTATATATAATAAGAAATTCTTGAACAGTAATTTTTAGACATATATATATGAAAAACTTTTCTGATTTTACATTGTTTGTTTGATAGGTTTTAACATATGTATATGAAAAAAACAAGTTTTAGGTAAAACTATGGTTTTTGAGAATCCACTAACACCTTTTGTTTTAGGTGTGTTCCATTCCACCCTATAACGAACGATGTGGGACCTAATGCCACCACCCGTTCTATATATATAAATGAAAAGATGATTCAATCTTCATCTAACGCTTCAAAAGAAACAAGTGGTGCTTCTTAGTTAGAGTTAGATTTTGATAGATGATATGCGAGAATAAGACACCCCAGTCGCTATGCAATTCTGGTAGGTATGAAGAATTGTACTGGTTCAATTAATACACAGAGACACATGATACATAGCCAAAATGGTAAATGAATAAGAAAGACAAACGAAGAAAGTGAACGCCACTGATGCGATTCAGATAAGACCAACCACCAAGTAACATTTGAAGATGGAAAACTATTACACAAACCAGCTTTTATAGTTGCAGTTTCTTTCTTTTATAGCCAATACAAATACAGATACCTATAAATAAATAAGACCAACTTTAATTCAGTTTATGTCCCACAAAATCACTCCCACAACTTAACACTAATGTTGCACCCAAAATCTTGTTGCTCATCCTACACTGAACACCAACAAGTAGTACTCTGCCACTTCATTTACTAGAACTCGAGAGTCTTGAAGTCCAATACTTCTCTATTTCATCTGCTGTTCTTCCAGGAATTCTTCCAGCAATCAAAGACCACCTAAAAAGAAACACATTGTTTTTACAAGCTCCATCTGCACACTGCTTAAAAGGGTAAGATTCAAAGCATGTTAACAAGAAAATTCTCTCACCTTTTCCCAACCAGTTTATACATCCTGATTATAAGAGTTTCCTCATCTTCAGAAAATTCAACCTTGGAAGATCCACGCTTCCCTGAATCTAAACATATTCTGTCATCTTTCACTAAAAAACCATGCAGAGAAAAGTAGCTAACTACCAAATTTTTTGTTAGGCACTGTCAACACTCTCAAATTGTTATCACTTGATACGTGTAAACACTATTCTTTTAACATATTCATATATGTTGATTGCAGTAGTTTCCACTTTTCCACAACCATATGCATGTCAGTTAATAATTGGGTGTCTGTCATAAACTCTAGAGTGTGTTTAACTACCTTTTTCTAGAAAAAGTTATCTTTTTTCACATTCTTTATTATTATTCTTATCAGAAATTATAAAAAGTTATAAAATTTTTCAATTTTCAACTTGAGAAGTGTACACCAGACAGTGTGCTATTAACTCTCACATGCAACTTAGAAAAGATAGCAATGTGAAATTAGGTTCCAAAAGTAGTTGGTGTTCCATGAGAAAAGACTAAAAGAGTGACCCACAAGAAGCACTGGAGTGGAAAAAACTGCAGAGATTAATTAATGGGTGTGTGTACTCTCAAGTTTGCAGGTTTAACAAGAGACATAACATACATAGCCAACAACTACCCTCCTAGTATCATTATTCCAGCAAAAATAAAGTGTAAAATGAATTTAATATGATAAAAGATGCATTGAAATATTTGTTTTGCATGAAGCAACATCTGAAAAAGTTGGTTGATAGAGTGTAGAATAATGATGTATATACATACCAGAAGAATGTGAAGAAGTTTGAGTGGAAGAGGTATTGGAGTCAGCCATTGGAAGGAGGTGGTGGTTTGAGTGTGGTGGAGGATGAAGTGTGTGTTGAAGAAAAGGAGTTTTGTTGAGAGGTATTAATAGAAGGAGAAGAACAATGGTTGCTGTTGAAGATTTGGGAGGGAGTGGAAAGAAACAGAGAAGAACGGTAGTTGAAGTTGAGGTGGAGGTTGACCATTTAAGTTTAACTTTGTTAGGTAGTTGGACAATTTATTGTTAGTTGAAAACTACTACTTCTGTACTTAGCATATCAGTTAAGTGTAATATTCTCACTGGGACATCTCTTTTTTTTTCTTTTTTTTTTAATTTTTTTAAACTATTTTGATCCTTTATTTTAAAAAAAAAAAACTTGGATCGATTTAATTATTTTAAAATAATAATGTTTCCAATTTTATCACAATTTTGAAACTTTCTGACTGATTTTTATATCATTGTATTCACTTTTAGATGTTTGAATAGATACACATAAGTAGTCATGAACACAGTGAAAATCTTCTTACAGGTGAAGCTAGTAAATAATGTAGAGATTTAAAAGGGTGAATTGGATCTCATGATAACAATTTATTGTCTCTTTTTGTTTTTTTCTGTGTATGAATAGTTCTTTGTTGTTTAAGATAATACTTTTTTATATAGGTGGATTTCTTTTCTAATTAATTAAATATCTCACCAGACGAATTTGATGGAACAATTTTTTATGTTTTCAATGAATAAAAAGTGTTCTAAAATGGACACTGGTCTAATTTTGGAAGAAACAAATTACCCCAAATTTAAAAGAGAAAACTAACTTCTTTAGAAAGATAAAATATCAAAATGAAACTTAAAAACAACATAAAATTTCAAAATATAATTTATTCTCAAACTCAATAAAAATTATAAATCTTTTTTTATTCAATGACATTTACTAATAATTTTATATTTTTAGTAAATTTTAACTAATAGTTAAAACATCTTATTATTAGAAAAACAACATTTGTATTCCTACATAAAAATATTATAAAAAAGTTTACGAGTCTCTTTTTTTATTTAACAAACTTCTACTTACATATTAGACTTTAACAAATTTTTAAATGGTGGTAGGAAATATATTATTCGCCTCATGTATAAGAAAAAAATAAATATACTCGCCTTTTAATTACATTCCGAAATGAGTGTAGTTTTAAAGTGTTTTACACTGAGAAAATTTTAAGCATAATCAAGTTAATTTTTTTTATAGAATATTATAACAGTGATATAAATATATAAATTACCGAAAGATTAATTTAATAATAAAAAATTGTAAAGTATAATAATATTTTATATTATAATATTAAAATGGCTTAATTAAGTTTTAAATTATGATAATTATGAATATTTTTAATTAAGTATTTATTAATTTATTTATTTATTGAGTATTCAAAAGTTTTATATCTTTTAATTGAATATTTTCTCTTTAATCTTCTATAATCTTAATGATGTAATTATTATATTATCTTATTGTGTTGTTTACTTGTTTCAATGTATTAAATATGTGAGGTTTTATTGTTAATATGAAAAAAATATTATAATGTTAGAAAATATAAATTTTGTTGTTAATATGAAACAAAATTACTATTAATTTAAAATTATA
Organism: Vigna reflexopilosa; assembly: GCA_027742785.1. Classification (NCBI taxonomy): domain Eukaryota; kingdom Viridiplantae; phylum Streptophyta; class Magnoliopsida; order Fabales; family Fabaceae; genus Vigna; species Vigna reflexopilosa. The sequence goes on from CM050932.1 coordinate 6,723,596, forward strand.
AGTAATTTTTATTATTTTTATTGAAAACGTAGCAGATAAGAATAGTTTCATTAATAATGAAATAATGGTAGTCGCTTGTATAGATTTGAAAGTAATTAGTATTCATAACTATCTTTTTATTTAAATCATTTATCACTTTATAATATTATTTTAAATCAAAAACATGATTTCATATTTTCTTAATACATAAACAATATAATGAATCAGAATAACAATCAAATCTCAATTAAAATGTATTTTAAATATTTAAAAAATCACAAAAAATTATTAAAAACTGGATATATATATATATATATATATATATATATATATATATATATATATATATATATATTTATCAAAAGGTTGAAACATAATTAAACTTATTAAAATAATGTTTTACTCATTTTTAGTTTGTTAATGAATATTTTTAAACGGATTATATAGAATATTTTATATTTACTTGATTGATAATGTATAAATATTTTCTTAAGTTTTGTTTTTGCTTATAAGCTGTATGACATCCAAAATATATATATATATATATATATATATATATATATATATATATATATATATATATATATATATATATATATATATATATATATATATACGTCATATATTGAAAAGCAGTTAAGGCAAAAAATTAGAGTATTAGAATTACAGTTATCCAGAATGGTCTAAGAATTTAAAACTTTAAGTACAATAGAGTACTAAACTTGAACTTAATCGTAAAGAGTATTTCAAAAGAACATAAAATAACTAAGAAACTCTTAGGAAGACTAGGTTGCAACATCAACATCCTCAAGCTCTTGCTCCAGGGAATCTCCTCAACGTTTACTCACATCCAAGTGGATGATCATCTCAAAGGAAACATACACAAACAAGCACAAACAAGCAACAGTGAGCTAGGTATAAAAAACATATTATACAATCACACACAGCATGCAAAGTTCACTCAAAACATATTAAATGACACTACAAGACTTGTTTCATTATAAACTGACTTGTCCAAACTAGAATGATTGCCGAGCTATGGTGGGTTGCACTCGTGGTGGCCTCTACTGCTTTGCAAAGCCATTGCTAATGGGTTTCACCCTACCATACTCATGAGGTTAGTTCGTTCCGCACCTTAGAGCATACTGGAAGCCTCTAAGACTATGACCTCTTACTACTACTCACCACATGATTCAATCCTCTCTACTTGAGAATGATTGATCATTGTAGTTTTAGGATAACCTCCAATGCTGAGCTACCATGCAAATCATTCTACACACTACTAGGGCACCACCATGTATCCTCTCCTTGAGGCCATGGAATTATGTCCAATACTTATAAGGCACCACCATGAATCATCTCATTAAGGCCATGGAATTACGTCCAAGAACCACACTTGTTACATTCAACACCAATTATAACCTTTATATTTACATACTTTCAATTTACTAACATTCCAACAATCATACATCAAATTACAATAAACAATCCAACAATGCATCACAATTCAATTAAAACATAAGCATGAAAGTAACTAGGGTGATCTGAACCTTGAAACCAGAGAGGTCCACAACATAATTGTGAACAATTCCACAACCTGTGAATTTGTCTCGAGAGAAACAAATTGAAAACCAGCAAGTTCAACACTAAGTTGTGGCTTTTTCCACAACCTGTGGATTTACTTTAGGCACTGCGAATTTGAAAAGAGAGAAGTTCATAAGCAGAATGTGGATTTTTCCATGGGTTGTGAAATTGTGCAAAACAGATACTAACCTCTCATAGATACACTTTAAATCTCAACTTGGACACTTTCCCCCCACATTCTATTGACTCTTAGGGTCTCCTATGCACCAAGCTACATTGAAAAACACTCTCCTAACTCAGATTTGCTACCTCAATCCAATTTAATTACTTTAAACCACTCAAAATCAATTAAACTCAATTCTATACATTTTAACACAAATTTTCTGCAACTAACAGCTTGAACAAGTCTTAATAGACTTAACAACAGTCCCCAAACCATCACTTTTATTTCATACTGTTTAATTCAAAATCTCACTAGTGAAAACCCTTGAAAATGAACCAAAAATCATACAAAACACACTAAAAAGGCTAACAACCAGTTCTACATCAGAATTTTGCTGTCATAACACTCAAACAAGTCTTAATTAACCCTTGGACCCCTACCAAAACACAGTTTATCCAAAATAACCTTTCCTTTAACTTTTCACCTATCAAAACCCTTTTTATAACCTAAAAACTACCTATTTCTTCTACTAGATACAAAACAAAGACTTATAACAGTTTGATAACTCATGTTTTATCCAACTTAGTGTCTCAAATTCATCACCCACAACATTTACATCAAAAATCACATCTCACCTCATCATTCATCAGTTTTCACGTTAATACAAGACATATACAAACAACTCAACATATTATATTTCTCAATTCAATGAAATTTCACAATTAAATCAATATTTTTACCTACAAACATTAATTAGAATTCATCTATCAAACAAAATCAAATAAGACTAGCTCCCCTTACCTTTTGGTTGCACAATACAACTCACTACACCTCTTCTCTAGCACCCCTCTCAGGAAGACCCCAAATAGTACCCTACAACCACCACATTGGTGGTGAAAACAACTCTTTAGAGCTAGCACCAAACAAAAATTGGAAGAATGACGGTTCTAATTTCATGAACCCATAGGACCTCAAACCCTAGGTTTCAAAAATAGCAGAGGAAACAGAAAAACTTCTTACCGGAAGGAAATGGAGAAATTAATCGGTTCAAAGTGAAGCCCTCGATGCCACGAACGCTTAGGCGGTGCCTAATAAAAAATCGAACGGTTCAGTGAATGGGAATGTTAGAGAGAAGGCAGAGCTAGGTTAGAGAGAAAGGGGAAATCTGAGTTTTAGAGAGAGAAGGAAAAGTTGGCTAAATGAAATCAGATTTTGAAAAGTACCTTTCAAGGTTAAGGTATCCTTAACTTTATGAGCTCGGCTGCCTCCACTTAAGGCCCAATAGCCCTACATTTTCAGGCCCTTACATTGTAAAGAAAAGAAAACTAAAATAAACTATTCGAGTTCACTTTGTAGCTTAGAAATACAATGTTATAAAACAAACAAAATAATGTGTAAATAAAAAGAATTACACATGGTATAAATTAAAAATTATTATAATAGTATTTAATATTTTTTAATAGGGTTAAATATGTTTTTAGTCCCTCAAGTATCAGTGATTTTTGGTTTTAGTCCCTACTCAAAACATTGATAGCATTTAATCCTCTTAATATTAAAACATGTAACTTTAGTCCTTAAAAATGGACGGCGTCAAGTTTTTGTTGATGTGACTAACGGCACTGCCACGTCTTTTGCCAGGTTCACTGTGCACTATCTGCCACGATGCGCATTTTTAACATTTGGACTCCTCGTGCACGAGAGAAAACGATCCCTGGGATGTGTGTTCCTCATCGTCGGCGAGACCAACCACCACCAGTCGCTGGCCAAGACGTCGCATCACCGGCCAAGACGTCGATGTCCCCGTTGTTCACCGCCAGGGGCGTTCCCACTCTAGTATCGGGTTCCCTTCTCCTCCTCTCTTTCGGGTCGGAGAAGCTCTCTCCCTCTGCCGTCGATCTTCGTTTGGAGTGAGCCCAGTTGTCTGAGACGCAAGCCACAGCGCCACCAACGCCCCAAGTCACGGCCACCGTGAGCCACCAACAACAAAAACCCTTTTCTCCTCTTCGGTTTTTGTAAAATTATGGGTTACTCCACCCTAAAAATTTTGAAATTATGGGTTCGTTCTGGGCTGTTGCGTGTCGAAATTAAAGAGAAAACCTTTTTGGGTATGAAGAACTTGAGGGGATATCTTGAGAAATAGGTTGTGGCAGATGATCTGCCTCCCACTTTTTCAACCACCACTGAACCCATTTCCCCTTCTCTGCTTCCTTCATCATCTCTCATCGTTCTACACCAACCCTGAATAGATTCCAGTGCCTTGGCTGAATTCAAATTGAAAAAAATAATGTATTTAATCTTCTCATTCACATGATTGGATTGAGATTTTAAAATCACAGAGAAACAGTAAGAAAGATGCTTTACATTTTTATTTAATCAAGTTCAAAGTTATCAAGAAAGATTGAAACTTGATTTGGTTGAAGAGAAACAAAGTCGCAGTGCAGGCTGAGGTACGTATATATTCGACACGCAATTTCGAAATTTTTAGGTGGAGTAACCCATAATATCACCTTAAAAATTTCAAAATTATGGGTTCGTTCTGGGCTGTTTTCCTTCCATGGCTGTTGTGTTTCTAGTTTTCTTGCAGGTCTGGGTGGTTCGTTCTGGGCATATGTTGCGTTAGGTTTCTCTATTGATGTTTTCTCGCATTTCTCTGTTTCGTTCTGATTATGGCTCGCTACTGCCGTGGAGGGAGGAACTACTCCTTCTTTTCGTTTAATTTCTCAATGGTGAAAGCGGTGTTTGTCTCGCGACGGAGGAGGTTGGAGATATGTTCTCGACGGCGACAATGGAGGGAAACGACCCTGACTTGGTGGCAGCGGCACCGTCGCGACGAACGACCAGCGTCGTTCACGAACATGAGGGTTTCCTTCGCACGAACAAGAGGCCCCTCTGGATTGGGTGGAGTTGCAAAAACCAACGTGACAGATAGAGATTAGTCAAGCTGGCAGAAGACGTGGCAACACAGTTAGCCACATCAACAAAAACTTGACGCCGTCCATTTTTAAGGACTAAAATTACATGTTTTAATACTAAGATGATTAAATGCTATCAATATTCTGAGTAGGGACTAAAACTAAAAATCAGTAATACTTGAGGGACTAAAAACATATTTAACCCTTTTTAATATTATCAAGCATTATATATTAACAATGATTAATTGACATATAATACAGGATAAAATATTTATAAAAGTGTAAATTTTTATATATCTTTTTAGAAAATAAAAATAAGAAAAGATAGTGTCTGAAAAAATTTATGTGTTAAAGAATATTTTTAATTAACAATTATCCTAATTCATCTGCCCATTTTTTTTTATAGATAAATAAAATTATTCAATTATTTAGGACATGAAGTAAATTAACTTTGTCATCGTATTTAAGTATGACAACGTGTTTGCCACAACACAATCTCTTCCTTAAAAAAAAATCATATTATGTAGGATACATATTGAATAAATTGTATGCTTTTTTTTTCATACTACACAATAAGCGAATTCAACACTTCCTAAACCAACGATTTCTTAATATAAAATATATACATTTAATAAATACTAATAATCATTACCTTCAAGAACAAAGTTTTATAATCTATTAAAGTTTATGATAAAAAAGATACTAATAACATTTTTTATAAAAAGTTAGATTTTAAATTTAACCAAGACTTTAAGACATTAATTGATATTTGTAAAAATTTATAGGGAAAATTTCCTATTCTCGAATCTAAATAGGCAGAAAATAAATCATTTTATAGTGTAGTAGTCTAATAAAATACAATGTGGTGATACTTTGTAGACTGTGGTGTCCACCTTTATAATATAACTGATAGAAAAAATTGTTGTGGTTATAGAAAATATAGTGTATTGTAATTATGTAAGAATTTGTAAAATAATTTTACACAATTTTATAAGTTTGTAAAATTAGTTTAGGTAAAAATTAAATGCTAGTATATGTTAAAAATCATACTCAAAGTTTTTGTTTATATCAAGGTGAGATATTAATTTGTGATCTTCTTAATTTGTTTATATATTAATTTGTGATTTTTGTTTATATATTAATTTGTTAAAAATTAAGTTGTATCAGTCATCTCTTAATTTGCTTTGTGATCTTCTCGATCAAAAGGTGTCTACAATGCTCAAGTTATGCATACAATATGATAAAAATATATAGTAATAATTGAGTGAATATTTATACCACATGAATGGTGTCATTTTATATTATTATTATTATTATTATTATTATTATTATAATAATAATAATAGATTTTTACTTGAATTGATATATGCTGGCTAGATCAAACCTATCTTAAATCATCTAATGTATTATGTTTTCTGTTTAATTTTTTATCAACTAAACCTGATTCTATTTATCATAATTTTGTTTGACGTAACTCAATCGAGATAACGTTATTTTGCAGCCGATGTCATCTAGGTCTCATCGGAGACCGTCGGAGAAGATTTTTTTTTTTTTTTTTTTATAATCTAATGTGCCTTTAAGAATATTTAGATTTAAAATAATTTATTTATTTATTTTTTCATGTGTGAGTTTGAATAAAAATAATAAAAGGGAATTTTGAATTTTGGAAACAAATTGACTTAGATGATTATGAAACTAAAATAAATACACTTTTTATGTAATTATTATTAATGTAACCTTAAAAATGCCAGGATCCAAAGTTTCCTCTTACATTACAAAACATGGAAGAATTGCCTTCACTTGGTTGTCTAACATTTTTGTTACTATTGATTTATAATTCACCATTAAATCAAATTTTTAACTAATTTTCAAGCATCTTTAAAATAAAATCTTTAAATAACATCCAATTTTAATGATAAAAAATAATTTATTATTATAAAAAAAATTGATATTAATTTATAAATTAAAAATAATTTATTATTAAAATAGATAATAAAAAATTATAATTATTTTATAAATTATATTTAAAATTAATTACTAATACTAAATACTAAAGTTTAAGCGAAATTACATTAAATTTATAATAAAAATTATACTTTATTGTACATAAATAAATTATATTTATTATAAAAAAATTTAATAATACATTAAACTAGTATTGTTTTATATAAATAAAAGATAAATTAACTAATCTATCACTATAATGATATTTATAAAAATCAAGCATTGACACCATCTTTTTCTAAGATTTAAAAAAAAAGTACTTGTTAATAAAAAACACAACAAACTAAAATAAAATTATTTTCTAACAAAAATCACTAACGATCTTTTACTTCGTGTTTTGATTGGAAATTGGCAATTTATGGTTTATAATTTCCCATTTAATAGAATTTTGAAGGAAAAACAATGAGCGACAAAACGGTAAAAGTTGTTGATATCATTCCAGTATGTTGCATCCCATTAATAATTGGATGAGGGGATGTTCCTTCGATGGAGCTTTGGATGTCGTAACAAATAAAGATAAGTTGGAGCTTTGGGTGCAAGGTTCGATTGTGAGGCATTACTTACAGGCCTAAACAAAATATCATTATTTATTATTTAGAACTCGTTAGAATAAACTTTAATCATGGTTCTGATATTAGGTTAGAAATAGACTTTAAATTTAACTTAATTTTACAAAATCGGTTTATAAAGTAAAATTTACACCTCATTTATATATTATAAATTAATCTTATTTCTAGTCGATGTAGAACTTCTAACATAACCTTATCTACAAGGAGACCACTGGGTTCATCAAAGGCAATAGAAGGGCTCATCTGCTGGACTTTATACTTTAGAACATTTTAATGGGAATTTTTCTGTAACTTTGTGTGAGGTCCCTTTATAACTGTTTTTCTTTACATTCGTAAGGTTCAAATTTGATACCTTGTTTAGGGGAATTGAGTGTAGTACTGCTCAGATTGACACTCTTTTAGTGGGATTGTTTCTAGCATACCAAATTTGAGGTACGGATCTATATATTCGTTATAGGTTTATAAGATTAGTTGGATGTTGCATTTCAGAAGATGCTTGGTGAAAACATTTTAATTAAGGTGCTTTACTTGTTGTTATGGATGATTTGAGTGCATGTAGAAAAACCTACTGTATCATAGGACTTAAAGAGGACTTTATTAGTTTATCTATTCTTGTATTCTCTTACTTCAGGTTCTACAAGGTGTAATTAAGTATAGATGTAATGCATTAGTTGTTGAGCAGCGAGATGGAACGACCAATTGGTATGTATGAACCACATTTAAAGAAATAAAAAATTGAACCTTTTTAGTTTTTCGTAGATCCTTTATCACTTATCTCATCATTGGCTTTTCTTGCGTAGCTTTCTAGCAATGATGCTTCATTTCGAGCTAAAAGGTTGTAACGGGAACAAACTCAACATTATATTAGTTCAGGTAAAATTGGTAGCTCTGTTATGTTATATGGGCAGATTATTCTTATTAAATTGTTAGTCTCAATCCATTTTTCATCACATATGTTTTATCCCAATTGGTAGCTATGCAGTTTTCTTATAATTTTCTTTTAGATGTACGTTTCACGTTATCACTTTTTAATTTTGTATTCAGAAGCCTTCACATTATTTGCATTATTTTGCCATCTTTTGGCGTACTTGAATTTGTACACTGCTCAAGTCTCTGTAACTAAAACTAGTGAAACAATTTGTCAAAATAGTATCGCTATATATATTGAAAGTAAATTCATACTACTTGAACTTAGATTTTGTCCTTATGTAAATTACTGATCTAAAAACTAACCTATCCTGTATCAGTAGCAACTTGGTTTGTATTTAACTTTCCCCTCCTTCTTTCCTTCCTTCTTCATGTCAATATCAACAACACCCAAGAAATAGAGGCAGCAATGTAGGGTTCGAAAGAGTCTAAAATATAACCAATAAGGTGGAAACTGTGCCACGATTATTGTAAACCACAAAGACCAATGTAGGTGGAAATTGTGTCACCATCATTCAATTTTAATTATTTTATTTTATTTCTACTATTTTAGTATAATACATTTATTTTCATTAATATCTTTAAAATAAAATTATTAATATATCATTTAATATAGGATCGTCTGAATGTATAAATAAAATTCAAAAATAATATTGTAAAATTCAAAATAATATTGTAATATACATGGCCACACTTTTATAACGTGACTTAAAAGAATAAGAACACGAAAAGAATCGTTGCCTATAGTATAGGTCATATTCATCTACGCAACGATTGCAAATTCGTTGTCTAACACTTAAGCAACAGTTTTGAGCTTTAGGTTTTTCATTTTGTTTAAAATTGACACATCCAAATAAAAAAAAATCATTTGATTTCAAAAAACTGAAAAAAAAAAAAAGCATCCCTATACATCTAATAAAAGAAGAAGCATCAATAGAGTAAAAATGATTTTAACAGGATTTATTTATTGGTTAAAGAAAGTAATGTATTCATGCAGGAAAGATATCAAATGTTTTAAGGTTATAATATCCATTTTACATAAAACAAATATATTATTAATCTAGAGAGTATGAAAAGAAAATATACATCCATTTAGGACCAATCAAGGGAAGCATAAACCTCTTCTTCGAAATAAGATCTAAAATTTTCCTTCTCAACCTAAAAAAAAAGGCAAAAGAGAGAGGATCATATTTTCCCTTCTGTCATAATAAGTGATGTAATTAGTTAAATATCACCATTAATGTAAATAGAAACATGACTAGATTATAAGACACCAAGAATTCATATAAAAAAGTCTTCAAGAAAACCAAAACAACATTTGAATTAATAAATATCAATTGGTGGTATTAAAAACCTTGATTATATCAATCTTGATGATTATATATATTATCCTTGATTTTTTAGAAAGAAGATTAATAACCTTAGAAGTAATACAAATATAATCTTGTTTGAAAAATCTTTTTGATTATATTGTAAATTCAAAAGTGAATTGAAATACTTAGTGTTTAAATTAGTTGACTAATGTTGAGAGCATGAGTGATTGATATTCATTATAAACGAGAAAGAACTTGTGTAATCTTTGTTAAAGACTAATGGAATCCCTTAAAAAGTCTTAAGGGAGAACTAGATATAACTCAAGTTAAAGTGAACCAATATAAAAATATGTGTTATTGTTTTGTTTTATAGACATTTTCATAAACACTATTTTAAACACACCAATATCGAACAACTATTGTAGGTTGTCTAATATATGCAAAAATCATTAAACATTACTTTGCGAAAAGGTTTTAAAATGCTAATCAAACTCTCACTAGCATTTTCTTGTATTTCATAACCTTTACATCAAAATTAAAACTTATTACTTTAGTAATTTAAATTAAAATAATTCTAATAAACTATTTAAAACAAAATAAAAGCCACTCTAAATGATTTTTTTTTTCCAATTTTTGAATTCAAGTAGATAAAAAATTCAAATAAATATAACTAATAATATTATTTAAATTTCAAATCAAACATTAAAGGTTGATAATAAATACAAAATAAAGTTACATTACAGGAGACATAATCATAGACATAATATTAATACCAAAATAAAATGAGATCACTATTAAGACAAACAACTTATAAGAAAAGTCAATTTCTTCCCCTTCTTCAAAATCTTCAATTCTTCTCCTTTTTCACTTTATCAACTTCAATTCGGTACCATTTGTAGACATTTTATGGTTATCATGATTAAAAAGGAAATTTAACTTCATTTGTTTTTTCATTGCTTTATATTTTTTTTTACTGCAAAAACAATTGTATTAAACTTAAATTCATCATTTTCACGTCTTACATATGTCATCTTAATTGTCCTAACATTATCCAACATTTGATATATATGAGAAAATTTAGTATTTTAAGATAAAATATTCATAAATTTATTGTTTTACAGTTTTGAGTTGAAGTGATGTCACTCTCCTATACGTGAGTTTGACTCTTATTTAATTAGTATTGTATTTTTTTTATAATCATTTTATGAAAATTTTACATTAGATAAATATAAAAATAAAATTACGTTCTTATAAAAGGAAAACTCATAAACTTATTGTATTTTAGGTTAAAGATGGTATTAATCCTTATATAAGTTAAACTCATTTTTCATCAGTATTATTTTTCCTGTGATAATCCTTTTTCACAAGGTTTTTATTAATGTCATCCAAACATTGATTTTGATATTAATTTTGAAGAAATGGTTTAAAAACAATTTTTTTATTATTTGTTCTCAAACTTTAAAAATAATAGATATATCTTAGCAAATTGAATTAAATTAATTTTACATGTTAAACCATATTTTAAATTAGCAATTTAACTGTTTTATCATTTGATTTTCAATTTAAATATCAGTCTAAAATACCATTTAATAATTTAACATTATAAGAAAAAAATTATATTTATTTATTTTTAAAATTTGAAAATCAAAATAGTTTCAGATTTAAAATTATCAACTACAAAGTAATCCTTAATTATATATGTTTAAATTTAAGATGTAACATAAAAAAATTCAAATAGTTCAGGCCTATTAATTCATTTAATTTTTTTTAAATCAAAATCAATACTTGATTTCGATAATCATTCCTGATTTTAGTTACGAAAATAAAGTTAATATTATTAGGTTAAAATGTTAATTTTGACTTAAAAGACAATATTTTCATTAATTATATTAAGTCTATATTTATCTTAAGAAAACTTCTTCAAATTTTAAAATATACTTATGTCTCATATTATACCAAGTTAAACTAGGTTAAAGATAAAGTTATTTTAATTATTTAATACTCATGATCTAATACTAATAAAATACTAACAAAAACACATGTGTCGAATATTCAGATTTATATTATATTAAAATAGTATAGTTTTAAAAAATATAAAATCTCATGAAGGTGATATTAAAAGTTTAAATAATATACTTTATATATATATATATATATATATATATATATATTCGTAAAAAAAATGGTATAATTAAAAGATGATGTAAAAAATATATTCTATATAGTAGTATAAAATTACTGTCTTTTACTTTTCTATTATTATTTTCAACACATTCGTGTTTGAAAACATTTTTTCCAAGATTGAAATAGAGATGTTCTATATAGTTTATTCTCTAATGTGGCAAAACATTTCCTACGTTCAAATCTTTCATCTCCTAAATAAAAGAAGCACTGATCCGCAACTCGGCTACTGCATCTTTTTTCAATCCGCAGACAAAGAAGAAACGATCCACAATACGTAATTGAACTGGGACTTTGATTCCTCGTAGCGCTTATACGTCGTACGAGGTAGGCGTTAGCTTCCACTTGATTTTGTTGATGACGTCCAAGTGTTCGATGAAATGCCCGTCTGAGAAGAATTTGTGTTTTTCCATTGCAGGTTGGATGGACGGTCTGAGAAAGATGGCGCGGTACGGTTTCGTGTTCTCCTGTAACCCTCGGCGGTTGTACGGCACGAAAGTGGACCTGAGAAAGCTTCGGCCGATGATTCTGAAGAGAATCGATAATCGGGCACAGTGTTACCCGGTTCGCTCAATGATTCCGGTCGCCAACGAGGTTCTCCAAGCCAGGAATGTTCTCATCCATGGCGTTTCTATCCTCCTTAACTTCCTTCCTCTCATGGCTTGCAAGTGAGTTAATTATCCTTTCTTTTTGGGAGCGGGTTTTAAATGCATTTTTATTTACATTACTGATACACATCTTTATTGAATATAATTTTGATATATAAAGATAGTAGTCGACTTGAGCATGTTACCTCTCCTAAAGAGTACCTATGATCTTTAACAAAACGAAATGATTTTAAATGACTTTTAAAGTGTTTTTGCGAGACACATTTAAATAAATTCCCTTTTTTTGTTTATTTAGTGCTAATGTTAGTAAATTATTTCCAATTTCTTTGTTTATGTTAGAGTTTAATTTGAATTTGCGTGTCACAAACAAGACCAAAAAGATTAGAAGATTAAGCAGTTTCTTTGGTTCTTAAATGTGATTATGGTTATTTTTTAATTTGGCACTTATACTTTATTGTAACTCCATAACTTTACTTTCTTATAATGGCAAAAGCGAGGTGAATGAATTTAAAAACTATTGAATATTTATAGGGATGAAGTTGAAAGATTTTGGTCCTATAAATATGATATTGAAAAGGGATGTTAACGGCAGGGACCATGCAACTCGATTTTATTTTAGTTCTAGTATGCGGGATTGTTGCTCTCAATTTCATTTGGGTGCTTTTGCATTAGGCAGCTTCGCCTGCACTGACATGTTATCGAATAAACTTGTAATCTTGTTCATACAATCATTGATTAACAAAGGACTTGTTTTGATCCTTCTCTTTTTTTGTTCGTTTAAATATCCATTGAAGTAGTAAAATGACGGAATAAAAGGCTGATGTTTTCTTGGTAAAAGAACTGAAGTTTCACAACATTAGCTTGCTAAAATATAGGTGACCAAACAAACAATTGTATTTTTCTGGTCGTTATAAATGATAAATGCTATTAGTAATGACGTGTTGGTTGTTTCTACTTAAAATGATAAAAGTTGTTTTTCTAAGTATTTTGTACATTTGTATCCTTATCTTATATTATTCATTTACAGATTTTGTCCAGAGATATATATTGGTGAGCAGGGACATTTAATTCAGACCTGCCGGGGTTTCAAGCATCGTGCCAAAAACCGGGTTCATGAGTGGATCAAAGGGGGTTTGAATGATATACTTGTCCCTGTTGAATCATTTCACCTGAACTACATGTTCCAAAGTGTTATTAGGCACAATGAAAGGTTTGACTTTGATCGCATTCCTGCCGTTGTTGAGCTATGCTGGCAAGCAGGGGCTGATCTCCCGGATGAAAACCTTAATTCAAGTAGCTCAAACTTGGAGTTTGCCAGTGAAAGTGTGCCTATAAACGAGAATTTGTCACCAGACGATCTTGCCTCTATAGCTAATAAAACATTAACTGCTTGGGAGGCTCTTAGGTCTGGAGTGAAGAGGTTGTTGTTGGTTTATCCAGTAAAAGTTTGCAAATATTGTTCTGAGGTTCATGTTGGGCCATCTGGTCATAAAGCTAGGCTCTGTGGGATTTTCGCGTATGAGAGCTGGAAAGGAGCTCACTTTTGGGTGAAAGCTAATGTGGATGACTTAGTGCCCCCAAAGATTGTGTGGAGACGAAGGCCTCATGATCCTCCTGTACTTGTGAATGAAGGGAAAGAATTTTATGGGCATGCTCCAGCTGTATTGGATCTGTGCTCAAAAGCTGGTGCCATTGTGCCTAAAAAGTATAATTATATGATGAAGTTGCAAGGTTTGTCTGGTCCTGCAAATAGTAGGATTTTTGGGATCACTACACAACCAAACTTTTGAAAGCAACAGTAAGTTGAATTGTTGGTCTGGTCGGAGGCAGGCCCTAGGTCAGGAACACTTTAGGGCGAAATTTGACATGTCATTACTTCCAGCTGCAACTTTTTTGCATAATTAAGGTTGTCTAACATATCTGATTATGGATCCATGTGCCTCTTATCTTGCTGTAATCTTCCGTTGCATGTAGTAAGCTAAAAATTTGGTCCCTATATCTCGTGTCCTACTTATCGGACCCGCTCCTCAGGTTGGAAGCAAAAGGTATTTTCATGTCCTACTTATTCAAAGATCCCAGTTATTTTTCTCCTTTGACTAGTTTTTTCCTTTGAGTATTCATAAGTCCATAATTATTCATCCGGGAAATTTTTTCCTTTGTTGTAAATGTTTGTAATATGTACATTGCTGTAAAAATTTGAAAGGGCTTTAGTACAGCGAAATTTATGATTTCTCGAGGTATCAAAAGGAAGAATTGCTTTCTTTACAGAATCGTTTATTTCCTGTTTACTATCAACTATCTACTAGTTTAGTTATAATTTTTATGACTCCTGATTGAAATAAGATTGTATTTGTTGGCTTCTTCGAGAGTTGGAACCTAACCTGAAAAACATGCACTAGTTTTTATTTATAAATAAGATGCTTGAATTTTAAATGAAATTGTTTCAGTTTGCTGAAAGAAATCTGTGACTTTGTGTTGGGGTCAAAAATTATTGTTGAGAAGTTTTTTAAACAAAATGCAGTTATCTAAGAACAAAGTTGACAAACTTTGCATGTGCTGTGACCTAAATGATGACAACAAACTTAAATTGAAACACTGATGATAGAAGGGTCTGGGTTCATTTCATTTGTGAGATTATTCCAATATATCATAGTCATATTAAGAGTAACGACCACAATAATTTATAACTCCCATTTGTGAGATTTATTCCAATATGTCATAGTTCCAGATTGGAAGATGATCAACTAATATAATAGATAATATTTCAAATGGAATGATTTTAAACATTAGTTCCGCTACCTTTATCTTTAGTTGAAGGTTTGCTTCCATATATTCAAACATTCCATGTTCTTGAGATCTTCCCTCTTGATCCACCAAAACCGGCCAAAAATCACCAAAATAAAAACAGCTAATATCTTAAATATGATAACCTTAACAATTTCAATAGATTTGAAAGGTGACCCTAGAAAGATTATATAAGTGAATGGAAAATTTTTTTTAATCCTTTTTTACCATCCCATTCTTATATTCTACTTTATTTGCTTTTATTATAAAGTAATTTTAGCATATCAAATGTATCAATAAAATTGATTACTTCAGTTAATTTTGTTAAAAAACATTATCATGGACCAATTTTCTTCTCATTATTAATAACTTTTAAAATTATCTTGTTATTCATTAATAAAAAAAAACACACCTACTCAAAAAATATAATATTTTATAAAAATTATAAAATGCTTTTTAAAATTGACCATTAATTTCTTCTAAGATTTGTCTCGTATTAAGGACCAAAAGGAGTGTGTGTTTTTCTTTCCAAAAATAATTTTATTTTGTAGGATTACACATCTCATTTAGCCTAGATTTATCCCACCATTCAATTCCTTTTAATCAGTTGCCATTTGCCAATATTTATCGTACACTGATGTTTACAATTCTGAAATTGGCTGGTAATAAGTTTAATGAAGGAAAAAACAAAATAAACTTTTTAGTATCTCATCTACCTCACTATTAAATGCTTGATGCATGTTAATTTGGAAGAATAATGATAAACAAAGATGAACTCGAGATCTACAAAACGTGTATGAGAATTCTGAAAACAAAAAATAAAATAATACTAATGTTTGCTACTGTTATTAAAGTTTCATCTCGGCCGAATATTGGTTAAATTTAACTATTTTATCTTCATATATATTCTTCTTAGTTATAGTGGTTGCATCTGAACATACCAGAAAAGAAATTATTTTGTCTCCATTCTGATTTTCTTTATTTTGTCCTCAAAGATATTTTGGGTGAAGAGAAGCCTAAATTGCTAAAAATGGTAGCAGTCACTTAAGATTGTCCACTTCTTTATACTCTTTAAGACTTTCATTCTATCTAATAATGTAAACATGAAATTCATCCACAGAAGAACCAAAATTAGAGAAACACTCAACGGCTCTCTTTATTTGATTATGAAGATTTTTAGTTTATATAAATCCTGAATCACTAGCATTGCGTCATTTTGTACTGAACAGAATGGAAGAGATTCCCACAAAACTACGTGATTATCAGTCATTTAATCAATTTTAATGACTTTCCTATGATGTTTTTTCTTTGAATATTACTACCCATAATAAAGTATGGCAAAACAAAGTGAGTATAGAATATCAGTAAACTACAGATTCTTTCAAAAGACATACCAAGCAAACAAAGTAAAACAAAATCTGCAGTCACAGAATGTTGTCCCCTCTTTTAACTCTAGATGTAAGAAACAATAATGCAGAGAAATGTTTCAACACTGTATAGTTATTATACCTAGAATTAAACTCATGCAAACCCACCAGTGCTAACTGTTCCCTTAAACACATAGAGACAGTCTCCATTTTCAACTCCATGCCACCTGAGGCTACAACTATCACGCATGATCCTCTGTCTGTGTATAAACAAATAGTCATCACCAGGCAGAATCTTTCTGCTTATCAGTAACTGCTTCAACTCGTTCACTGTGTTTGCATCTCTCATCTCCAGTGGAATGGTGGCTTCATTAAGCAAGCTAGAAGAAGTTTGTACAACGAAGGTTAACTTCCTTGTGGGAGGTTCATCTCTTGATCGATTCATGGTCTTGAGGAACACCACAATCTCAGAAAATTCACTTATGCCATATTCACTCAAGGTTCTAAAATCTTCATCCAGTTCAGTCCCAGAAAAGTAAAGTGTCATTCTTTTGATGGGGGTGCTATCAATGATGTGAATTTTTTCCTTCAAGCTACGAACAGTGTCAGTTCTGTCCACCTCAATGCTGAGCTTTTTAGCTGAAAATTTCACAGTGATTTGCATTTTGATAGGGTGTGACTCTGCTGGTTTGATGGTGAGGTCAATTTTTGTACCTTCAGTCACTATTGGATAGTCATCCATGTCTAATCCATCAACTAGTTCCCACCCAGTAACTGATAGGACTTGTGAAGCCACTGGAACCCCATGAAGTTGCTCTATTTTCTTCTTGATTGCTACAACTGTTTCTTGTGCACCAACTTCAATGAAAAATTGGTTTGCTCTTGTGACAATGGCAACCCTCATTGTGGAGCCTGATGTTTTTGGACAGGTAAAAGGGAAACAAAAGCAGAAAGTTAGAGCAGCTTTAATTTGCACAAATAGTACCTCCAATGTGTCAGTAACAAACTATGAGGACAATCAAAATGATTGGTTAGGCTCATGAGATTCTGCAAGCAAAGAGATGTAATTTGTTAAAAACATGTTAAAGATATGAGCTTTCCACAACTTTACAGAATGTGGGGCTTAAGCTCAATTCACGCAAAAACACCTCTCTATATTATCAGGTCTATCTTTGAAAACTGCATTCTCGGTAATTGACTACTCATTGTCTTGTTGTAATGCACAAAGAAAACATCATAATCAAGCCAGACTTGGAGCATATTTTCACAAGTTTGTAATTTTAGAATCAGTGTAGACTTGGAGCATATTTACATTGAGATTTTTGCACAGTTTAGTCCATTAATCAGCAATCATTCTGTTATAATTTAGGTGATGTTCTTGTAGCATATTTATAACTTAGAACTTCCAAGCCAAGAAAAAAAAAATTTCTAAACTCTATACATTCTTCTGTCACCTATATTTACAAGGTCCAATTAAGTCATACCTGAACTTCAAGAGTCATATTTTATAATTGAAAGTATTGCAAACAGAGAATAAAAGAACTTTGATTTTGTTGATTACAAAAACTTAACTAATAAACTGCTACCTAATTATTTATACAACATATGAAACTCACTATACTGACTAACTATACAATATAATTTTGCAATATTGGTGGGCTTAAAGTTAATTACTGAAATAAATGTGCATTCATATTGGAGTGAGACTCTCTCTTTGCATGGGATTTTTAGAAAAAGTTGAAAAAGAAAAATAACTCAAGGATTTTCAATGTTATTTACGTATACTTAAAAAAAATACTTAGAAGGTTTCTTTAACATAACAAAGATGATGACAAATGAATAAAAGCACAAAATTTTGTTTAGAGAGAAAATGAAAAACGTACCCTTAGGATTGAGAGAATGATCTAACGTTAAAAAGAATATAAGATACTGTTTAGAAAAATAAATGAAATAACACTTGAAAAAAAAAATTAAAAGTGGATAAAGAGAAAAATATTTGTAACACTTTGTGTTATAGTAGAACCTGGTGCAGTTAGAAACTAGACGTAGTCTTAGAGACAAAAACAACTAATATAAGTTTTTATTTCTTTTTTCCCCTTATCTAAAATTAAGTTTGTTTTTTTTTTTGGAAAAAACTCCAAAGTACATAATATGATATTTAAAAAATGGGTTTTAAAATACAATTAAAAATCCTTCTTATGTTTTTTATTTTGTAGAAAGGATAAGTAAATTGGTCTGGCTAGGCAATTCAAAAATGGGTTCATGGAATACTAAATCTCTAAAAATGAAAATTTTGGAAGTGAGATCATATAGTTTATATGCTTTGTAGCCAACAAGATAATGAATAAACATAATTGGAAGAACTATTAGATTGAACTTATCTATCTTGGATGACAATGGAGATATATTTTATGCAACCAACAACATTTAGAGTTGAACAATAAAGAACCTTATTGAATAGAAAATTATAAGGAGTTTTACCATTGAATAATTTATGATCCTATTTATCAAGAACACAACAATATTCAAACATTCTCCCTCAAAGATAATAAGAGTTTTGAGTTAGAAGTATAATATTCTTGCTAATTAACATGATTTATCCTTTTGTTCAAAAATTGAATTTTGTTATAACCTTTTGATGGTTGTCCCAAGAAATGGATTCATTGTCTTAATCTCTAATGGAAGAATTCATAATGGCTTGTTTTTTCATAGTTAGGCTTTTTATGAAACGATTGTTCTTCACACCCTCAAATTACTTCATCCACCATCTGTTATAATAAAATAATGTTATTATAGTAAAATAATGACAATGACCTTTCCAAATCATTTCATTTTTCTTTCAGAAAACATATACCATCTAAAATATAATAAAAGGTTTTCATAACACACTCAAAAAGTTAATTTATTAATCAAGAATCTAAAATAAATTTTAAAAAGGATAATTTAAAATAATTATATCATATTTTTTTTTTCGCAATCTCATATGTTTTCCTTCTTTTTATAATTCACCAATCCATTATCTTTTTTCTTTCCTTTTTTTTCTATTTATTTTTGAGTCATTTTGTTTTTATGTACAAATAATTTTTTCATTTGTGAAAACAATCTTTTGAAATAGATTTTAAACCTGATCAGAAATATCATTCATTCTACTCTAACATAACTTATTTTTGTCTGAACGGACTCTAAAAATGAATTATTAATATAAAAATTTAACACTCCCTTCAACAAAAAATCTTAAATTTCAGTATTTACAGGTTTTTCTTTTCATATGTATCAACTGATTTTTTTCATCTAACCACATTGATTTAACATATGCTTTAAAAAACTATAACTGTCAGTTCAGTTAATCTTTTGAGAACATATGAGGATGAAGAAATTCATTTTTTTATTCCCCATTGAAGAGTTAGAACAAAATCATTAAAAAGTGTAAAAATATGTATGATTGAAAGAGGGATTCATGATGAAATTCTGAGTGAAACCATATTGAAAGTAGTTCAGTAAAAAAAAGAAAAAAAGCTGCAAAGTGAATACTTATATATATATATATATATATATATATATATATATATATATATATATATATATATATATATATATATATATCAGACAACCATATTATTGGCTAACAAACTAAACAATGTAATAGAATTAATTTGACTGACTATAAACTAAGAACAATAAAAAATTATTAAAGATCTTATAACATATAGATAAGCTTACTACAAAAATAACTTTAAAATCTGTGTTACATACCACTGCAAGTGATTGATGACAGCAGGAATCCAATAGCAACAACTTTTAACCTGTAGCTACTTGTAAGAATTTGTAACATTACAAAGCAATATATATATATATATATATATATATATATATATATATATATATATATATATATATATAATCCCTTTATGTATTATTTTACATAATACAAATATTAATTAATGAAAACACAAAATATAATTAATGCAATTATTAAATATAATTGATTTAGTACTATAAAAAAGTATCTTATTTAATAAATATAGTATATTTATTGAATTAATAAATAGGATATAAATTTATTAAGCATGTAATTTTTTATTTGAACACACAAAATAATGTATTGATATTAAATATAATAATTATTAAGTAGATAGGCATATGAACACATTTTCATGGATATTCATGATTTTTTCATAAATTTTTTTAATGAGTATGTGTATGAATATTATTTGGTTTTTTAAATTATGTATGAAAATGTACTGTTCATTCTAGTCTTTATTTTAAATTAATAAAACACTTTTATTCTTATCTATTAGTGACTAAAAAACATGTATTGATTTCTTTTTGTAAATTCATATCTTATTTTCTAGACATTTAGTTTATCATTTCTATTTTTTTATATATATAATTACTTTATAATTATCCAATTTTATTTAGCATTCTTGTTTGATATTTATGTAGTTATAATTTTTTTCCTTAATATTATATATATATATATTCTTTTTGACGATTAAATATTTAATAATATTATGTTTTTTATTGTTATTTTTTTAAAAGAAAATTACTTCATTCATGTATAAAATTGTAAAATAAAAAATATAGCAAGTATAGGTATATCTATTATTTAATAAGAATGAAATAAAAGTTGTATATCCATTAAA
Organism: Vigna reflexopilosa; assembly: GCA_027742785.1. NCBI lineage: Eukaryota > Viridiplantae > Streptophyta > Magnoliopsida > Fabales > Fabaceae > Vigna > Vigna reflexopilosa. The sequence continues at coordinate 6,744,630 of CM050932.1, forward strand.
TATGGATATGTGGATGTAGATACATTTTTACTTCAAAAATAAAGAATAGGATAATTAAATCCACATCCCCATCTAATTCTCATCCCTAGTTACAAGTTTCATATATGTATCTATCTTAGTCTAAATTTGTCTTTATGAATCTAATAATATATGTTTAGTCTTAATTTCAACTTTAAAAGCATCATGTACTAATTCATTCACACATTCAATAAAATTAGGTTTAATAACATATCTCTGCACTATTATATATATTTTTTTTCAATTTTAATATAGTCATTTTTCTTAAATTGATAGTAATTAATGCAAAAGCAACTACCCTGGATAAATGACAAATGGAATACTATTAATCATATATCAACAACAAATACTACACATCACTATTTCACTATTAATTACTGAGAGAAAGCTATTAAATTAAACTATAAAACTGTGATGTCATTTATAAAATATATTCAATTAACATTATATTTGTTAAATTTAATATATTTATTAAACTTATTAATATATATTCCTATTTATTTATCACGCCTGCCTTGCATACAATATCTTACTTGTTGTTTTAAATATATTATCTTTGATTTTAACCATGTATTTTTTAGAAAGAAATATTTTCTTAATTATTAATATTCATAAAACATGTTTAAGTGAGATTTTAAAGGTCTCAAAAGTGTATAATACTTTTTGTTAGAAAAAATAAAGATATATTAACTTATTATTTTATATATTTTATATTAAAAGCAGTGTTAATCTTGTATATTACTAGACTCTAATGTCTTGCCACTGAACCTCTATCGTATATCAAAGAGAAACAAATGCTAATCATATTTATAAGAAAAAAATGTTAAAATGATGTAAAATTTAGAAAGAATAGTACATAAAATTAAAAGAAAAAAAAATAAATGTAATTTATGATGGACTAAAGAGAATGAGAATGAGAATGAGAATGAGAATGATGCACTTACTGCCACTCTGTCCTTTAATCTCCATTGGCTTGTCTTTAACTTGGTGTCAAGAGATACCATACCACCCTTTTCTTCTTTTCCATCTAACTTATTTTATTTATTTCTATGTTTTTGTCCTATATAATAATTTCCTACTTCAAACCAATCAATTTGAGGGCCAACACATATACTACAAAAAAAAATCATGTTTATAATAATAATAATATTTGTTTATTGTCCAACATATTTTAGAAATGGAATTTTGAGGCATGTAATGTTACTTGAGGAAATTTCTGAGCTAACCATTTTTGGTTTCATCCATTCCTAATAATCAATCTTATTTCACACTTCACAACGTACTATTAAAGCTTCTTTTAGAAAATATCTAAATCTGACATCACATTCCTTAGCTTTAATTCCAGATAAATATGCTAATCATTTTTAGTTACTTACTATATTTTACTTTCGAGGATTAAACTTTATTCCTTTTCTTTTCTGTCGGACTAATCTTCAAATGAAATATTGAACGTTGTGCAAGTTTCCTCACAAAGCTGACAAATTTCAATCAGTTTTATAAAAATTCATTTTATACTAAATCAGAACATTATAGATATTATTAATATAGAAAAAAAAAATTCTTAAAAAGCAGTGATGGTCTGTAAGAATGTAGTTAAATTTAATTAAAATTTATGAAGTTGTGTCCAAGTTTCCTAGGATGGAACTTTTTTTGAGGATGATTTTCACATAAAACATGGATGTAAAAAATTACATTATTCGAAAATTTATCTGTCTTTGTTGGAAGAGATTCCATTATGTTGCATCCAACACCATTGGTGGCAAAGGTAACCCTTGCACACTTTACAGCCATAATCTGTTTATGGAAGTAAGCACGAAATATTAGACTTATGTAAGAAAGATGCAGCAAAAAATATGTTTCTATTAAATTGGTTCGAGAATTGGTATTTTTTTTATTTTATTCTTTTTTATCGTCCAATCTTTTTTAAGAACATAATTAACTCTGATAGGTTGTTGATTCTTAAATTTTGTATTTAAGTAGATATGTTTGATCTCTATTTTATTAGGGTAAATCAAGATTATTTTACTTAAACATCAATCTCATATTTATACAGCTAAGCACATTAATTAACCATTAACTTAGTACATTTTTTTAGACAATTAACCTAAAACAATCTGATTTATTAATACTTGCTAATATAGTTGTTAACTGCTCATAAGTAACTCTTATAGATATATTTCATACAATAGATATATAGATTTTGATTTATAAAAGATGAATTTAAAACATGAAACCGAATAAAGAGATAAAGAGTGAACTAAAACAATTTATTCTATACTTTAAGCTAACTTTTCCTTAAGTGTTTGTAATTGGACACCACAGAATAAGTAATAAGTTTTATCTCATGTTTTTGTAAAATATTCTAAGCAAGTCTATACATAATTTTATTATTACTATTACTATTACTTTTATGGTATTTTTGCTTATTTTATTTTTTAACAAATCATTTTAATATTCACTCATAGCAAGGAAGACGTAAAAGGTTAATATGTTAAATAAGGAAATTTTATTTGTTTATTAATAGAATGTCTTAATTATTGAATGATAACATTAAGATAAGATTTTTCATTAGAATATGCTAGTATAGCATATAAAATTAAATTTTAAAATAAAAATCATTATTTTTATTTCAATTTTTTTTTATAACAGTCAAACCAATTATTAGAAAGACTGTAGATCTTTTAAAAGCATTACATTGAATTAAAATTATAAAAAAGTCTAAAAAATTATGTGAAGCAGTAAAATTTACAAATAACTAAATTAAGAATTTATAAAATTATTCTCAAATTACTCTAAATAAATATTTTATTCTAAATATATACATATTTGTCTTTAAATATTTATTAACTTTAAAATTGATTTTTTGTTAAGAAAGGGGTACAATGATTGAGATATGATTATTTAAGTACAACTGGTCTGGTAAAGTGCATTCCATTGAAGACAGGCCTTGAAAATGGCATCATTTTTTAAAGCTTAAAATGGATAGAATGCGATGATTGGTTGAATTGGATATTTGTGAATTTAGCAGAAAATATGCAATAAATTTAAAGCTGGTTTGATTAATTAATAATTAAAAAAATCAGGTTCCTATTTGCTATAATAAATTCATTGATTGGTAGTAACAACTGCTTTTGCTTTTGGCTATTGGGATGTAGCGAGTGTTACAGAATATGCCAATATCTTACACTTTCTCCTAATCACTTCACCTAATGCTCCTTCAATTACCTTTTATTTTTATTTCAAACTCAAAATTAAATTCATTTATACACCATTTACTCATTTCATTTAATTTATCTATTTTTTATTTATATATTTATTTACATATTAAAATTTTAGAAATTCTTTATATATAATTTTATTTATATTTATATTTTAAAAGTTGAAAATTATCACTTTTAATTTCAATTAGTTAACCACTTATTTATGAATAAAAATTTAGATAGATTCAAACATATTAGTCCACGTTTTGTTACTTTAAAAAAAATTAAATATATTTTTATTTTTTTTAACTTTTACTAGCAAAAGTTAAAATTAATCTAATTTTAAAATTTTAGTTTAATTTAATCTCTTAATTTTAAAAATATATAAACTTAATTTTTAACTAAATTTTGTTAAATTTATTTAATATTTCTGATCTGTTTTATAATAACATTTTGAGTTGTTTTATTTAATATATTTTTAAATTAATTTTCTTTAAAACTAAAAAATGTAGCAAAATATCCAAATGAAAGTTTTAAAAACTTATCTTGTACCATTAAAAATGTTCAATAAAATTAGTTAAAGATTGATAAATGTAAAATAAATGTTTATCTAATTCGTTGTACAAATTCAATTTAAATTTTTTATTTTCGTATTTTATAAATTTTAAATTATAATAAAATTTTATAAAGATCAATGTTTTACTAAAAATTGAAATAATAAAATCATTTATTAAAATTGTTAGAAAATAAAAAATAAAAAATAATAATAATAAAAATTCATCAATAATAATAAAATTATGTTTGTAAATAAAATCATTACCATAAGAACTAGGAATGTTTTGTCGTCAACCCGATAAAAAAAAATCATTAGTAATTATTGAAATCAAAATCCATCCATAATTATTAATAAAAAAAATTGTCAATAACTATTTGTTATTTATTATTAAAGAACATTGATTAGTGATAAATATTTTTCTTTCAACGTTTTTTTTCTTTATCTTTTTTCCACTCATATCTAATTAATTTATATAAGTTATGACATTGCAAAAAAAAATTGATGTTCATTATTCACTGAATTGTTTTTTTAAAAATTCAATAATTCATGAATTTTACTAATAACTTTTCAAAAAATCAATTAATAATAAGCTTATTGATAAATTTTAAAAAAATTCAATTACTATCTAATTTATGAAAGGTTTTTAGAAAGTTCAATTACTAATCTATTTTATTGACATTTTTTTTAAAATTTGCAAGTTAATAAATAAATTTAATCAACCAATTTCAATAAATTCTAACAAGAGAAAATAAAACAAAATAGACCAAATTTATTGTAATATATATATATATATATATTTGTAAAAATATGAGTTTTATATATATTGAAAAAGTGTAGTTGTCTTTTTACATGTTCATCTTGTTTAAGTTTATGTGATTGAGTTCGTGTGATCGAGTTTGTATGGACAAGTTTATGTGTGTGCGTATGTACGAGCTCGTATATGACTATTTTTGTTTATTACCTACTTGTTGGTCATGTCTTTCTCTCATAAGCTACATCAAATTCTCATCCTTCTCTCACAAGAATTGGAAAGCTATATCAAATTCTTATATATATATATATATATATATATATATATATTTATTTATTTATTGTTGAGAATCCAAGTGTAAATCTAAATCTTATATTGGATAGAAATAAGAAAGTAGAACATTATATAAAAGGCTTAATACCTCCATTGATCCTCTTATTTTTCTGCTAATCTTATTTTGGTCCTCAAGTTTTAAATTGTCTCAATTCATAATTTTTGTAAAAATGCACACATTTTACCCTAACCGTTAAATTGTCTCAAACGGCGTTAATTGATGCTGGGATGAATTTTTTATTTTAGGCTTAATTCCTCTTTTGGTCCTTATTTTTGTGTGAAAATCTCAATTCGGTCCTCAAGTTTTGAACTGTCTCAATTGGGTCATAATTTTTGAACTGTCGACAACGACGACATTTTTTAGTTTGAGAGGGAGAAAATGTGTGAGTCGGGGGGTTTGAGGGTAGAGGAATGAGTGAACTGTGATCAGTGATTGGAAGGAAAAAGAAAGACTATAACCACGTGGATTTAATGATTTTAAAACATAAAAAAAAAATTAGAGCTCAGTTCAAAGTTAACGCCGTCTCAATACACTTAACGGTTGGGGTAAAATGTTGTAAAATGTTTGCATTTCATAAGGACTTGAGGAAAAACTTGAGGACCGAACTAAGATTTTCACACAAAAATAAGGACCAAAAGAGGAATTAAGCCTAAAATAAAAAATTCATCCAGCATCAATTAACGCCGTTTGAGACAACTTAACGGTTAGGGTAAAATGTGTGTATTTTTACAAAAATTATGACTCAATTGAGACAATTTAAAACTTGAGGACCAAAATGAGATTAGTAAGAGGACCAATCGAAGTATTAAACCTATATAAAAATAAAAAACTCATTAATTTATTGTTATATTGTCCGTTTTGAACTAAACTATCACGGTATATATATTTATAATTAAACAAGTAAAATAATCTTAAATAATATTTGAGTGAAGGTAGATTTAAACAAATTAGAGGTTAGTTGTTTGATATATTATACAAACACATAGTTGACCTCTTTAAAGAAAATATACATTATGAAAGTGTTACGATTTTTTTTCCCCAATATGACTATTTTGATGATTCAGAAATTGACAGTTCTTTTATTTATGAATATATCTCTGTATATATACTTCCAAATATTTACAGAAATCGAAAGCTAACTTTTGAATATAATATACATTGCAGCGCAGACAGATAATGGACAACTGGTGCCTTGCCGACACCTTTGCATGCTCACTCCATAAAATTATTAACATAAAAAACAATGGGACAAACTTCAATTCTCCCAAGAATGCGAAAAAAACAATTATTCCTCTCTAATTCTTTAAATATTCAATACTTTTAAAAATAAGAGAAAAAAAATAGTAAATTTCATAATTATTGAATCATTTTATAATCTATTTTTTCTTTATCAAAACAAATTTAAAATTCATCTCTTAAAATAATATTACAGGTGCTTAAAATCTGGAATCGGCTATAATATTTTTGATAAAACTTATTTTTAAGATTCATAAGAGAAATTATATAAATAGTATTCAAGTCCAATTTATATAAAAAATTAACATCATTTTTAATATAAAAATTTCAGAATATTAGATTTATAAATATTTTTCATAAATACAAATTTTATTTTTATTTTTATTCAATGTAAAATTTAAATTCACATAAATTCTTTCTGATAAAAATATATTGAAATAAAAAAAGAAAAAAATGAGTATAAAGTATAAGAAACTACACCAAAACTATACTTATCATAAAAAAACTAAATAAATATACAAATATAATCATTAAACCAGTTATACTCTTATTTATGAATACAAATATTTTATAACTTTAGTTTTTGGAGTGAGGAAGATGGTTTCATGTCATTTGATTACCTCTCTTTTTTTCTTGATTCTTTGAGGAAAAATTTATAAGCGACATTTGATATCAATTTACAATGAATAAATTAAGATAACAAACTATAACATCAATTTCAACTTAAAATTTTTAGATAACAAATTTATGATTTTTTTATACTTTTTTTTTTAAGTTCAAACTTATATTTGTATTCCTAATAATGTTTAACTAACTTCATAAAATAAAAGAGCTTAAATTAAAAAGCTAGCATATTATACTAGTTTTAATCAGACCAACAACAACTCATTGAAAACCGTGGCTTAACGAAGTAATCTTTGTTTTTCTTCAATGTTCATTACAAAAAGAGCTGTCATTAATTTATAGAGGAAATACCGTTGCATGATTAGGGGTTTTCTAGGTTTTACTTTTCAACAAAGCATCCTGGGTTCGATGTGCACATGAGTTGGAATCTGCTTTTAAAATAACTAACAAACTTGCTTTATGCAAAGTGGGACACAATATGACATGAAATGAAACGGACCCACTACACTAATGTTAAGTGCACTTATTTCCATCAAATTCACTTCAACTTAAATGCATTCATCTCTCCATTTTTCGGAACGGCAAAAAAATTTCAATATGCTTATATTCATGGATAAAAAATTGGATAATTGATATTTGCAAATATTTATTATCTCGTTTATAAACAGGTATTTTAATTTATATTTAATTTAATTTTTATTATATTTTATATATTTTTTTAATCTTATTTAAATAATTTATAAAGCTATATTTTTTAAAATATTTGTAAGTATTTGTATGTTTCAAAATATTCGCGAATATTTTTTAATCGGGTTGATAACGGATCGGATACCAAATGAAACTTTTTAGGTAGAATTGCATATATACATTATTTGTACCGGATCGACCCGTTATCATCCTTCTTCACAACCATTTGAATTTTGAACAAGTCAATATTAGCACATCAATCCATGCAACTTTTGTTATCCATCATGATTGTGTTTTCCATATCCTCCATTTAAGTCTAGTTATCGTAATTTTGATTTGGGGTCACAACAATGATAATGCTGATATTTAACTTTACCTACACTTGCCGTGAGGTAACAGCAATCTCAAGTTCGTAATATTATTAACTGGGAAATGTGAGTTAAACGAATGTTTCTACTTTACTGCACAAAAAGAACTGAAAACCAGTTCATTTCACTGGTTTATTGTTACTCTACGCAAAAGTAGCATGTGGGAACCACTCTGACTTTTCTATACACCAAAGGATTTACCAAAAATTTCAGTCTCTATCTTTGTATCATGACGAATTTAAAGTATGTTTATGATCATAATGAGATTTAGATCAAATCAACTTTCTTTCCTACTAATTACTATATAATTCACATGCACGTCATGGCTCATAGGTGGCAGCAGGTAGCCATCGTTAATTTAATTGAACAATGGCTGGCTCAGAACAACTAAAGTAATGAACCAATAGTACACAGTAGCAGGTAAGTTTATTGTTTATTCTAAATTTCCTCTCTAAGCTAAGATTCAAATTGGAGTTACAAGATATTCGGCAAATATATGTTAAGCCATCACATAGTACAATGTATTACACTAAACATAATTAAAAATACTTTAAAAATAGTGAGTCTAAGTCTTATATTATATTGAGTAAACATGATAAAGTTGACTACTATACAAGAAATGGTACCGATTTCTTAAGTGAATTGAACACAGGTTTTATTGGTGTTTTTCTCCACATACCCTTCAAAATTTGACAATTTTATTATGAACAACGTAAATTTCTGTTATGTAAAAATATTTTGTACAAATTAATCTCGCGTTTAATATGATATCAGTGTATATACAAGAAGATTAAAGCAATATATTTATACTTGAAAGATGAATTATTGGTATGGGATCCTAACGTATCAACATTCACTATCTTTTAAATTACTAACTAAGATCATATGACGTGTGCTATAGTATTCAGAAATTCAACTATGAGAACTTGCTATGTTTGTCCTATAAGGGTGCATCCAACTAATCATTATTTTATTATACAAGATACAATTATTACATTCAAATGGATTGTAAATTGCATGTAGCATCACCTTGTGGCACATGTTAGTTAGCTGCATGGACCATCTCTATGATTTGTCATATTTCTTGCAGCCTAAACTTTAGGACTATAAATCACTGGCCACTGTTGTGGAAACAGCAGCAGAGAGAAATGCAATTTCCTCTTTCAAGAAGTATCTGAGTGTTATATATATATTGTTCATATTATATTTAGTCACCAAGCTTCTTGGATTTCTGCTAGCTACGTGAAAATGGGAAGCCACTTCAGGTTTTTAAGCCTTTGCCTCTTGGCATTGGTTGCATCAACTCAAGCTCAACTTCAGTTTGGTTTTTATGCCAAGAGCTGCCCAAAAGCTGAGCAAATCATCTTGAAGTTTGTTCACGAACATATCCACAATGCTCCTTCCCTAGCAGCTGCATTAATCAGAATGCACTTTCACGATTGTTTCGTCAGGGTATGTGGTTCGATTATGCTCTAAGCTCCTTTAATTTTCACTTTACAATGTACTGTGTTGGGTGAAGGAGGTACCTAACATGAAGCATTTCAGGGATGTGATGGATCAGTGCTACTGAACTCAACAACCAATCAGGCTGAAAAGAATGCTCCTCCAAATCTCACAGTCAGAGGCTTTGACTTCATTGACAGAATAAAGAGCCTTGTTGAGGCTGAATGCCCTGGCGTGGTCTCTTGTGCTGACATCCTAACTTTGGCAGCCAGAGACACCATTGTAGCCACAGTAAGAGCTTAATCTTTATCAAGAAAGCTGAAGTATAAGCACAAAAGACTTCTGCTTCGTCTTTATCTTGACACTTTGATTTTGCTAACAAAAAATTACTCATTATGGCTTTCAGGGTGGACCCTTTTGGAAAGTTCCGACAGGTCGAAGAGATGGGGTAGTCTCTATCTTGGAGGAAGCCAGAGATAACATTCCTGCTCCATTTGACAACATCACCACCCTGCAAACACTGTTTTCCAACCAAGGACTTGATTTGAAGGACTTGGTCCTGCTCTCTGGTACTTTTTTATTAAACAATTTCCTAAGCATTATTTTACTGAAATATAGAAGAATATCTGAATGGATCGTTTAGTTTTTAAGAATATGCTAATTATGTTTCAAATCTTCAGTAATTAATGGCCCAGAGTTCAACTTTTTTCAGGTGCTCACACAATTGGTGTGGCTCATTGCTCATCATTATCAAACCGCTTGTTCAACTTTACTGGGAAGGGTGATCAAGACCCTTCACTGGACAGTGAATATGCTGAAAATCTGAAAACCTTCAAGTGCAATGACATCAATAGGTTGAACACCACAAAGATTGAGATGGACCCTGGAAGCCGCAAGACATTTGACCTTGACTACTACAGACAAGTGATTAAGAGAAGGGGCCTATTCGAATCAGATGCTGCATTGTTGAATAATGCAGTTACTAAGTCTCAAATCATTGAATTGCTTCAAGGGTCAATTGAAAATTTCTTTGCTGAGTTTGCCAGCTCCATTGAGAAAATGGGAAGAATTAAGGTTAAGACAGGGACAGAAGGAGAGATCAGGAAGCATTGTGCATTTGTAAATAGCTAAGAATCTTGTCTTGTTCATGGATCAACAATCCTGGTAAATCTTGATAATTTGTTTTTGGGTTTGGTTATTTATGCTATGTCATGTGTTGTCTACAGATAAAAGACCCTTATGACATGGTTGTTGTACTTTTATGTGTGCTGGAATAAGTGCGTTCATAGTCATTCTTGTTTCAAACTTTGCTGCTAGATCTCTTCTAATAAGCAGCAGAATTTAGAGGGGATTTATTGTGCTGCACACAGCAGAGTTAATGTATTGTGTAGTTCTTTTTTTTTTTATTGTTACTAATGTACTTTTTCACTGTTTTTGTTAATTAAATGCAATTTTTGTTTAAGTGAAGATGATTGTTTATTTATTTATTCATTTCAAATTATCCAAACCATACAAACAAGGGATGTGAAAGAGTATCCAAGCAAAAGCAACCCGTTCCAATATACTTCTGAAGTTGTATTTTATGAAAATTATTTATTCAGGTTCTGAATTTTTCTTGGTTATGGATTAATTGATTATTGATTAATAACATTTATCATTTGGTGAATGAACTAACATGTTTTTTAAGCAAAAAAGAAAAACAAACTGTCAAGCAAAAATCACTAAAGTTAAGATAAAAGGAACATGGAGATGTGAACATTACTTTTATATTAAGATAATTTATTCTTATATTATAAATTGAAGTTTCTATTTTAAAACGTGAAGATATTTTAGTACATGATTCATATTTTCAAAAATTCCCACTTAATAATAAAGAACGTGGTATTCTGAATTATTTTAAGTCACGATTAATTAAAATAGTATTCAATATAATGAGCGTGTAAATAATATATGTTGAATACATCACGAATGTAGTTTTTCATTTTTCACATTGAAGTAACTATCCCACTAATGGAAAGTTCTATTGGGTAAAGTATAGATATTTTTTATTTTGAGAACATAACAAATAGTAGCCACAAGTTTTAACATAAATATATTCAAAATTATTTATACAATTTTTCTAAATTTTGACATTATAAACTACGGTTTTATTCCCTTCGACCCTGCCAGAAAGTAAATGCAGCAGTCAGTGATCAAATCATTGTTTAATCTTTTGATAGAGACACTGTTTAATCTTTCTGCCAACAACACATTCCAATTGTTTCTATAGATGTAACATGAAAGAACTGGTGTAACAAATGTGGCATGCAGAAAACTGTGGACCTATTGTTTGAAAGGACTCAAATTTCAAGACAGCAACAAAAGCCCCTAACAATTGTTTCCCTTTCAATTCCTCATTCCTTCTCTTTTCTTAGCATATCAACTTAATCTTCTGCATAAGTATAGTTCCAAAATTATGGCTCTTCTTCAATGCACTTTGGACACCTGCATCTGAAACCATAATCTGCAAGGGATGCCTGTCTTTCTTCAAATGGAAGGTCCTCATCAACATATGATATGGTTATCTGCAAGTCCTTCCATGAGTTAATTAGTTGAACATGGCAATATATACAAGAAGTTATAAAATTTAATGTGGTAATTCCATATATGCTGTCTCCTTTTCTATAGCTTGGTGTCATAAACATCCTTGTCATTTGGGTAGTATAAAATACCAAATTCCCATTAAATCTTTTGTTAAAAGTTACTGGCCTGCTAGATATTGGTATTAAGTATACACCTACCTCTTCTCCTTTACGAATGAACCTATGTGCAATTATTGTTGCCTGGCCATCTTTATCCTGTATGCACAATGTGTAAGGTTTTAAAGATAAATCTTTATTATGTTTAACGTCACAAACAAAATTACAGCAGAGGTAAGAAAAAATGCCCTGCACTTTTTCATTGTAAGAAAATCACTGACAGGCTACATAAATGAGAAGTATGACAAAACATGTTGAATCCAATAGAGAAATAAACATAAATTAAATATTGGCACAAACAACAAATAAGTAGTTGATAGCATGCTCTGAAGTCTGAACCTGCGTTGTTTAAGCAATTGTTATAATAAGATTACTATCAGAAATGGACCATGACTAACTAACTATCTGGTAAAAGTCAACTCCAGGAAGGAGAATTGTCCTAGTTGATGAGTAATTTAGCCATATTCTTGGGTTATGTGAGCTATCAAAACAAAACAATATTGTGCAAGTAATTTTCAATAGTATGAAAAAGCAACATGCTTAACTAACCAAGCAAGCATGAAAGGAGAACTTCAACCCATTAAAGAGCTAGGGGATTCTGTAAACACACATGGCATGCACATGTATAAAGGGAATTCTCATTTTCTTTTTCATGTTAAAATTAAAACAGATTCATGATAATAGATGTATAACGCCAAAAAAATTACTCTAATCAATAATTTCTGACATCAAATGAAGTAAAAAATGCAATGCAATCAACTCAAACCAAATTAAGTAGTAAATAAGATAAAGCTCGTTTTGCCCCTACGTACCTCATCTCTTTTGAAAGCTTTGGCATTAGGACAACAGGAATGGTTCATGCAGCTTTGCAAAGGAAAAAATGCAGTCCCTAAAATAAAATTTAACAATCACATAGATTTATCACTCAACATTTAAAATTAAAGATCAAAATGAATGAGGATATACACCAGATAGATAGAAGGAAAATGATACACAGAATTGAAATTGCACTATATTATATTAAATAGGTACATTCTCAGGGTATTTGAGCGACCCTGAGAAGACAAGCTACCCTCCTCTCTTGGATTCGCTTCCTTTTTATAACATCCCCTTCTTTGGTTAGTTACCTAGCTAACATTTACTGTTCTGTTGTATTGAATAATCCCTATTGGTTCCTTGCTTCAAACCTAATCCTTCTCTCATAGATCCTGTTTATTGGAAGTGTTATAATAAAATTAGTACCTTCGCAACAAATAGAATAGCCTTCACCAAGTGCATCCAGAATAGGTTGCGTAATTTTCTCAGCCTCTTCCTGCCATTAATGTCAGCAAAAATAGTAAAAAGAACTAATTCTTTTTTAGATGATGTATTATAGCAATGAGAAATGAAGTCAAACCTTGTTAGGATGTGTCAGATCATCAATGTATAAAAAGTAATCCTCCACCGGAGAAGCCACAACCAAATCACTGGCAATATAGACTTATGATTATATTAGTATGATCCAAAATTTATGTTATAATTTCAGGTGCTCAGTTTACTTCAATGGCTACATCTATAATGCAATATTCAAGCATTGTTTTAATGGAAGCAAACAAGACATAAAATATAGCTTGGAAGAATAGAACTAAAACAAAGCTCCATACAGTATGCTCTTACAGATTATTCAGCTCAAACATGCCAATGATATGTCCATAGATTTCAAGGGAGAATACTGGAAAGCGTCAAGGATTAAGCCATTTAAAGCTAAAGTTTCAGGAAGAAAAAAGTGAAACTGTGTCACCGGGCATACACAAAGAATAGATCACAAAATCAGTATGTGTAAGGATACATGGCTCACATTCCTTGTCAAATATGGCTGCCTTAAGAAATTGTAGAGACTGAAACATCAAATTAAGATCCATAAAATTAGTAATACAATAAGCATAAAATCAGTGAATATATCATGTCCTACCATGCACTTTGAAGAATCTCACCTCAAATGCCAACTCTTTGATTTGCAGCCTGAATGATGCTTCGTCAGAAGAATCCACATCATCTGGCAAAGCAATACAGTCCCACCACCTACAAATATTTCGAAGTGACTTGTCGTCCATAGTTCAAATAAATCATACTACAATGTTCACCATCAAATGGAACAAGAAGATCGTGGCATTCTCTTCCCGGAAGATCATATGTGAATGATAGTTAAACAAAATTAAATTATTCTTTTGAACAATGAGGTTGATATATTATTAGATCAGTTTTACAAGGTAGTTTGTTGGAATGAGAACTATACTTGCATGAAACAGTGATAGCAAATCAAAGTTTTATAAAAGACATAATTCACTCTCAACAGATTGATAAAATGGGTATTAAACTATAGATCAGAAAAGAAAATATCTTGGATTTTCTCCAGCTCAACTCAATGAAGAGTATAAAATTTAGACAACCCTACAACACATGAATATGTGATGTAAAATATATATTAATAATATTTTAAAAACCTTTATTACTTGAAAACATGGTGCAATGCATGCCAGGAATCATGTATATATGTCAAATACTTTTCCTCAAAGATTCCAATGATGCATTGGGAAAGTATGAGCTTCTATATTAAGGCCTCGTGTAGACATGTAAAATCAGTAAGTAACAACCTTCTCTTGTGTCCCATTGATATAGGCCTCCAAGCTTCCAAAAGAAAAGATAAACTAAGGTGATTTGAAACACAGGATGTATCATGTTTCACTTGTTTTTCAAGACTGGCTGCTTTTAACTTGCGATATCTTAATATGGTTGAAGAAATAGCCTAGTCATAAAATCCAACAAGATGTCAGATAAATAGAGAAAATGTATGCAAGACTGGTGAAAATAGCTTATTTCATAAGTTGGGCATCTAAAACTACACACATGTACGTCTAATTTCAAATTAAAGACCAGCTTAGACAGAACAGAAAGATATATGTGATAGATAAAAGGAGCACAAGATTTTGAGGAAGAACACTTGAGAGTAAAATTTTCACAAGAATGTTTTTTATTTGATTTGATAGATATGTTGGCATTTACTAAAAAGTACGTACTAAACCTTGTTGAACTCTAATGACAATAATACCTGGTAATGTTATCAGATATTTGTGCATAAACAGCATACATGTGCGTGTGCATTTTTTCAAGCAGCATTCAATACATATGAAATTCAGAGAAAAATTAAACCTCACCTTTGCAGCAAGTATGAATATATCATTTGTTTCTGGGAGAAAAAGGAAAGATATAAATAATCAAGAAATGAAAAAAAAAAGCGGATAAATTTAGAATGTTTAAAATTATTCACCCCTATAGGAGTCGTACCATTAGCATGTTTGATGAATTTAAGGAGTGCCTCTCTATGAGCTGGATCAGAACTCTCACCAGTACAGAGTAGCAAATGGGAGGATTCCCAATCAGCTTCTGCACATGACATGCTACAGGTATTGACTACGCCATCAGAAGAGATTATATCATACTTCAAAACGCAAAATGTGCACAACAGATATCACAGTAACCACAGGAAGCTAAAGTTAAGAAAAGCCATTACATGGAAGACCACATGAATACCACATTGTGCTGTTTGTAAAATTTGGGCACATAAAACATTGTGCAAATCTTTAAGGAGTCCAAGTCTTTTCCTTTTTTCAATCTAATGGACCTTGAAAAGTTTGAGAATGGATAAAAAGCTGTCTGAGACTCAGTAGGCCAGAATTGTTATTGCTTGTGCAGTATTTGTCTTTATGTAGTTATGTAGGCAATTATTTAGGTACATAAGCATAAGTAATTTTTTATTTTTTTTTTGTGTCCTATTTCTGAATTTATGCAGTTATTTAGACACTTATAGATTGTTATGACAGATAGTGTGATGGTTTAAGTGTATGAAGCTTGGGGGAGGTTATTTATTGGGTAGTTTAACTAATTGCTGAATGCAGGAGGAGACTCCTTGTTAGGGGGAAACCTGTGCTGTCAATGTCTTGAATTGTAAAACTGTCCCAATGAACAAATTGTTTCCGTAATAAATACATAATTCAGTATGCTTACTCTTGAGTTTAATACAATCCCAAACAAAAGATGTATCAAAATTAATGCTCTCAGTAGGTTTCTTATTATATTCTTGCTTTAGAGTATATAGAGGGGGTTTACTGATAAGAGGTAACTGTACAGTAGCGAAGTGTCAAACTATCAAATCTATATAATCAATTTCACTCTTACATAATTAAATGAAAAGAAATTTTAGCAAGTCTTGAAAGTAATCATTTATTCCTGCTGCTTGGCTTGGCAGTAAACTTTGACAAAATAAAATCATTGTATATACTCTATTTTTCTCCTTCAAGCAACCATAGTCTTACCTGCAATAGTAAGCTTCTCCACATCCACCAGGGCATGGAACAGTCGGCAACAAGGTGAACTTCTCGGAGCAAGGCAACACCAGTTGGCCATTCATTAATGATTCCACAACACCCTCAGGAAGAGGAACCTTAGTTTTGGAAATCCCAGCAGTACATTGCTGAGTATTCTCTTCTTCATCAGATGAATCCATTCCATGGAAGTTTTGTGAAGAGTTTCCAACATCACATCCATGACTCTCATTGGCCCTTAGTTGCTTCATGTAAAGCCTCCTTCCTATTTGAAGTTCAATGGAACCAATAAAACGAAAGCAGAAACTACAGACCAAACAATCAATCTGCATAGCATAGTAGACAATAAGGGACAGAAACAAACATCTTCAATTTGACTACACAAGAACAGAATAGTGAAAATAAAACAAACCTTGTTAAGGGAATGTTGAACCCCTACAAACATGGGGTCCTTCAGAACAAGTTCTCCCTCTTTGAAGTCCATGTCTGCATATACACCTGCAGTTTTCAAATTGCAGAAAAAGCACACAATGTAAAACATCTTAAAACAAGAGTAATAATTTACATGGTCATTGAATCACAAATCGTTTTTGTTGAAACAAGAGTAATAATTTACATGGTTTATACTTCATAGCGCAAAACTTGCATACAATTTCAACTCATAAAACAAATTGAAAGAAGTAAATATATACATTTAACAACTTTTAATGCGAAAATAATAGAAATACACGCTCCTCGAATTACTAATAAAAAAAAAAAACCTTTTCCAAAGTTGCCATCTTGTTTGACTGAGATACCAGAGCACCCTCTTGAAGACAAAAGGTTGTGATAATATTCCTGAATCAAGAGCAGAAAAAAATGAGGAGGGTTGAGAAATGTATCTCATAAATGAATAAACGAATGAAGAGATTACCTGTACTTGAAGAGGTGAGGGAGGAGAGAGAAGAGCAGAGATTTCAGAGGCACACGCCAACCCAATAGGGCAAACAGGCTCCATTGAAGGTTGGAAGAGAGTGAGAGTGAGAGTGAGAATGAGTTTGATGTCAGCAACACAACAAGGGTCACAAACACATGACGGCGCTCAAAAACCACATAGTACCAGCCATAACAGTAACATCGGAAGGTTTTAATTTATTGGCGTGTTTGTTTTCAATGTCAAAATACCAATCTGTTTGTGCTACAAATAATATTATGTGTAGAAATAAGAAACATTGTAGTTTTTATATTCTTTAATACACTATTTTTTAAAAAAAAAAATCATACTTTACAATTGTTTTTAATTTGATTCGTATATTTTAAGGTAAATTCTTGACAATGCCATGCCACGGTTTCGAAACCCCAGAATGAGCCTTGAAAATGATCGATTTGTAAAGAATTAAATTGCAAACTTACTCTGTAAAAAGGGACAATAAGAAAAATTGAGTATTATGTATGAAGGTAAAAAAAGATTGAGAAAAATATTTTCAACTCAATCTCATTGAGACTTCTTATAAGCCAGTCCAATTTATTGTATTATTTCCTCTAAACTATCTATAACAATTTTAACACAATTACTCACTATTTTATGCTTTATTATGTATATCATGAACTCTTTAAATGAGTCTTCTTACTCATTGCGTAAAAGTTTTTCTTTTCACGTGTCTTAGAGAAAAAAAAGTATTAAAGATTTATCTATCGTATGACTGTATGACCAGTCACATATTGATAATTGGATAGTTAATCATATATCATATTATTAAGCGAGTCACTAGCGATCCCGATCAATCACCAAACAAATCGGTCAGTCATAAGTCATTAGTATTAAAATATGATTACCGGTAATTGGACTATGATTAGGCCAATGTTAATTAAAAGCTCACCCTTAAACCTATAAATAGATATTTGAGGTAATAAGGTATGTGATTTGCATTTACTCTGTCATTAATTCTTAATTGCCAACGTTGAACTGATTTTGGCATCAAAAAGTCTTCTACAAGTACCCTTCGAGCGGTTTAGAAAATCAGTTCGACTTAGTACTTGGATTTCAGGACCACATTCAGACTTTGGACGACTCACCACAACTTAGACCGTTGACCTTAACTACATACTTGGCTCTATTCAAGGAGACTCGGCTGGTGGCACAAAAGAACAGTCGCTTGGCCGACGAAAAAAGGTCATCGAGGTCAAGGTGAAGAAGTTGGAAAATGTCAACTTCATTCGAGAGGTTACATACATCACGTGGTTGACGAACGTGGTTATGATGAAAAAGTCGAATGATCAATGGATGATGTGCATAGACTTTACAACCTAAATAAGGTCTGCCTAAAGGATGCTTACCCTTTCTCCAACATTGATGGGCTAGTGAACGACGTGTCAAGCCATCAGATCCTTAACTTCCTGGATGTGTACCTTAGGTACAATCAGATGCCCATGTATCATCCAGACAAGGATAAAACAACCTTCACCACTGAACATGCAAACTATTTTTGAAGCCACATACCAGCGACTCATGGACAAGATCTTTCATCATCAGATAGGCCCATGCATGGACATTTATATGGATGACGTGGTGGTAAGATCCTAGTCAGTTCAAGGAGCATATAAGAGATTTGGAAGAGGTCTTTGATAAAAACAAGCACTACAACATGCAACTTAATCCCTCCAAGTGTACTTTTGGTGTTGGAGTAGACAAGTTATAGGAATTCATGCTCACTACATGGAATATTGAGGAAAACCCAGACAAGTGTGCAACCTTTCAAGAGATGAGGAGTCCACAAAACCTGAAGAAAGTGCATGACTAGTGGGTTGCCTGATCTTTCTCTCTTCATTTGACAAAAAGGGTGGGGGAGTTGGTATTGTACTCGAAGGACCGAAAAATACATTGATATAACACTCTTTAGTGTTCAAATTTAAAGTTTCTAATCACCAGACCGAGTATGAGGCCTTAGTTGGAGGTCTTCCCTTGGCCAAGGATGTGAGATCATATCAAGTGGATTTTTAAACAGACTCCTAGTTGATGGTCGAACAAATGAATGGAACATTCCAAATCAAGGATGATAAACTCCTTTAGTACTTCCACAAAGCTACAAATTTGATCAAGGGCAGACATGATGTCCAAGCTTGTGCGCGACAAGGAGAATGGGCAATTGTCTATGGTGATAAGGCAAGTGTTGACGAAGCCAACAATGGAGTGTTTGTCCACATTTGTAGCTCAACGAGAGGACTGGAGGGAGAAAATCAAGACCTTGATGAGGAAACAAGAAGGAGGCGAAGTCATAAGTCCAACCGATGCTAAAAATACTACCCACTTCATTTTCATCGGAGAAGATCTGTACATGAGAGGGTCTGATAGCGATAAATTGGACGGTTAACCATATCTTGGATTATTAAGTGAGCCACTAGCAGACTTGACCGATCACCAAGCAAACTGATCAGGCCACATTAACCTTAATGTTGATCAACTTAAAGATAAAGTATAATTACCCGCAATTGGGTCGTGATTAGGTCAGCGTTAATTAAAAGTCCATTCTGAAACTTATAAATAGAGGTTTGAGGTAAGAAGGTAAGTGATTTACATTTATTGTGCTATTAATTCTTAACTACCAACATTGAACTAACTTTGACATCAAAGTATCTTTTACAAGTACTCTCTGAATAGTCAGTTCCTCCTAGTACTTAGATTTTAGGACAACGTTCAAATTTTAGACAACTTACCACAACTTAAATCATTGACCTCAACCCTATAAAAAAAACAAAAAACAATGTATAAATTATAAGTTTAAATTATAAATATTATGTTTATAATTGACTTTGTTCTTTATATAAAAAAAGGTGATTACTTTTATGAAATCAAATATAAATTTTAGTAATTTAGGACATATTATTTATTTACATTGTCTAAATAAAAACAATCTTTTTTTTACTAGTTTTATAAATTAAATTAAATTTAAATTTTACTATTTTAATATAGTACCAGAATTTATTTTGTTTTCCTCTATTCTTACTTGATAACTTTTTTACTTAACACATCTAAGACATAAATAATATAAGATGTGAAAATAATTATTTATTATTATTATTATTATGTATATTAATATTATCGAAATGGTTGTTTCATACTCTTGGATATCATGTCTCAATATGTTCAAGGACTAATTGTAAACTAATGTAATTTGAAAAAGTGAAAAGTATCATTTGTTAAGTTTTTATTATTTTCTTTCAAGGTCACCACCAATTTAAATTAGGGAGATTTAATAATTAAAATGCTTTAGGTGTAAAACATCGATTAAAATGGAAGAAGAAAAAAAGTAAAACTATCAAAATGGGTAAAAATTTGCAAGTCAATTCATTATGGGTTCGAGTTGAGTTGTGTTAAAAAAAAATTATAAATTTTGATATTGACTAAAAGTGAATTTGGTTCGCTAAGAACTCGACTTACCAATCCACCCACAAATTCTAAATATTAAATTATATTTAAAAAACAAAAACTGTAAATGTTCTCGTTGACTGTGAATAGGTGGTCTGATAGTGGCCCGATAACGGGTGGAATAATATGTCCAACAAACATCGCTAGGATAGACTTTAACGATAGTTCTGATACCATGTTAGAAGTAGACTTTAAGCATAACTTAACTCCACAAAACCGGCTTGTAAGGTGAGGTTTGCACCCACTTATATACTATGAATTGGCCTTATCTCTAGTCGATGTGAGACTTCCAACAGTTCCTTTGCATGCTTCTTCGACCAGGCTCCTTTGGATGCTCTTTCAATCATGCTCCTTCGTATTCTCCTCTTTTCGATTGTTGCTTCCATGACGATGATGTTGCTTCGATCATGCTTCTTTGGAGGTTCATTTGATCATGGTGGATTGAACTATATTTGAATTTGTAATTAAATGAGTCAATCTATTTAATCCACCAACACATAATGAATCAAGCTGAATTCAAATTTTTGAATTTACTAATAAGTAAACCAAATTAAATTGACTTACTAAGTGATCAATTTATGATGAACATGATCAAACTCTAGAAGAAGGGACGATAATGAAAGTTGAGGACTCACGTTTTTGTAAATGGGAGCTAATGAAGACAGCTTTATGTTTAAAGTTAAGATTTCTTTTGAAAATAAACAGTTTAAAGATATGTTTCATAAACTATGTATATTCATTGGCCAGTGTAGTTTATTTTAATGATATCAAATAAACTAGGGTATTATTTGAGCCACGCCATTGATTTGTATTGGTCATGAGGTTTGTTCTGGTTACCTACAATGCATAAGTTTCATAAGTGTTCAACCAAGAATCAACAAACTTCTTTTATAGCCACTCTGACATTGGGAGGATAATTACCGATATGATTCATGTTGGTATCTCGTAATGAAACATGACAAAATACAAACATCCAGTGAAACTTGCCGCCTTGCCGGTTTAAAATGTCTGGATGGTATACAATGTAAGGCACAAATTTCAAACCAAAGAGAAAAAATATTAAACTTCTTGAAAGCATCTTCATAAGGTCTTTCACCTAACTAGAGCGAGAACCTTAAATCTTCAATAAAAAAAAAATCTAACTTTGTTCTCATACATCTAGAAAAAACTGAAAAAAAGAACTTATAAATGTGAAAACCAAGATGCACGGAGGGACAAACTAGGAAACATTTATGAATAACATTTGATCTTTAGTGGTTTTAGAGTCATATGGATCCAAAGAACTGTTCCAGAGATGGAGCACTGAACACATTTGCAGCAGTTCTTTCGGCTTTATAAGGAGATACATGAAGTTGATACTTGATAAACCTCTGCAACATAATTCGTTGTTGATAGTTAGAGGATAAATTAAGCATGGTGATACTGTTGCTTCAACAACAATAATAATAGTATCACTGATCACAGTCTAAATTAAATTGACTTGATGGATAATAGCAACATACAGCTAATTGAGAGACAATTTCAGGATTTGAATCAATATGCCAGTCAGGTTCCAATTGCCTAACAAATGATGACCGTCCATTCTCTGTGCTGCAGAACAAAACCTGCATGGAGTTGCCAGAGATCAAAATAGAGTACTTAAAAGTTATTAAGAAACGCAAATCCAAGGTAGATACTCAGCATTAAATTCAATTAATGGATACTGAAATTATTCATAAGTTATATACAGAAGACAATTGTGTGCTACAAATCTGGACTTCTCGATGTCCATTTGTGCTATTAATTTTGCAACATTTGTGTCCTCCTTTTTCTTGATTTTTGAACTAACTCAGAACTTCTGAAGGGAGGAAGAAGAAACAGTCCCAACAAATGGTTTCAGAAATTAGGGCTTCATGGACCTCTTGAAGAAAACTGATAACAAGCAACGTATGACCCCGAAATATATTTTACCATTATTTATCTTTAGCCTTCTCAACATTAATCAAACTTCTTCAGGAACAAGATCAGAAAACTAAAGGTTCTCTCTCAAAGTGTCCCTTAGAACATATCTAGTCAAGATGTTTGCCAATACAAATTTTAATCAGAGAGGAGATTTCTGTACGATAATTTTAATACATTTTGAATAAAAATGAATAAGATACTCCTATATTGCCCATCAACATGGGTATTGCATACAAAAGGATGTTCACATAATGGAAAATATTTGTTTATATAGAAAAATGGTTGAGACAGAGCCCAGAAATACCACAGAAGAAAGTAATTAAGTTTCACAAAGAAAAAAAATAGTGTAACTGCTTCATGCTCGTTCTCATACCTTGTCCTTCACCAAACCACCTGAAGTGAATATCCCTGCCTCTTCCAATGCTACAAGAACTCTTTTCTGCAAAAATAATCAAGATATAAAGTGTAAACATTTTAACAATAAGGCATACTACAAGGTGGCAAGACAGATATTAGAACTAATGGTGTGCTTGGATTTGAAGACAGATTTGGGAGAGTGAATTTGAAAATAAAAAGGTGAAGGTAGGATTGTTTGAATTAAGGAAAAGATGAGATGATTTAAGTGAATTTGAAATGAAAGTTAATAGATTAAAAAAAATGTTTTAATGGACAAAATTAGAAGATTACCATTTTATCCTTGAGGGTAGATATGATATAAATATAAATATAAATAGTGAAAATTATATTAAACTGAAATTAAAGTTGTTATTTAAAATTAAAAAATTATTATTATTTTATTCAGTTTTATATTCAGCTTTATTTTCAGTTGTATATTCAGGTTTTTCGTTTTAGTTTTTCTTTTTCAACTTCTTTGGTTTCTTCAGTGCGCGAGCGGCGCCAGGTGAGTTTCTCCCCCAACCTCTGCCCATCAACCATTGCCTCTGCAAGGATATTTTCGTTATTATATGGTGCTGTGGTGACTTTCCTTGCAAAACTTTGCATTTGAGCAAGGATATGAAAAACTCACATCACTGCTTTTCCACACCCTTAAATCTTCGCAAATACACTGAAACAAACAAGTGTCTCACCCACAAATCAATCCACATGAATAATACTTCCGCGGATCCAAACACATGCTAAGAAAAAATTTAGTTTGCACCTAACACTAACATCAATAAGATATGTACCATCTCAACAACTTAACATTAGCATGATGCCATGATGTAAATAAGAGTTAACCCCGCTTTAGTTTCTGCAAATGTAAGCAAGTCATTTTACCTTCTGACCTTAAAACACTCAAGCGAATAGAAAAAAAAAAATCCTTCACATAAAGTAGCAATAAATTGCGTTATTTTAGAAATAAAAAATAATATTAATAACCATTGTGTGGATATTTCAAATAATCTTCTATACGAATACTTTAAGAACTCATAGCAGAAAATTACATTTCAATTTATAGGAAAAATAATCTTCTAAACAAAATTTAAGAACTGGCTGCAGAAAATTACATTTTAATTTATAGGTAAAATAATCTTCATTTGAAATTAAGGACTAAAATGAATAATGTTGGCCCAAGCATGTTTGCTCACTTTTATAAAATCATTTGGTTGTAAAGAATTTCAAGAGAGTAAGAAGGTTTTCAGCATATAATGTGAAGTGTTAATGTCATTATATTCAACGGATAAGAGACATTGCGGTACTGGTATAAGCTGACAAATGACACACCTCACTTTCGTCATCCAGAACTCGTTCCATGAGATATAAATCGCAAAATTTTGTTATTTCCAATAATACTTCTAGCACAGAGGATTTCACTGTGGCTTGTTTCTGCCAAGAACAGAATGAATCACATTAGTATCTTTCTGTGCATTGATGTCATAAAACAAAAGTATAATAAATAAAAGGGGCAATTTCATCACCTGCAGTTCCTCTGGACTACTTTCCTCGAGTACCACTCCAAGAAGACGACATGTTACCTACACAGTACATACACGCAATGACCATAACAGTCGGGAAGCATTAGTCACATGCCAACATTTAATAACTAACAACACTAATGCGTAACAAATGTCCTCATTTCATCAAGACTCAACCAAATTATAACAAAAAATGTTGCATAAAGAACAAATTTTTCACCTGAAAGTAAACATAAGAAATAGCTTCTATTTCTAAATAGTTTTATTTGCAACCTAATATTTTAGATTAAATTAAAGAGAATATTTTTTGTGTTGACCATTCAGTAAGGAGATTATCACAACCATTGAACTTCAAAATTAAAATTGAAAGACTGTTGATAAGTAACAATGCTCATTCCATCAACAAGAGGTGTTTTTTAGGAGTAATTTGATGTCATCACTAGCCCACCTCCACCTTAACATCGACTTCATATTGAGAACCCCTTATGCAAATCACACACAATAATTAAGCCATTTGATTATCAATCCAAGGGAGAATAGAAAGTGACAGGGGGCACACATTTAATAACAACGGCTAAAGCACTTGACGTCCTCCTCTCATTCAGTTGGTGTTTATGTAAGAATGGATAACAATAACAACAAAAACAATTTACAGCAATCTTCCAAAACCTTTTTAATTCACACTCAGAACTTCAAAAAGTGATTACCCAACCCGTGTAAATGTCATTCAAATCTAATCTGTAAGGCTATGACAGATTTGTTAAGCTTTCATTATATTAAGATCTAAGTGGTTGTCGAAGATAGATATTTCTTATCATCACAAGAAACATTGATTTCTATATGCCCATAACATAACAATAACAAACTGTGCATGGCATTATTAGTCCACAAGAATAACAGAAAAAGCATATTTCATTACCTTTCTTCCTTCACTCAACTTCTGTCTAACAATCTGCCCCAAGGTTGGCTGAAAAAGTTGAAGAAGAAGCAAGCTCAGAATTGCCATCCACCCTAATGCTACCAAACTCATCCAAACTTGTCTTTGCATTAATTCAAAAGCATTTATACATTGTCACAACTGCAAAATTGAAAGCCATAAAATCATTTACCTTGTCTGGCTGGAAGAACTCGTCAACAACATTTTGTGCCCTTGAATCATCTGAGGGTGAACAAGCATTTGAAGGAACCGCCGACAAATTAGAATGTGTAGCGACTCCAGGATTGCTAGATGAAGCACCTTGCCGTTTTTGTTGCCTCCGTTGAGTGCCAGAAGGAGATCTCAACAGCCTCCATGTGAAAACAATTGCAACAGCAAGACCAGCAACTGCCCCAAAAGAGCGTATATCCTAATACCAAGCATAGTATTGCCCAAATTATTGGAAAAGACATGCTCAAAACAAATGCCAAAACAATAATTTGATCATTTATACCATACACCTTCACTGAAATAGATAAGTAGCACCAGATACTAATCATTTTCATCTTCCCTACTCTATTTTTAAGCACCCAAAGTACCGATTTTAACAAACCTATTATGATGCTTCAGAAGAAACTTTATTTTTTTCTTTCAATTTTGACAAAAACATAAAAATCACCCCTTTCTACCCACACCCAACAATAAATAAACTAGGTAAAGAAAACCCAGTTGAGTTTTATCACAGATAAATAAACTTTGAGAGCTAGAATTGATAATTACACAATCCCGGATCACACCCATTCATTCAACGATAAAGGGTCAAAGAAAGCACCCAAATCGAAACTTCAAACAAAGAGTGAATACAAGAAAAGCAGGAACGAATAATTACGAATTAGGCAAGCGACAATTAGCAAAAGGATAAGATTTTAAAATCAAATCAGATCCAATCGAAAGACGGGCCGATCAATGAATTTTAAAAAGAGTAAAATTGAGCTTAAAGAAAGGAAGCGAGTACAGAGAGAGACAGAGAGGGAGAGAGAGAAAGGAAGAATAGAAATACGAGGTTCTGGAGAGAGACAGGGAAAAAATTGGAGATCTTGAAAGTGACATAAGCTCCGAAGCGTTTGATAAGGTGGATGAGCTCCTGTTTGGAGGTGTCACCGTTGCCGCCGGTAGCCATGGCTCGCCGTCGCCGGAATGCTGAAATCGGAGGGAAAGTCCAATTGCTGAGCGGCGATCAGTGTGAGGATTTTACCGAGAAAAGAATGAATGAATGTTGGAAAGCCAAACCCAAACAGATTATTTCTCTGCGTCAACGACCGCTATAAGCTGCCGTCAGAGCTTACCGATTTGCTCCAAATTTCACAATTTAACGTTACAGTTGTTTGGGGACAATTACCAAATTACATGCTCACATTTCTCATTTATTTATTGGAAATGATATGGATTAAATTAACATATATTTTTTTCTTACAGGAGACTTTTTATTTATTGGGATACAATTTTAATTTTTTTAGTGAACTTTTAAGTTTACAGTGAAATTTAGTATTTTTAAAGGAAATTTTATTAAAGTTTTTGGCATATTAAATACTTAACTTTTTATATTTTTTAATTAAAATTTATTATTTAATTTTCCTATTAATTAACTTACATAATTAAAATATTGTCTCGTCAATATTTATATATTTTTAATAAAAATACTAAAAAATAATATTATTATATATTAGTTATAATATCATTAATTATATAATATTATATTATGATATTTGTAATATTTGAAAATAAATAAATAAAAGAGTTAAAAATATTTTTAATTTCTAAATTTACAAGTGAAATTAGAATTTATCCATGTTAAAATTTACATTTTAGTATGAAACTTTAAAAATGAATAAACATATATTTAATTAAAAATATATAAAACTTGAAATTAATTAAGTGATTTTGATTCCATGCAACTACTTTTTATACGAGAACTTGAGGCTTTTTATAATGTTGATTTCAAAATTCATTTCTAAAATTATTTGAGAGGTTGTGTATACTATATTTTTTAATTATTTGATAACATGTGAAACTCATTGATTTTCATTGTATTTATAGCTATCTTTTAAACATGAATTGTTTTATTTTATATAGTTTTATGTAAGTATAGCAACTATTTCTGCTTCTTAAATAAGCCAATAAAAAATCTTATCTTATAATAAAAAAATAATTAAAAAATATAATAGTTTATAATTAAAAAAACAAAAAAAAAACAAAAGAGTGTGTGAGTGAAACGCAACCGGAAACGGTTTAAATTTGTCTTTAAATTTCGGCACATTTATTTTGAAGGTGAAGCATACAAAACAAAATAACTTTTCGACAATAATGAGTTAATAAGACCAAAGAAGACAAAAACAAAAGCTTTCTATTTCACATAAAACTTATAATATAACAAAAAAATTATCTTGTTTTTAAAATTTTTTCCTTTCATTTATTAGGCGCAAAACTATGGGATGTAAAATTTCACTTATGGAAAATATACTTGAACAATAATTTTTCACAATATTTTGACACAGAATACGTGTCAAAATGTAAGTGGTCTACGTGGAAAAAAAATTTAAAAATGAGAATGACGTGAAAAGAGAATTGGGAGAAGGATTTGAAAGTGAGGAGGTTCATTTTCTCTTTTCAGAATTTGAATCCGAGACAAGGTGAGAGAGAACCCAAGCTTAGAGAGAGAAAGTGAACTCTAGAGTGAGTCTCGCTCCCTCCACCTAGCCAACCTGCCTTTTCCCAGAAACATATTGGTGCAAACATGGTCCGCCGGAGTTCCGCTTGACGAAGTGGTGTCCATTCCAGTGACCGGCGGCGTTGGAAGCTTTGATTGGAACTGCCACCGACAAAGGCGCGTTTTGAGCTACCGTCGTTTACGTCTACTCACCTACCCAGTCATTGTGGTTCGTCTTCCTTAGAGCGTCGCAATTCTTTGTCCGTCGGAGTGTCGCCGTCGACATTTACCCACCCACCCATCTTGCTCCGTGCCACCCACCGAGAAGCGTTGGTGTTCATTAAAGCGTGGTTGGACTGTCTTTGTTCATTAAAGGTTGGTTTAGTTTGTTAAAATTTGTTAGGGCATTTATGTGTTGTTGTGTTTTTTGGGTCTTTTTAAAGGTATGGTTTAGTGTGGGTTGAAGTTGTGTAGAAGATTTAGTGGTTGATGGCATTTTTGGGTGGAAAGTATGAAGTTTTTTTCTAATTTTTTTGACCATTTACTGGTTTAGTTCTTTCGACACAATTATTATGCCATTTATATACAATTCCATGTCCAATGAACCATTTTTTATAAAACTCATGGTGCAGAAACTTCAGTGGTAGCAAAGGCAAAATAAGTGGGGACTTCAGGCAAATGTTTTGCACAACCAGGTCAACTATGTTGTAGGTACAACACTTGTACACTCCAAGCCAACCAAACTTGTAAGCTTTTAATGTTTATTTCTGCAAATAAAAATTTTTATTGTTTCATTGATATGTTAAATAACATTATTTGTATGTTGGACTTTGTTTGATGTAGATATGATTGTGGAGTTATTGTTTTGAAATTTATGGAGTTGTGGGATGACGTTGAGAAATACGAAGGCAACACAATGGCCACCTACAGAACTGTAAATTATAAAAATTTTCATTTTTGGGAGCTTTGATAGAAGATATTGCATTTTATTGATATGTTGTGCATTTATCTCTTTACAAGAGGAACTACAACATGTTAGGGAGAAATATGTGAAATATGTTTGTGATTGGATCTTGGATGTGGGCAATGTGCATAGGGACGAAGTGTTGCAAGATTTAGGTCTTATGTAGATGTTGTTGAATAGGGATTTTTGCAATATGATTGATGTTTTGTTTACAACCTTTTGAATATGTATTGATGATGTATGAATGTACATATTTTTTGCTAGAAATGTTAAAAGAAATTTATTGGTTACATTTATTGATAAAATGATCATTGTTTATGATGTATGTACTGTAGTCCTCACAAAATTTGGATGTCATTATTTAGGAAATCTTGTATGTACATGGTTCTATGTAGAATAAATGATGAAAGGTGCAAAATATTTGGCTTAAGTCTCAGTGAATGCTTCAACATGACTTGTATGTCCATTAAGTATGAACAATTCCAACATCGTCGGTCACCGAAACGGACACCACTTCGTCACGCGAAACTCCCGCAGACCCCGCTTGCATCGACACGTTTATGGGAAGAGGCAGGTTGGCTAGGTGGGTGGGAGCAAGACTCACTCTAGGGTTCACTTTCTCTCTCTAAGCTTGGATTCTCTCTCACCTTGCCTCATATTCAAATTCTGAAGAGAGAAAATGAATCTCCCCACTTTCAAACCCTTCTCCCAATTCTCTTCCCACGTCATCTCATTTTTTAATTTTTTTTTCCACGTGAACCACTAACATTTTGACACCTGTTCCGAGTCAAAATGTTGTCAAAAGTTGTGATTCAAATATATTTTCCTTATGTATAAATAAAATAGTTGTTTACATTATTGTACTATTAAGGTAAATAGTATTTGACTTTGTACATTACATAAAATAAATTTTATAATAAGTAAATATTTTTAAATATATAATTATATTGTAATTATAGATGCCTTAAATAAAAGTTTTTAAACAAAAAAAATTAAATTTATATTATGGAATGAAATATGAAATTAGTTTTCACTTTTTTATGAATTCCAAACGGGTCGGACCTAACAGGTTTGAATTTTCTTATTGAACTCAACCTAAATTACATTATATTTAAACTACTCAAATTACCTTTATATGTCTAATTGATAGAGTAATAATTGCACTCTTCAAATGATCTATTGTAATTTATAGTATATGACCAAATAATTTTAGTTTAATTCTCGTTCAAGCGATAAATTAATTTGATATTTGAAATTCTGATTCAACTCAAATTCAACTTCAAGATCTCTTTTTCAACCATTCAGCACCTTTGTTAACTGATTAAAAGAAATCCGATAGTAAAAACATTGGAACATGTCAGAACTTCCTAATTTGATCACATACAATATTAGGTTTCAACTCTGTCAAAATGTACCGAACATTCAAATTTTTCGATCAGGAGAATGTTAACAGTATACCCTTTGCAACACAACTTTTTTACTATTAAAAACTGTGAAATTGAAATTATAGAAAATAAGTATCACTAAAATTTGTATTTTTCAATAAATTTTAACTTTTTGCGTATGAACATGATCTACTAATGTCTTAAAGTTTTGTTTGGAATCAATCTAACTCGAATCAGAAGTGAGTAACTCTTATACAAGGATTGTTTCCATTAAGGAATTCATAAATTTTAATTAAGAATCTTATGCTAAGATATTTGTCTTTGAAGAAGAACAAGCTTTCTTTAGAAATGAAAAAGAGAGAAAAAGTAAGATAACTGTATTTTGTGGTGAAAGCCAAATTGATACAGTTGGTATGACTGATATGGTACTGTTATTTATTTATTTTTTTCTTTTGCAGGAGGCAAAAGGTATGAGAAGCTTTGACATGTACATGAGATAGAAGAAAACGAAATTGGGCCATGAATGATCCAATTAGTGGGAGGGTGTGAAGATGAAGGGAAGGACAAAGAAGGATATGGGACCCAAAATTGACCAGAAACAACCAGCGATGATGTCAGTGTACAATTTGAGGTGGGGAAGGGCTTTGTTTATCTTCAATGGATATTTCAGCTTCAAGGTCTTCCATAGCCTTTGGTGTCAATGCCCTTTCAATCTTCATGTCTGTGCCATTCACAGCCATCTCTTTTTCTAAGTGAAAGCAGTAGCTCTCAAATACACCAGAGCTTACAACAACTCTAAAATCCAATAGAAACAGTAGCTCTAACTCAAGCTTGTTCAATTCAGCATTGCTCACTCCTCCTACTCGAGCATAAACGGCGTTGTTGTAGTGTCTACAACTCACAAAAGCAAAGAATAAGGCACAATAATAGACAACCGGAATAAAGACAATAAAGCTATTGTCTATTGTCTAATTCAAGGATTCATGAAAGTGTAAGCTATTAAACTATATAACAAGACAAGTGAAATTCGTTAAACTAAAACTCATCTTCACTTTATTAAGCTGTATTGAAAAACACCACATCCTAAGTAAAATCAATAACATCAATGTTTTAATTTAAAAGACTGTCTGGAATCGCAATTTCGGCAGCGCTTATCTGTAATTTCTCACAATATGAAGAAACGCAAACGTTGCATGAAATCATATCGTAAGTAAATGTGTGAATATGGAGAAATGGAGCAGGGACTCACTCATCATCCAGCATCTTGGAAGCGACCATGACACTTGTAACTAGCAGCCTGTGCACATTCAAGGATGTGACAAGGGAATCGGGGTGTCTATGTGTGAGCCTGTCTATGTACACATAGCCAACCACAAAACACGAGGGGCTACAGTTAGTGTACTTGTATATCCTCTCCAAGTACTTAGGTATGCTTATGCTTGGTGCTCTTACGCCATGAAAAGTATTCAAGCTGTTACCAAGTCTTACTGAGCCACAGGCCAGTCCATCTAGCTGCTGGTTCAGGACATCCACAAGCTTTTCATTCCGAGCTACCAGCTTCTCTAACATGGAAGACAGGACAAAGAGAACTCTGGGCAAGTTCAGCTCGGACAAACTTGTTTCCGGCAGCAGCTGCCGACCATGGTTGCTGCTGTATTCACCTGCTGTTAACATTTAGGCCATCTCTTGGTGGTTTCACCAGAGGTTCTTATATTGCAGATGCCCATGGCTACTATTTGAGTGGTTAAAGACTAAAGGGGGCGTTAGTTGCAAACCTGTTCGTTATCCAATTAGGGGAAACCACTCAGACTGTATACCTGACGTGTGTGGCTCTACCACAAACCAAATATTAGGATTGCGATTGAAAGTTTAGCATCCTTTACCTTGTAAATCTCGAGCCACTAATATTCTTTATCGAGGGACCCCACCCCACCCTTGGGCTGTCAGAGGATAAAAACAACCCATGCACGAGAATACAGCCTGGCAACATAAACTTTACTCGCTTGGTTCGTGTGAAAACAAAACTGGAGGTCTATCTTCGTACACTGCAAAATACTAGGTCCCTTTGCAGGAACTTTTAGAAGCATAAATGTCGAAGCAGTGACTAAATAATGTTAATTTTGCTACTTCATAATAGTTAAATGATAGCTACTGGCCAAAAGGCATGGGCAAAATCATGTTTTGCTAGCGTTGGCTTGTGGAGTAGGTTAAGGATCCGTGATGCAGCCATCTTTAAAACCAGAGAGAACAGTAATAATACTATTATATATTTAAGGATTGTTTTACGATATCACATTTTCTTTTCACTCTTATGAACACCCAACATATTGGGGGTGCTACGGGCCCATAAAAACAACGATGCTATCAACCAGAAGTATTGCTATACATGATAAAACCGTTGTAGTATGGAATAAGATATTGCTGGGGCACAGTAAGAATGAACTGTTTTTCATTTTTGGTTAACAAAGAATGACATTTAATACCAGGGGTAGCCAAGCCAGTGGTCGTAAGGAATGGAGATCCCCTATCGTCAAAATATTTGAAATATATCTTGTATGATACTGCCATAGTATTAGGCATCATACTCTATCTAGCCTATACACTGTAGTTAATGGAATGAAGTAAGTTCTCTTCATCGTTTGGGATTTCTTTGGCAGAGAGATGCGAGTGTGATTTGGAATTCATCTTGTTCCACTCATTTTCAACACGGAAGAAGATCCACTGGAAGCGGCGGAAAATCTCCAAAGCAGCAATTATGAACACCGTGAGGTAATTATGACGAAGATGGGCAGACAGCTTATATGTCCACGTGCAACGCAAAATCAAATTGCTTCCAATCACCCAAAAGTAAACCTGTATATGTAAACCATTTCAGCACACTGAGAAAACAATCTGTTCTTTGTTTCAGTTCTCCCCTATTACTTTCTTTTTATTACCATGTGGGTTTACATAATTTCCGTAAACTGGCTAGAATCATTAGTGGTTGAATTGATTTTTCCTACAAGAATGGGTGGCTTATTGTGAATTGAGGATTCCGTG
Organism: Vigna reflexopilosa; assembly: GCA_027742785.1. NCBI lineage: Eukaryota > Viridiplantae > Streptophyta > Magnoliopsida > Fabales > Fabaceae > Vigna > Vigna reflexopilosa. Next base: position 6,778,219 of record CM050932.1, read on the forward strand.
GCCTATATAAAATTTTATAATTGCAAAATCATTTTTATCTTCGTATTTTCGTGCTTTGTAATACATACTTGGCCTTCATACACAATATTTTTTTCTTGAAGGCCCCGAGTCCCATAAATGTTAATATTTTGATCTCTTTAAAATCATTTCGGTGTAACTTCGCTCCCCCACTGTCTACCTTGAAAAAGCAATATAAAGATAAATTCCAAGGGAAAAAGTATTGCTGAACTGAAGCTATTCTCATACAACAAGACTTACCCATCTCCTTCCATGTAACATGTGAGAGAACAGATGTGGCTTGTTAAACTTGAATATTCGAGTAAAGCCACTGTGAAAAGAGAAAGTAAAAATTAGATCACAGCAAGTCAAACGACACTCGACAAATCCAAAAAACTACCAGCCTCACTTCTAAAAAATAATAATTTCTTTTATTTCTTAAGGTGTTTGGCTAAGATATAAAAACAATATTGACAGTATAATAGTAGGAGAAACACTGCCATACCCTAGGTCCCAATCTCGGTTTACATCCCAGTAGAAGGAGTATGACGAGTTCACAACCCCTGACAGAAGCCAGAGAGGCCTATAAAAGTTTGTCCACTTATCAGGGAAGACGTGATATTTAAGGGCAGAGAGAAAAATCACAGGCACTGCAGTCGAATATTTCAAGGCTGAAACCATAACCAAAAGAAATTAACATCAGTGCAAGAAAATAAAACCATCTGTTTGAAAAACATGATAACTTGTTCATTAATAATTAAAGAATTTAATCTTCAGTGCAAAGATTTATAAAGCCAGCAGCAGATAACATACAAACAGCATAATGATTATAATAAACAATGTCAGAAAAAAATTGAACACGTCTTCTCAAATTTTTTATGCAGTCGCATAATATCATATAAAGTCATGAAAATTGAGTTATAAAATATGATCATGTAAGGACGAGAAGTGTTAAAATTTCATCTTACCAGCAGCATAAAGAGAAGCAAAATACAGAGAGTTTAGTCCTTGACGTGAATATTTTATGTTTCTTTCTGTTCCTTTTTTGACAAGAATAGAACAATTTCCAAAAATCATAACAAAATCTATATCCAATCTCATCATGAAAACTCAGCGAAAATGTCCCATTTTATATTATGTTACACCTAACAACCTATAATCAAATATGAGCATCCATGCATCATATTGGATTCAAAAGAAGCAAGCTTGAAGACTTTAAAGTATGGTGGAAAAACTATTTCACGTGGTAAAAATAATTTCAAAAATATGCTCATGAAAGTACACATACTGACACTGCATTTAAGTCACTAAATAATATTGGTAATAGGAAATGGAGTCTTAAACACATGGAAGCAAATCATAAAAAAAATCAATGTACATTCACTATATATTAAATTATGTCTGATACAATTTTTTTGACCATTGACACAAACGTAAGTTTGTGATAAAATACCAAACAGGAAAAAGAAGTTCTATATTAGAGAAACTTGCAAAGTTTAGATAATGATTGAAATAAGTTCTAAAAACAAAGAATTCTTACCATTCAGAAGACTAGTTTTCTCTCCAGTATCTTTGTACTGACGGAGGCATTGGTTTAAGCGGAAAAGATAAGGCAAAACAAGAATTAAAGGGATAGCGACAGAGTGACTGCCACAAACAGAATCAGCTTCCAACCAAGCAATTGTGGCAACCTACAAAACAAAATTAAAAAGTGCAATCGTTTGATGAGAAATGAAGCACCCACAGCAAGCAAAAACTAAATATATAGGTCCAAAAAGTCTATTCATTAAAAATAAGCTCCACTAGAACAGAGAACAGTAAGTAGCATAAAAATTGTAACCAAGTTCCAAATCTCAATATTACAAAATCAAATGAAACTGATTTAGTTCTAGAAAATATTTTGAATGAAATCAAGTAAACTTGTTCTATGTCCCAAGCCTAAATAAAAGGAATTCATCATACCCCGTGAACTTTATCAAGTTCTGCAATAGTCAGAAAGGGATATTGAAGTTGCTAAAATAAAATGAAAAATATAAAGTCTCAAACCAATAATAGAAGATATTAGAAGCAATTTATCAGAATCAAACCTGTTGATGGACCATTCTACATACTGAACGCTCCAAATCGGAAAACACCTACAAAAAATTACAAACATAATCAAAATAATATAATTATAAATTACTAGATACTAAAATTTAGATCAACAGATTATGTCAATTCTAAACTCTCAGGTAACGTCAGTGTTAGACCACTGTATCCATAAAAATAAAAATAAGTAAATGCAGGCAAAAGCATATAGCTTCAAATCTCTATATGAAATAGACTAGACTCAAAACCTGATAGGATATATTGTGTATGATAGGAGGAAACAGATTCAGAAGTAGTTGTTAGTTAAGTTGTTAGGGAGAGTGAGGTTTCCTTTATATAGTTGGGGGGGTCCTGGTATACTACTTTTGGGGATAATTTTGTAGATTGAGCTTTAGCTCTTTGTTAAGGGGAAACCCTTGGAGGAGAGAGCGCACTCCTATTTTTGTGTTCTTTTCAGTCTATACAATGAAGAATATTAAAGGGTTCTTAACAAAACCTAATGATAAAGATTTACAAGGAAGAGAAGGACAAAGGCTTTTCTAGTAGAAATATAATATTGAAAAGGAAGCACACCTTTGCCATGGAAGTTAAGATATCAGCCAAGAAAAAATCTGCGAACGATATTGCCTGTTTTAATGAAAACAGAAAACAGTTAGATCATATTCAAGCAAAGTTCCAAGTTCCAACACTATGCTAAAAGCATCAATTCATAAGGTACAAAGTAAATCCATGAGCAAGGTTTTGGCGCAAACATCAAGTCTTACGAAATCTCAGTAAATAAAGAACAAGAATAATTTTCTTCTATGCATCAAAGTTAAACATTGCAACAGTTATCACATATCTTGAAGGAAAGTTCATCATGAAGCCTTTTTGAGGGTTTTACTTGTGTGCATGCACATAGTAGTATATCTTGATGGATGCACCACCAATCGAGACAAAGGCTGTGATAAGAAGGTTATAAATTGTGTTTTAAATGACTTATTACTAATGATTGCTATCTTTTCTAGTCACTTCATTACACTTGGAACAGCATGTGAGTATCTAATCTAAGGCTTTAACATTAATAGCATGTTTTTTATGGCCACCAAACGACAGGGGGGGTTGTATGAGTACTTGTGTAACTTTCATGAAAACTGAATGCAGAGAAGCAAGTGAATACAATGAGTCTAACAACCTATGTTGAAGGTTTATATATCCTGCCCACTCATGCATATCATAAATATAAGCTAGATGCTAGAAATTTCTACTATTTGGAGAGTAATACCTTAAGAATTTACGCAATACAAATAAGAGTGAACTTGCCTGTAATGGGAAAATTATTCTCCAAAGTGTCTTTAAGAAGAAATATCTAGATGAAAAGTAAAAGATATCAAAGGGGAATATCAAAACCAATATTGCGGCAGCATATAAGAGCACCTGCAGAATACACGAGAAAATTTAAAAAATAAAATCCAACAAGATATAAAAAAAAGGAAGCACAAAGTAGAATTAAATTCCATCAATCATATATATTGCAACAAATAAAAAAATGTATTTATAAGTTATTTTCTATATGATGATTGACCTGAGTTTACTGAGTTACTGAATACAGAGTATGCTTTTTATTAATATATGATTGAAACTGAGTGTACTTTTTCAGACCGAGCAGTTTGGATGATTCAAACAAGCACAAATTACCAACCAACCAATACTGAATTTAAACAAAGAAATATGCTAAGTAACCAATTTGAAGGTATTTAAATAAAAACATCCGATATGATGCTAAAAAAATTACACAATATTTTTCCCTTCCTTGCCACCACCACAAGAAAAAGAAATAGATATAATAGAGCTATTAATACCATGATTAACAATAAACAATATCCCAGTTGGATCTTTTTATGTCCAAATCTAATTAATACAGTAACAGTAAAGCTTCATCCCATTATACAAGGTTGGGTACATGAATCACACAACACCTGTGCTACATAATAACCTTTTGCTTCTCGCTCTCTTCGCTAAACTCGGTTCCCCATCCAGTCCAATACTATTTTACCTTATTAATAAATCATTGAAACTACCTCCCAATAACATGATCAGTACTCATTTGCTAAAGATATTTTGCAGGCAATGTGCAGCTTTCATTAGATTGGTTCATCATAAACTTTTTGTTTAATCAAAGGCATATAAAAAACACTTTCAAGAAACGAATTACCAATATAAAGTGTGTTTGGTTCAGCTCAACTTAAAGAAACAATTGCCTATGTTTGCTTATTTTGCAAGATTTATGAGGGAGCTTTTGAAAAATTATTTCCCCAAACTTAAGTGTTACCTAACATGAACTAAATTCCAAAAACATGATATCCAAGCAAATAAGAATAATAACTAATGAGTGGATGCATCTATTACACTGGTTGTGATGCAGCATAGGAGACTTCTCCATGAGAATAAAGATAAATGTATGCTGTCATACTAGTTGGGACAATAATTGTCATCCATGTAGCACACTGCAAAATCAAATAGGAAAAGAAAAAGACTTCAGTCAATCATTCAAGAGTAATTATTGACAATAAGAAACGAAAGTTGATGTATAAACAGAAAAATGAAATATTAGAGAAATGGATGACAACAAAGCCAGGGAGATGTCCCAATTTAGAAATAATAACAATAATTGAAGGCAAAACCGACCAGACTAATATAAAGACTATAGAATAGTAAAAACAAAATTATTTAAAGCATAATTAGTACACAGAAATGGCCTCTCCTTAGTTTGGTAAAAATATGAAACAATGATTAAAATATGCACCTTTGTCCCACAGGAAACCCCATTCCCACCCTTCAAAATTGTCATTCTTTGCAAACTGGAAGTGTTAATTTTTTTCTTTCCTTTCCTTATTTAATTTTACTAGTTATAAACTTATAAATTATACTTGCAATTCAAAACTAACAACTCCCCCATGTAACAAAACTAACCACTAACATTTGCCGATAAAAAAAAATAAAATTACTTGCGATTCCTCTCAATGCTTATTTCAAGTACTAAACATGAAAACAGAATGAACAAAAGTGGCATACAAGTACATCCTCGAGCAAACCGAATATTGGAATAGAGATAGTTGCTCTACCATTGTTCCCAACAAGTCATGACACTGCCAATTTTATTCTCCTTGAATCTGAAACAAGACATAGGTCAAAGTGGTGAGTTGATACCTTCCATATTTCTCTATGGGTCAGATGATTTTGATCAAGATCAAATATTTTTGCATAATTGACTCCGCCTTGAGCAAAAAACCATAAGTTGATTCCCCACAGCCAAACCATCAAAGCCTGAAATATAACAAAGAGATAAAACACATCATACAACAAATGTGAATGCAAAGGGGTGAATCCATGCATCCACAGAGTGACAGACTGAGACAGTGTGTAGGGGGGGGAGGGGGACTAACTAACCGCCAGAAGAAGAGGGTTAAAATACAAAAATGCTTCATAAAGGAACAAATCCCGCTTGTCTGCACTCATTATCATTACAGAATCCCATCCAATCTGCAATTTCCAACATGGCAAATAAGATTGTGGAAACCACAACAGAAGTTCAGTAGAAACATAGCAGAGACAAATACCACTGACCTTACAACAGATGAAGGCCCAAATGAGGAACAATAGCACCTACAGTCATCTCAATTGCATTATTGAAGAAAGAAAGTAAAAGGAAAAATAAATGTAAAGAAGTAAAACAGTATGAGGACACACGGCTAGGACAAGAAAGAAAGTAAAAAGAAAATTAAAAACCAAATAAATGTGAAGAAGTCACATTGCAGCTCATTATGTCATTTACCACATTTTCTCCCAGAAAGAATCAAACATAATGAAAGAAACATTACATTCCATCATTAAGTCAAACAAATTTTGCATTCATTAAAATGACAGCATTAAATACATCATAAATTATTAATTAAAACCAAAACAAAGTTCCGAACACTTTCTAAAAGGCAAAGCAAATTAAGAACCTTGAATCTCCACAACAAGGCGGGTGATGGCATCATTGTAGCAGCACCCACAGCTGTCACGCTACCCTTTGAATCGTCTGCCTCCACCGTATGCAATAAACCTTCCTCGACGCCATTCTCCACTTCGTGTTCATCTGAGAACAGCACAAACTAGAAGTTATGTGGACTTCATCACCAAATCAATACAAGGAATTAAGGGACTTATAATTAAAGTTACCGAGATCATAAACAACTGGTCTACTCCCAGACTTGCGTAAGTGTGTACTATTAGAAGGAACGGCAACACCTCCAAACATAGATGAAATGAAAACACAAACAACTACGCTCTTGTACCTGCACCCCCTCCTCCAATTCCCCTAATAATCTGTCAACATGCAAAAATTTGAAAATTAATTAATTAATTAACTAAGTAACTACTTTATTTATGCACTTTACCAAATCCTAACTGAACTAATTAAAGAAATCAACACTGCAAGCGACACAAAGCACAGTTTAAATTAACACAAGCTCTACCACGATTCATGCACTAGCTACATTGTAAAACTTCAGAAATCGGAAATGCAAACAATTTTTCAGCTAATCGAAGAATGAATTGAGCATGAAAATGTCGATCCAAAGAAGTAGGGAGCCGAACCGAATCAAATCGAATCAAAAGGAGGCGTTAATTGGAGGATGAATTGATGTGTTTGTGTGATTACTTGCGTGGTTGTGTCGCTCGCTATCTCACATGGCGGAAAAAGGGTTTAGATTGCGAAGGACGAACTGAACGCGTATATTTGAAGAAGACCGGTGTTGCACTATTTTGAAGTTTGGTAATAACCTACAGAATTTAACGGTTGGTCCTAATCATTCCTTAATGTAGAATAATTTTTATGTGAAATTTTGCCTTATTATATTTTTAAATGTTCATTTTTTATTATATATATAATTTAAAAAAGTATCCCATATGTCTGGGAATTTAATTCAAACATATTAGGCGTGTAAATTACTTTATATCACTCTAACAACAGTTACTTTAACATATATCTATAATTATTTTAATTACTTTATAGGATAAACTTTATACTAAAAACGAACAAAAAATAAAGTATTAAATTTATTAATTAGCTTTTAAATAAATTTTAATACCCATATATTATATGTAATTGAATATTTACTATTATCTATATTTTATTGAGTATATAGAAAATAAAATAGTGTAATAAAAAGATTTTGCCTACCAGCAATCAACAAATGTTAGTTTTTATTTATTTATTTTATATTAAGTCTATGGTATATAGCTCTAAACCAAACTCAATAATTAGGTGACGTGGACTAGTCCACCTAAACTCCTCTCACTCACCTCATGTTTTTGCTGGTTTTACGGTGTTTTTGGTTGGGTTTATTAACTAGGATTAAGCAATTATTAATTAAAAAAGAAGTTAGTTTCCATAATAATCAATATTTAAAAAACTAAAGTTGCTATTAAATTAATGATGTTACAGTTTTATTCTACTTATATTTTAGTTTTTAAAAGCAGGATAATATTAATATTAATTATGACCTTGGGAAACTAAGACCGCGGTTAAAAAATAAGAATATCATGGCAATGACAATAGAACAAAGCGGTTAAAAATCAGAATGTATTTGGCTTGTTTTGTGCATGAAATAACACAAAACCAAAATCAAAATCCTTTTCTTCATTATTTCCACAAATATTTCTCTCAATACATTGTGAGTCCAAATAATAGTTACGATATTTTATTTGCATTTATTTACGGATGATGAACTGTCCGAGTAAATCTGCTGAATTTATTACAGTCAGATCAATGGCTGAAAGTTTCTTCCACAAACCAGTCCACATCAGCAAATAATCTATTTTCACGCTTTTGCTATTGTCACAACTCCTAACAAAGCAAACCTATTAAATGAAGTGATGATTGAGTTAGTGTTAGTAGTAACCTTGGTCTGCTATCCCTTGTTTCTCTCATTCACATTCATGGGTTCTGGGCTTCCAGATCTTGGATGATATCTTGTACCAGCTGCGTCTGGAGGGGAGCTACAGCAGTTTTGGTCTGGTAAGGGTAAAACTCGTTTTCTATTTTATTTTGCGCATTACATAATTAACAATTATGATGGATGACGGATATTGAGGTGTCAAGGAACAAATTTCAAATTTGATATTGCAGCTGAACTAGTTCTACATGAACTAGTCATATATATGAAACAACCAATCTTTTCTATCTAAGAATGCCACGCTATTGGTGTCAATTTTTATAGGATAGAGAAGCAAAGTTCTTGAGTTTGAGCTCTTATTGTGAATTGAAAATTAAATTATTAAAGAAATTATTATACAAAAATAGGAAGAATTCAAGGAATGATTCCGGTAAGAGAAGAAGAAAGATAATACAAATTCATCTAAAAAACTATGTAGTTCGAGAACCTAATTTGTTCTACACGTGCTTTCATTTTTGTTTGTGTTTAATTTCAAAAAGATTCATTTTGTAACTTTTTGTTTGGTTGGAGATGGCTAAAGGTTAGGAAATGTATCTTAGAATAAATTGAGTTTAGCATACTTGTAACAGTGTCCATATTTAGTATTAGATCATCATATCGACAGAATTGGAGTCTAAACAAATAAAGTTGAGTTGTCTATGTCATGATAGAGTTTAGTTGAGTGAGTTATGATGAATAATGAGTGACATTGTAGGGGCATGGAACCTCTGTGTGAGTTTTGTTGGGCTGTGATAGCTGTGGTTTACTGCAAGTCAGATTCTGCTCGTCTCTGCTTGCATTGCGATGGCTGTGTGCACTCTGCGAATTCTCTGTCTCGCAGGCATTCGCGTTCTCTCCTTTGTGATAAGTGCTATTCCCAGCCAGCAGTGATACGTTGCATGGATCATAAGTTGTCCTCGTGTCAAAGTTGTGACTGGAACCCGACTGCTTGTTTTGCAGCGGGACATAGGCGCCTCACGTTGAATTGTTACAATGGTTGTCCTTCTTTGTCTGAGTTTTCTAGGATGTGGTCCTTTGTGTTTGATGATAGTTCCTCACAAGCTGGCTGGGAATCTGTTAGCACTTTTCCAAAAAGTGATAGCTGCACTAGTCTGGAGCAACCTGATCACAATGGTGGTTCCTTTAGTTTGGTGATTGAGAAGTTGGATGAAATTGAATCTTGTGTCAGATATGAACCTTGGATGGAGCAACCTCACATCATTCCTTCAAATCCAAATTACACACCGTACTGCAAGGAAGAAGGATTTTTCCTAGCTCAGGACTCAAACCAGCCAAAGGTATGCAAGCTATGCCTTCTACTGATTTTTGTGTTTTTGGTTCATTATAAGCAGTATGTATGCATTGTTTTTAACTTGTAAAGATAACACACCATTGTTTAGTACATTATCAGTGCGTTTCTTTGCTCCCTCTATTTAAAAGTATATGTCAAATAAATCCAGCCATTGCACAAGGATTAAGAAAACTCTTAAATTGCCGCAATTATAAGAAGTATAATTGTACATGACTAAATTATCCACTGTTAAAGTATTCGAAATATTACCACTCAGGTAATTTCTTGCATTCCATTTAGTGAACAACGAAAGATACTTAGAAATAAAGACAAAGTTATAAGGGAAAAAAAATTATGTCTTAGTTTCTTAAAGAAACACTTAACTAAAACAACAAACATTCTGAAAATGTAACATTTCACAGGGAAAGAAGAACTATAATATTGACAAAAGTGGTTAGAACATGCAATATGAGAATTAGTAAGCTCTTTTCATGTTTCTAGCAATTCTCTATTTTTCTCCTTGACAAAAGCTGATAGAAGTTTTTTTTAATGTTACTTCTTAACTCAAATTAGACGCAGGAGTGTACTGATCGAGGAACTGGTGATGGGAATGGACTCTCTGAAGGTCTCAATGTGGACAGAGCTCCAATAAATTTTGAAAGTGCTGAAGAAATATTTGGCTGTTCACAAGCTGCCACTAGATACCCTCTTGAAGATGGAGGAGTGGACTGTCTATTGATGGATAAAAAATTATCAGTCACCGAATCTAGTTCACTTATTGAGAGTGCCTTAGAGGTTATTCCTCAAAACTCATTTTCTGATTCTCCTCTCTAAATTTCCTTATGGTATAAGGTTTGCTAGTAATAGTGTATAAAACTAATTGTCAACCACGTGATTGTTTAAGGCATCATCATCAATTCAACAAGATTGTGTGGCTTTTCAGTCATCTGGGACACGTGGATCAGTTAGTATGTTGCAGGCTATGAACAGTAACACAAACTGTGCACTTATGAATCCTAGCAGCACTGGAAACATCAGTCTGGGATTTCCTCAGGGTCAAGTTCATTCAAGCATACCTCTTCAATTAGGCAACATTGTGGGTGAAAATAGTTCTACTGAATATCAAGACTGCGGAATGTCGCCAATGTTTCTGCCGGGTGAAATCCCCTGGGAATCAAATTTGGAGGGTACATGCCCACAAGCAAGGGATAAGGCTAAAATGAGATACAATGAGAAAAAGAAAACTCGAACGTACGCACCTTTAATTCTCTACATATTTTATGGTAAAATGAAATGAAGCCTTTCTTTATTCATTTGTTTTACTTCCATGACTAATATGCTCATTCAAATTTATATGCTTGCACTGACAGAGGTTTAACTGTTCGTTGTTTAAGTCACTCAAGTGCTATTCTATATATAACCATTTGAATTTGTGAGCTATTATAATTTGGCATTTAAAAAACCATTTTTTGGGAGAACATATCCTATCCTATATTATGTAGTGTAATTGAAACTCTTCCGGAATATGTTCCCATACTTCATTATGGTCTACTATTTATGATGTTATCAGATGTTCAGACCTCATGCATTTCACCCTTGTGTTACCATTTTAGATAGTGTTTGTTTTCTGGTGAGGCTGGGTGGAGACTCTCAACAGACTTTGCTGATTTCTTATCTGCAGGTTTGGTAAGCAAATAAGATATGCATCTCGCAAAGCAAGGGCTGATACTAGAAAACGTGTGAAAGGTAGATTTGTTAAAGCAGGCGAAGCATATGATTATGACCCTCTTGTGACAAGGGAGGTCTAAGAATATTATCTGCATGAAAGATATGCTTTTTCTGACTGGTTAGTCTGTCATTGGACGTTGTAAGTACATTGCATTCTTTTCAAGGGATGATTTGTTTATAACCTGAAAGCAGATAGATAATTATTCAAAACTTGACTGCTTGGGTGATTGATACAGATTTATTAGAGATTTTAACAGGTTAGTATTTAGAAGATAAAAAAGATATGTAATTGGGAATTGCACAGGAAGGGATTGACATTGCATTTAATTATACATAGGAACAAAGAAGAGCCCAACGTTTGAACAGATTTCAAAAACAGCATCACGGTCACTATGAATTCAGATAAACACACGGGGTAAGATAAACACCACTTTATACATTTAACAATCTTTTATTCTTTAAGTTGTAAAAGGATAGAGCTGAATACTCTTTTCTCTACTTAAAATTAATATTGAAAGTGCTTATAGAAAGTTATTATGGGTTTCAAAGTCCTGCTATATGCCTATATAGTTCCTATTATATTTACCATTGCTTCGGCTTACTGACAGATAAGATTAGACCTTTTATTGCATTAGTTAGAATTAAATCATCTTTTGCCTTCTTTGTTGATGTTTGAATTTGATCATTCAACTATTTGCAGGCCTACATTTGCTTCCTTGCTTTAAGAGGAGATGTACATAGTTATCCACACCTGAATTTGAAAGGTGAGACACTGTTATGTGTAAACACCGTCTAGAATAAAAGTAAAACTGGTGTTTGGCAAGCAACTATAGTCAACCTCACATTGTCTGCTGTCAGTTTGGTCCTTCCTCAAAGAGATCCTTCACACTGACAATATCCTGTCATCCTAAGCCATTGTTCAAGAACAACACCTATCAAAAAAATTCTTCAAGAACAACACCTATAAAAACATCACTCAAGAACAACTACACCATAATTTGGAACCTCTTCGTTTCTCCCATTTTCATCAGATTAGGGAGCACGGTCACCTATGGATTGAGATGCCATTGTTCGTGACTTGCTGGAAGCCAGTTTCACTTTGCCTCAACTATTTCATTGCTTCTATGACTCTATTTTCAGAGGATGATACTTGCTTCTTTAATAACTGTACAAAGTACAAACTTTCCTCAAGGGAAGTTTGTTTCAGTTACTTCTCCATTATTTTCCGTCTTTCTATCTGCCTTTTCATGGTATGGTGCAGAAGTACTGAAATACAATAAATTTTCTCATCATAATAAAGTAGTTATGGGATTTTTCATTCTGTATGCAGTTTTGTTTATTTTGGTGCAGTAAGTTTTTCCATTTTATTTCATTCCTGGATTACAATTTTAATAAATGCATATAAGTGAGTATCAATTTAGGTAAGATAAATAAGGGAATGATTAACAAAAAGTCTAATTGCTATTGATTGAATTTTAGAAAAATAAAAAAAAAATCCAGAGTTTAAAATAGTAGATGTAGCATGAAAAATAAGGGATATATTAATGACTGTTTCCTTGCTTTGCAAATTGATTTCCCAAACAAATGATAGTCCATAAGTCTATTATTGTTATTCATTAGACTTAGATAATATTAAAGAAAATTCATATTCTTCTAATATTAAAATTGATATTATTTGTTGTTAATTTTTCAATCAAATGACAATTTACATTTTTGTATAACTTTTTTAAGACTATTTTCTAATAAAACAACACAATCTCTCTTATTTTTCCTGTGTTTATAATGAAGTGATATTTACTTTTCTTCTTTTAATAAATGGAACATAACTTAAACAAGAATATAGAAATATGTTTATGGTATCATTTTAGTTTGTTTTCTGATATCATTTTAGAATAAAGTTTTAATTATCAAAGATATTATTGCATGATAAAAATAGTATTAATATTTTATTTTATGATGTTAATAGTATCAACTCAATTAGTTTGTTACTGAAAAATAATTATTTTGGTGTTGGATGTATACCAAACTTAAAAATCATTTCAAACTATTTTATATATAATTTAATTTTTAAAAACATTATTAACAACTGCTTTAAATGTTTTAAGAGCCATGGAAAATTTAACATTACCATTTTAAATAATGTAATTTAACTAATTTTTCTTTTATTAAAGAAATATTCAACTGCTTTTAAAGGAAATTTGGACAAACCAATTCTCTAGGTTAATCTTGATGACAATTGTTCACTAAAATAAAATAATTAAAAATAAAATTGTTAGATATCATGCATTGTTAATATCTTCACGCCTTTTTTTATCAGTCATATATCACATGTTATGGGTTTCTAGTAACACATGTTTCATACATTTATTTGCATATCATGTATTCCTTATTTAAATTAATTTTATAATTATCAATTATAGTTTCTATTCGGTGTGGCAAAAGTCTAAAGGAAATAATGGATTATTCCCACTTAAAAACTTAAGAAATTGGATATTATTCATTTAAAAAAACTCTATGAATTAGAACTAGCCATCGACCTTTTTTTAGATGAGAAAACTATAATAATAAATCACAAATCTTTATAACAAGTAGAAGGGATTGAAATTGTATGATATACTGCTATCTTATTTCTCCTATATGTCTTTCCAAAGAAAGTTTCTTCCCATGTAATATACAGAGAAAACAAGCAGAAAGGATTGAAGTAAAAATATCTAATTTCAATTTGTTATATATGACAATTTCTGTTGATTTTTACTCACCCAGAAAACCACTTCCTCGCTGAAAGATTATGTTAGCATGAAAAAGGGTTTCAAAATTAAAAGGAAGAAGACTGGCAGTGGAAAATTGAAGACTGCAGAAAACTAAACAAACAAATAACATCTGAAGTTTCTAAGACCTTGATCTTCAAATCCACCAACATCAACTCCAGTACTGAAATTTATAACATTTATAACTTAAGGTTAAGTTAGGCAAATCTTTTTTTAAGTTTTAAAAATAAAAATTATTAAAATATCTTTTAAAATTAAGTTTAAAATCATCGATGATATATTAAAATATTTTATCTACTAACACTCCTTACACATTATTAAAATATAAAAACATTACTAAAATATAAAAAATACATATATATATATATATAAATATATATACATATATATACATATAAATATATATATATATATATATATATATATACATATATATATAAATATAAATATATATATATATAAATTTTATATATATATATATATATATATATATATATATAAATACATATATATAAATACATATATACATATACATATATATATGTTGTTTATATATATATATATATATATATATATATATATATATATATATATTAAAACAACATTAACGACTACATTTACATGATATTAAAGAAATAAAACCATAAAATTAAGCGTTTTTCTATTGAATATAGTTCTATTAGCAATTAGTATTTTATATCATAAGACTAAAAACATTAAGATGTAAGCCTGAGAGAAGATTAATCTTTCTATTACATCATATAGAAAAAAAAAGAAAAAAGAAAGACAAGTTTTAGAAGAATAGGAAAGGGTTGCTATGCAGTCTTGAACACTTTCTGTAGGTTCGTATGTTGTGAGGAAGATTTCCTGTGGGTGGAAGAACAACTTCTACTGATTCTCCAATGAGATATCTTGGCGAAAGGTTACCACATGAGTTGCACAGAAAACACCTTATATGTCTAAGAGCCAAAAAATTTGCTCCATGAACCCTTCTATCACATCTTCTACACAAGTATGCATGATCAGCTTCACAATACAAAGAAGCCTCTAATCCACACAGCTCACACCATTTATCTCTCTCTTTACGTAGGAGCCTACTGCAGAAGCCATGTTTCTTTTCTCCTTCTGTTGTACCTTTGCACATTTTTTTTAAAGAGAACAATCAAGATTGTTTTTTTCTGGAAGAAATGGTGTAGCTTGAAGCAGATGAATAAAAGCCTTTTATAATAAGTGATGGGACTAGATCAACCAGACAATTACAAGAGTGTCATTCCTACACGTCATCACACGTGTCTATATATGAACGCATGTGTCTTCTTCTAATTGTGGCTAAAGTTCAATTTGGTGATTAAGAAGGGAGAAAGAATTTGTGATTCCACTGGCTTTGACAGAAAGAGGGAGAAAAAAATAGGCTTAAAGGTTGATTAGATGCTTGAAGGGTTATTATAAGCCATAATTTGCGTGTGGTGTAGAGTTAACACCTTTAAATTTGTGACCCACCAGAATCCATTTGATTGCTTCTAATAAGGCCACTTCAATGGAAACGGATTGACTCACTGTTATTGGTTGAGAAGTTGTGTGGTTTTGTGACATCTTTTGTCTCTCATGGTTGGACCAAAAAACGACATCACAACTGTGCTTTTTTTTTTTTTTTTTCAAGCACAAGAACAGAACACGTCTTTCTCCACCTATTGTTCTTGAACTTGACGTATTAGTCCACATGTATGGTTGAAACCAAAGGAGCATCATCTTTTAAAATTTAAATATAGTTAATATTAAAAATAATTTTAAATTTAATTCAATTCAATTTAATAGGAATATACAATATGTCTCCACATTATTATCGGCTCTAAGTCAATTCTTTATTTTTGAATTACTTTTGATTCCAAATTTTTTTTACCAAGATATTATATATATATATATATATATATATATATATAAACTAATTCATATTTTATTTTTATGTTATTTGAGATTTTGTTTGTATCTTAACCATTTTAAGTATAATTATAATATTATTTTACGAAGTGAATTTTAAATCTAATTCAATTCTGTAAAACTAGTTTATAAAATAAAATTTATGTTTATTTATATATTTTAAATGGATACAGTACCTGTAAAAGTTAATGACATATTAAAATAAAATTTACATGTTTATTGTTAGTGCTGTTAAAACTGATCATCCAGTCCGATCCACTATGGATTGGTCACTCAGTGAGTCAACCCAACTCAGTTCATTTAGTAGTAAGTCAGAAAAATTTGAACTCGGTCTGACGCACCACGGGTTAGTGGGTTAAACGGGTTGACTCATTGAATCACTTAATTACAATTTTTTTAAAATAAAAAAATTATAAACTTTTTTTAATTCAAATATAAATAAATTTCACCCTTAAAATGATGTTAAACTTAAGACAATTCAAAATAATAAAAAAACAGTACAATACAATCCACATATAAACATATAATGAGTTAGATGATATTTTTTAGAATTTTATAAGATAATAAATTAATAAAAATAAAATTAAGTGATTTGGTGGACCAACCCAACTCACCACAGATTTAATCCGAATGAGCTAGATTTAAATAAACCGGACCGGATTGAAAATTGGTCTACATAAAAAAAATACATTTTTTTAACCTAACCCGACCTAAAACCGTGATGGATTAAATTAACCCACGGATTATAACCAATTTTCACAACTCTATTTGTCATGAAACCACAAGTTGCTAAACAAAATACAATAACATATAATCTATATTTTGGTAGAATAATTAGCTAGATTTTTTAGGTACTATATTGTGACTCTCGGAATTAGAATTAGAATTGCACTATAATGATAATTACTTTGATGAGGACTTTTTTCTGTAAGTGTGACTCAATTCGTAAAGTTAGGTTTTATACGCCTAATATTTCTGCCGCTGGAAAATTCTTCCAAAAGGACAAATTTAAGGGCATGAATGTCGTGCCCCTCGTATGTACGTGTGTCGCAAATTTTATGGCTTGAGTAATTGTTTAAAATTGTAATATTTTTGAGTGAGTAGTTCTATCGGTTCTATTGCCTATTTCAAGGGTAAACTTATTCAATAAATTTTACGTTGAAAAATAACCAATAATTTAAATATTCTAATGATTTGTTCTTTGAGTTTCCTTTCCTTAATTTCAATTATGTTATTAAGATAAAAGTTTATTATTTATGTTATTAATACCTATATATAATTGATTTATTTATGCATAAAAATGGAAATAAATATATTTACAAAGATGGAGTAGTGATTTGTTTGAATGTAGCAATTAAAGTATTAAACTTTTATTTTATGATAAAGTTTGATTAAGGCTGTTTTGTACGTTACAAAAAGTTAAGAAATATAATTTAATTGATTAGAATTTTAAAGAATGGAGCTTTTATACATAAGATGCTTAATAATAGTTAGATCTTAAAAATAATTTTTGAAAAAAAAATTGTGCATATTATATGAGATGCTTATATCTTCATTCATTTTTATAAACTAACAATTCGTTAAATATTTCAACAATTAGAAATTCAAATATATATTAAATAATTTTATACTTTAATATAATAAAAGAGGTATGTGATTCTGAATATCAAACTATCAATCAAAAGAGTAATAATGAGATAAAAGAGAAAAAAGAAAAAGTATAATAAACAAAATCTTCAAATATATATTTCAGAACATCAATTTTTGGAGAGTTTTATTAATGAGGTGAATGCTTGAACATTGTTTAATTTCTTTAACCTTTTATGATTGTTTACTAAAGTAATTATAAGCGTAACAGGAGCTAATCTTAGAAAAATTAAGATTAGTGTTTTATAAAATTTGTTTCGATTATGAATTTTGACTGAGTTATAAAATTCAACTAAGTTATACAATTCAACATTATTCTAGATTTGGAGTTGGTTATAAAATTTGACTCGGACATAAATTTTAACTCGATTACTTAATCACATTAGAGATTGATCTTAGAAAAATTAAGGTTATGTTAATTTGAGTTGAATGATTTGAGAGAGTAAGTGGATAAATTTGAAAATAAACTGTGTATTTTTTTAAGAGACTTGAATATGATTGAAAGTAGATTTGAAAATAAATTTGTAAAATATTTATTGATGTAATAGATTAAAAAATGTTTTAATAAATAAAGATTATCAAATTATTAATAATATAAAAATGTTTATTATTATTATGTATTACTATTTAATATTAATTATTACTATTATTTATAATTATTATTAATTATTACAACCCTTTCAACCACTAACATGTTACTATTAATGTGTGAATAAAATATAATTACATTCATATTTTAGTTTAGGCTATTTGCATACTGCATTAATTGAATGATTTCATCATGTATTATCTTTGTTTTGAATCATATATTTGAGTTTTGTGTTTTTATTGTAAATAGGTGTTTTTAAGTGTTAAAATCATAATTTGAAAGAATTGATGTCCAAGATGTAGAGTTAAAACAAGTTGTGAACGTTTTCACAATCTATAGATTTTGCTCCAAAATGTAGAGCCAAAACTAGAGAGTTTCACAATTGAGCTGTGAAAGTTTCCATAACATGTGGATTTGTCTCAAGAGAAATAAAATGCAACCCAACAAGTTCAGCAATTGAGTTGTGGCTTTTTCTGTGGATTTATTTTAGGAGTGCGAAATTGAAACCAGATAAGAGCACATACAGATTATGAATTTTTTCATGAACAATAAAATTTTTTAGAGCAGTTACTAACTTATCATATTACGTGGATTTAAAAAGATTAAAGAAAAATCAGGAAATTGAGGACAGTTCCTTAGAGGGAGTAACCACTCCCCTAAAAAGCAGTATTAGAGAAAAACAATGGGAACGTAACAATTTTGGAAAAAACGCAAATCAGAGAACATAGGATGGATTCTACATTTCTTCTTTTAGTTTCTTGTGAATTTTACATTATGCAGGAACTAATCTTCCTTTTCGTTATAGAATTGATGTAATACTTTTGATTATAATTTCTGAAACTTTTGAATTGATATTTAGTTAATTTTAATTATCCCAATATTTTATTTATGTTTTAATGTCTATTCTATGAGTAATTTCACAATTGGGATTGCAATTGAGATAACAATTGTTTTTCATGATGTTATTGAATTTTGTAATTGACCTAAGGGATTGCGGGTTAGAATTCAATGGATAAGTTTTCAGATCTAAGGAATTAAGATCTTAATAAACTAAAGTGAATAATTATAATTGACACATCAATTGGAAAAGGTAGAAATTTATATAAAAATATATGAAATTAATTCTCTAACATTGTTTATATTATTTGAATTCTATGACATTGTTTATATTATTTTTATTCTTGTCACTTGTTTATGTTTATCATTTTACTTGATTTTCATTACTCAAAATTATGTGAATTAGTAATCTAGTATTCAATTCATTCAATTCCAGATAACGTTATTTTGTTATCACAATAACAATTAGTATATTTGTCTAACGTTTATCATTGACTAATTAAAATGTGATATTTAACAATTGATTGTACCCACCACGAAACCAAGCACACTACAAGTTGTACCATCACGTCAATTCCACCAAACATAGAACCTACAAGCTTCAAGAACTGTGGAATCGATTTCATGCATAACATAACTAACTTCATTCGTAACAAAATCATACACAAACATTATTAAAACGTAATCATAAGTAGAGATATTATGATAAAAAGCCCTTATTCAATTCAAAATCTACTTAGAAGAAACAATATGGAAGGAGCGGATAATCTCGCAAGTTCATCCTATACATCACTTACAAATTGCTCAATACGAACA
This sequence comes from Vigna reflexopilosa, assembly GCA_027742785.1. Lineage (NCBI taxonomy): Eukaryota > Viridiplantae > Streptophyta > Magnoliopsida > Fabales > Fabaceae > Vigna > Vigna reflexopilosa. The sequence goes on from CM050932.1 coordinate 6,797,878, forward strand.
TCTACATCCACACAAATCCAACTCTCCCAATATCTTCTAAGAGTAAATTGATGCAAGCGAACACATCATAATATCACTTTTTTACAAAATTCGACTCAATTTAGCATCTTGTTTGGCCAATGGTTGATTTTAGAAAGACTAAAATCAATGAAAGACAAAGTAAAAAGATCGACATACAAGCAACCCTTTTACTTGCTTAATTAGTTTCAAAACCAGCCCAAAAGAGGATGCAATCTCATCTTTTAAAGCCTTCTTTACTTTGTGTTATTCTTTCTCCTTTAGTTCCATTAGTGTTATGATTTGAGTGACCTTCTATATAAAACTGATCAGTTGTTTGACGGATAATCCAACCATTCATAACTAAGAATGATGATTGTGGAATGAGTTGACTTGGTACCATCATGATAGAGACAAGCTTCTTGATACAACAATAGAGAACAATCAGGTACCAAATTCAGCTTTTAAGTTTGAACACCGGAAAAGTTTGTTTTGGTTGCTGTAAGGATTTTTGTTTTTCAAAAATAACAATACTTTTAATTGAAATCCAAGTATACATTACGCTGTTAGCAACCAAATTGTTTTTTTTTTTTCATAAAAATACTCTTTCAATTGCAATCAAATTAATTACAAAATTAATCAAATTACTTTTTTTTTTCTTAATTTGTGTTTTTAGTAGTATGTTAAATAATATTAGGGTAAAAATGAAACTAGTCTCTTTATAAATTAAAATTAAATTGTATTTAAATTAGTTATATGACTTTTTTTACAAATTAATTTATATATAATATAATTTTAGTTCATATAAAATACAATAATTATTATAGTTACTTACGCCTCAGATGAAAACACATTATTTAAGCGTATTAATAAAGTGTTTGATCATTTTGTTTGTTGTTTAAGTTTTTGATGTAGAATTAAAAGGAGAATGATATTTTAACAATATTTTTTTACAACTTTTTAATATTGTTGTCAAAATATCATTATCTTAATTAGGAGTCTGCAAATGGAACTTTAGTGTTAAAAACTGTACTGAATTAAAAACTAATTTGTTTAAATAGTTCAGACAAACTGAACTGAATTGTTTTTTCTTTTATCAAACTGAACTGAAATGTATTGTAATAAATTGTACTAAACTACAATATAAATTGAACTGAACTACTAACTGAATTGTAAATTGTACTAAACTATAATATAAACTAAACTGAACCACTAACTAAATTGTAAATTGTACTAAACTACAATATAAACTGAACTAAACTACTAACTAAATTTTATGTATAAACTACAATATAAACAAACATGGCTCATGTAAAGAAAGTGGTTTTTTTAAAGCTTTTGGACCATGGAAGATCCAATTAAATACACTTGTTTATAAGAATAAAATTCTCAAAATACTTTTATTTTATGCAGAACTCGTACCAGATGAAAAATAAAGTTTATTTCACCACTTGAATTAAAAGAAAAAGTTGATTTACTTTTATTTTTAGAATCACATATTTAGAATTTTAGTTTATTACTTTATGGATAAGTTGTGTCACATTTATGTTTCTGGTGATAATAATTTCTGATTCAATTTTTTCTAATATATATATGTACAAAAAATGTTGCTTGTTCTGCACCATCCTAGTTAATTAGAAGGTGTTCGAAATGCTCATGTAAATTTTATTTGAATTTATGATTTTTAACGAGTGTTTTTAATTTTATTTTTAATAAATTTGTAATCAAGTTTACGATATTAAATTTAGTTATGGTTTTTAAACTCTTAAATATAAAATATGATTTTATTTGTTTAACTGAATTTTAACGTAAAACAGTATAATTAACTACAGTTAACTGAAACAAAAATTTATTAAGTTCAGTTTATAAGAAATAAAATTGATTTAGTTCTTTTTAATATAATATAGTACAATTAATTATAATACATTAGAGTTCAGTATTTTTTGCCTAGCCCTAATCCTAATTAAAAATACAATAGACATTTTAAATAAATATTACACACTTTACTAATAATGACTCTTTCAAGATTTATTTAAATTTACAAGTGTATAAAATAAGATTAAATAATAATATTGAACTAAATAAATCTGATACATTTTTTAGCTTGCATTTCTTGCATTTGACTTGAGTGCGAATAAATTGATTATTTTGGTGTGCCTAAAATTTAATAGTCGAATATGCTTTACTTTTGTCAACTTTAATTCCGTTACATTTTGTTTAACCTTTAAAGTTTCATTACAGCAATTAAATAAATTACATAATTATTATATTTGAATATTTATATAAATTATTATTGATATTTTAATATATATTAAGAGATAATTAATTCTTGTAGAAGGTACACCGTTGAGATAATAAAATAAAGACTTGATTATGATAAATTATATTTTTAATTAAGTTCTATTCAACTTTTTTAGAGTGAGTATTTTTTTTTAATATATTAAAATTTTGTTATTTTATTTTTTCATTGATTACGTGAATATTGTTTACTTTATTTCTACAAGTTAGGAAATATAATGTTATATGATTAATATAAAAATAATATAAGTAATTTTGTTATCTCATTAAAAACATGTGGAAATTCATGTTCTCCAATAATTTATATATTAGCGACTTTTTGTGAGTTAAAACAACTTAAATATTTTAAGGATTAAATATGTTTTTAGTCCCTATGGGGCGATTTTGGGTTTAGTCCTTTTTTAAACTAAGGTACAATTTAGTCCTTCAACTTCTTCAACTTTAGAAAACTCTGGTTATAGTCTTTTTTACCAAATTTTTTTTTAACTTTATTTGCTGTTTCAAGCATTTGGATTGTTTACACTGTTTGACACATTTTTACTTCAATGTTAACTGAGAAACGCGTTTGAAATAGCAAATAAAGTTAAAAAAATTTGATAAAAAAGACTAAAACCAGAGTTTTCTAAAGTTAAAGGACTAAACTATACCTTATTTTGAAAGAGAGACTAAACCCAAAATCGCCACAAAGTATAGGGACTAAAAACATATTTAACTCATATTTTTAATATTTATGTGTTCTAATATTAATATACAATATAATTTATTCATTAGAAAAGACTTATATAAATGAAAAGACTATTTCTCTTTATTACCATTACTGACCTTTCTTCGTATGTTTTTGAATAAAAATATTAAGATTTACTCATTAATTAACCATAATATATTTTTATATTAAGTAAAAAAATTCCATATTTCTTAAGTTTGGGTAAATAATGACATGACGAAAAAAAGAAAGAATTGATTATCTTTTTCACGGTCAATAAGAAAAAAAATCAAAATGAATTAAGTAATTGCCTAATAAGGCCTAACTAATTGAAAAAAATAAATGTTTCTAACAATATAATAATCTCCAATTGCACATCTAAATCTCATTAATCATGGAGTCGTTTCAGAATCAAATCAAAACCCAAATTCTGATTAAATTAATTTTAGTCTGTTCTTCATTTTTTACCATTTCAATCTGCGTATCAGTGCTAATCCTAGCCAAAACAAAGGTAGTAGAACTGAGTTATTCACCACAAGTGTCACAGTCTGATCCTACCACTGTTGATCATCTTGTATTTGGAATTGCCTCAACCGGAAATTCATGGTTTTGGAGGAAGCAATACATAAAGCTATGGTGGAACAGCATACCCAATAAAACCATGAGAGGATGTGTTTTCGTAGATAACCTCCCACGTGGAGAAAAAGCCAACAACGATGCTTCTCTTCCTCCTCTCTGTGTTTCTCAAGACACTTCCAAGTTTCTCTACACTCACAAGGGTGGTCTACGGTCGGCAATCCGTTTGACACGTATCGTGAAAGAGATCGTAGCACTCAACCATTCTGATGTTAGATGGTATGTGTTTGGGGATGATGACACCATTTTCTTCCCTCAAAATCTGCTCAAAACACTTTCCAAATATGACCACAGACTTTGGTACTATGTTGGGTCAACCTCGGAGATTTATGATGCTTCCCAGGTTTTTGGTTTTGGAATGGCATTCGGTGGAGGTGGTTTTGCCATCAGTTCCTCCCTGGCACAAGTCCTAGCCAAGGTTCTTGATTCATGCATACAAAGGTATCCACATCTGTATGGAAGCGATGCTAGGGTCTACTCTTGCATAACTGAACTAGGTGTCGGATTAACACATGAACCAGGTTTTCATCAGGTAACAACTAAGTTGAAATGCTAAATATTGTTGCTGATTTTCTTTTCTTCATTCTGCTTATAATTAGTCCTCCATATATGTGATTATGGAATTGGATTAGGTCGATTTGCGGGGAAATATCTTTGGCCTTTTGGCTTCTCATCCGTTAACTCCCTTATTGTCCTTACATCACCCAGATCACACTGATCCTATCTTTCTCAACATGTCAACCAAAAAATCACTGCAACATTTATTTGAAGCTGTTCATGTCGATTCCGATAGGATCCTGCAACAAACAGTTTGTTACGAAAAGAGGTTGTCATGGACAATTTCAGTTTCATGGGGCTATGCTGTTCAAGTGTTCCAGAACAACATGGTTTTGCCTGAGGTTGTGAGAGTGGAGAAAACATTCAGACAATGGTTGCCAGGAAATGTTTTTAAAGGAATATATAATTTCAACACAAGAGAATTTCACCGCGAACCATGTAAAAGACCCACCGTTTTCTACCTAGATGAAGTGTCTTCTGCCAAATATGGTAGCATAAGCAGTTACAAGAGACATTTTCAAAATTGTTCATACAATTCATCAATGAGTAAACTGGAAGTGATCAAAGTGGTGACAAATGAGTTACACCATGACAGCAAACAGGTAATAAAATCAGGAACATGATTTTTTATATTGATTCGTGATATATAATATTACTGATTATAAAGTGTTATTTTTTAATTAAACTGCAGACCCCAAGACGGCAGTGTTGTGATGTTTTGCCCTCTAATGCTGGTAACTTGATGGAAATTGCAATGAGAGAGTGCAATTATGAAGAACTGATTTTTATGAACTGACAGAACGAGTATATATGAAATCTATTTTTCTACATAACAAATGTTTGAGTTTGCAGAATGCAATAGACGGTGTAAGGGAGTTTTTGAATTCATATATGCTGTATAAATGAATAATTTCGATTCAACCTAAACTGGAAAGAAAATGAAAAAATAAATAAATAAAATGGGACGTGCATTTGAACTAAAAATAACCCTTTTATGTGTACGTTCAACAGCATCATTTGATGCCATTTATCACAATTCTGAGATGTTCTCTAGATTCATCAGTAGGATAGCACGTGAAATAGCTAGCTAGTTACTCAAAGATGCAATGTTTTAATACCGCTCAACTGCAAAATTTCTTCTAAGGATTAAATCATTTAAGTAAATTTTTTAGTCACATATCAATAAAATTATCTATTTGTATATAAGTACATGTCCAACTTTTCTTTTATTATATATCAGTATCCAAAATTTTGAATGACAACAATTTTGTTAACGTGACAAAACGTGTATTCATAATTTCAACTATATTCGCATAACAATTTCGTTTGCCACGTTAACAATTTTTTAATATCTTTAATCTTATTAACAAAATTTGAAAATAAAAACAATTTAAAAGTAAATTTAATTTCACATAAAAAAAATTAAAGGGAGTAAAAACATATTTAAGTAAAAAACATTTTCTACCTGTCACATTAGTTATATAATATTTCAAATTCGTTGATTCGCAACAAAGAAATATTGTAAGTTTAAAATTGCTAAGTATTCAATTTTTTAAGCTGAAAAAGGTCTGTTGTCACCCACAAAAATATTTAGCCAATTTTATTTTATGTAACGTAGTTATTAACAGATAAAGTATATCTATAAAAATAATCCAAATACTTGTTTTATCCTGTCCGTTAAATATTTTTTTAAAACTCAATAATTACTATTAGTGTAATTTTGTCAAAAATAAAATTAATAAAGCCTAGTAAAGGATGAAAAGTTCCTATCTATTTTATTTAAAGATAATGATACTTAGACAACAATTTTTGGACAACATTTAAACATCATCTACGTGTCATTCTGTGATTGGTCCATAGTAGTGTTTATAATTATTATTATTGATTGTGGAGTAATTTTGGACCAATCACAGAATGACACGTAGATGATGTTCAAATATTGTCAAAAAAATGTTGTCTAAGTATCATTATCCTTTATTTAAATCATTTTTTTAAAATTCAATCATTGGATAATATATAATTTTATTAAAGATAAAAAAATCATCTAAAATATAAATAATATCATTATTTTTTTTCTTATCTACTTTGATAAAATGTTAAATTCAAACAATACTATATATTAAATACTGTAGTTTTATTATAGGTGTACGACATAATGCGTGAAAAATATGACATTCACTTTGATTTTTTTCTTTCCACATCTACTGCAGTAGATAACAATCATAGAACTTTAGAACAAAAACTTGAACATACACTAATATAATAAATTTCAAATAAAGCTAAAACATTATATATATATATATATATATATATATATATATATATATATTCTAAGAATAAAGTAGAGCTGTCAAAATGGGTCACAACCCGCGAGCCAATTCGGCTCACCACGAGTTCGGGTCGGGTTGGGTTTGAAAAAATTGTATTTTTTTATGCGGGTCAGATTTCAACCCGGCTCATTATTTAAACCCGGCTCATGCGGGTTGAACCCGTGGTGGGCCAACCGGCCCACCAATCCACCTACCTAATTTTATTTTATTAAAATTTAATTTTAATTTTATGAAAAGATATTTATTACTTTTTTTTGCTTGAAAAAATTATTTAAGTTCCCTATTTTCAAAATTAATTAAACACTCGTGAGAATGAAATTTGGGAGTGAAATTTGTTTATATTTGAATTATAGAAAGTTTGTAAATTTTATTTATTTTAAAAAAATTGTAATTAAGTGGGTCAGTGAGCCAACCCGTTTACCCACTAACCCGTGGTGGGTCGGGTCGGATTCGAATTTTTCTGACTCAACAATAAATGAGCCAGGTTAAGTTGATTCACTAAGTGACCAACCGTGGTGGGTCGGGTCGGGTCAGTCCGGTTTATTGACAACTTTAGAATAAAGTATAAGTATAAATTTGGTTTACCAATTTGGTGTGAATTTGTGAGTGAATAACTTATTTGTTTTCAAGGATTTGAAGATGGCATGCGACAATTTACGAAAAGATATGAGATTAAATACAAACTGATTTACTGTTTATGCAAAGTGAGAAGACTACATTACCCTCACACGAAGTTCTTGGATTCTGGTAAGAAGAAAAAAAGAGGGAAAATCGATTTTGTCCCAGATAGAATCAATTATGATAGAAAAAAATGGGAATTGATTCTGTGGAATTGTGAATAATATGGAACTGATTATGCACTATCCTGGAATCGATTATGAAGCTCATGCAACTCATCATTCACAAGGAAAAATATTTTTTACAAAAGAACCTTTTATAGATAACCATTTAATAAATTTTATTTCAACAATACATGTTATATTTAAATTAATCGATAAGTAAACATAACGAATGATAAAATTTACTTGGAAATTTAAATTAGAGGTATAATAATTTTATATGATATATAAAATTAGTTGTATAAAAAATAATTATTCACTTTTATTTAAAATTAATTATAATAATTGTATTTTATTTTCAATTAAATTTAAGCATAAGAGTAAAAGTGTAAACTTAAAATTTAATCTATTTTTATCAATCACATCACTCAAATTATTAACAAATTTTACCTTCAAATTCTTCACCCTCACTTCCAAATTCTTTAAAACAAAAAGGTTTAAACCCTCATTTGGTCCTCATATTTGTGTGCCAATCTCAATTTGGTCATCATATTTTTTTTTGTCTCAATTTGGTCCTATTACTTGTAAAAATGAGGCAATTAAGTCATCTCCGTTAAGTTGTTACTAACGTCGTCTGCCTGTGATGACTGATGTATTACGTGGAATTTTTTTAAGTAATGACATGGCATAAAATTTAATTGAAAATGTTAGGGATTCAGAGTCTTCATCATTCTCCACTCACAGGCTCATCGTCAACGGCGGTCGATGCCTTCTCCTCCACCTCACATCACACCTCAAATCAACTTCTTCTTCTTCTGTCTCACCACTTTCTCTCTCCCATCTCTTCCAACGCTCAAAAGCTGCAATCTTTCCTTGTTTTTTCCTCTTCTATTGCATCTTCCAACTTTTCCAGTCCTTCTCCATTGTTTTCCATTATGCAATCACACCACACTCATTCTGATATCAAAACAACAAAACCCAATTAAAACCCAAAATTCACGAGACAAAAAAATTGCTATCTTTGAAGAAAAAATTGAAATTGGAATTGAATGGTTAAAGGGAACAATCTTGCTAAGGTGATTACTCCTAAGGGGAATCAATAGGCACAGACAAAGAAAAAAGGGGAAGACTTTTTGAAAATCCTAATTTGTTCTCTCATCTTGAATTCTGAGAAGCCCTGTAACGATTTGGTAGCTTCCTGGAGCCCTCTAGGTAGGGCCACCAACTATGATAAATAGTTAAATCCAATCAATTTTAACTTTAGCTTGGGGCTTTCTTTTTCATGATCGCTCTTCCACAATTTCGGGGACTTCTTGAAACTCTGCGGAAGAGGAAGAATGACCCAACGAATGCTAGAAAGGGGAAGAACAAATTGCCTATGATGTTGAACAAGCCGTTAGATGATTCGGCTTCGGCGACGGAAATGCCAACATCGTTCATGGCGAGGATGTCGATGAGGTCGGGGTCATTGGGGACGATGATGGAGGCTCGACGGCCGTCAACGACGGTTAGTTGAAGGGCGGAACCGTCTTTGCTGAACCTGACTCGCTCGACTTTACTCTTCTTAACAGTGTTCAAATACTCGTTGTAGCGCCAATTGGTGCCTTCGGGGAGGTCGGAAGAGGCTTGGGGTTTGGGTGTTGTGAGAAGGTTCAAGGAGAAAGGTGAGGAGGTTGTGTTGGAGGGGTTTAATTGGCTCTGTTGCGCTTCGATCATGGGTGGAGGGTGACGTTAAGCCTTTTGCCTATTTCTGTAACTGGAATTCTCTTGCCATTTGTGTAAAATCTGCAGATTGGCTTATCATCATTCTGTTTCTCTCGTGATACATTCTTTTAAGGTAGAAAACCTCTTTGCCTTTTGTCGTGCACATGCTGAAGATGCCGAATTTACCGTCGGCAACCTTATAGAGACACCGTTGCGATAATACATGAAGGATGAAGACGATATAGGATGATGAAGAGTTTGAATCCCTAACACATTTTTAATTAAATTTTGTGTCATCTCAACTCTTCATTTTTTTTAAAATTCCACGTAATATAACATTGTTGCATGTGCATTTTACGTGTGCACCACGTCATCACATTTTAACACTGTATGTGATAATTTAACGGAAATGACTTAATTGCCTCATTTTTATAAGTAATAGGATTAAATTGAGACAAAAAAAAATATGATGACCAAACTGAGATTAACACATAAATATAAAGACCAAATAAGAGTTTAAACCAAACAAAAAAGATAAACATCACTTTCAAAATCCCTTAAATCTATATATTCTCTTCCTCAAATCCATCTTCAAACAAATACACTACACGTGTATACTTCTAAACATTAATTGTTCATGGGGATAGGCGAAGGAGTATTCTGTGGTTGTTTATGTTGATTCTCATTCATTTGTGAGAAAGAATTTGAAGGGAACGACACTTCTACACCTATACATTTACCTAACTAGCCTTGCTTTTTTGGATTTTTAGTGCGTTTCTCACTGTTCGTGAACAACATATTTTTGGTTAAAATATTTGATGTGATGTGATTTGTTATCTGGATACTTTCTTGGTGTTGTACATTACCATTATACTTTCTTTAGATCTTTAACACGTTAAATAAAAATTACAAGAGGCTTCGTTGAATTATAATAATAATAATAATAATAAATAATATATATTTTTATTTAAAATTAATCATTCATATTTTATTTTAAATAAAGTTTAACAAATTTGATTTTATTTTATATTAATTTTAATTACAAAGGTAAAATTATACCTTATATATTTAATCTATTAAAATATTTTTTTCTTTATCACATTTATCTAATCTTTTATAAATTTCAATTGTAAAATTTTTCTATTTTCATTTTCAAATCTCTTAAAATAACAATTCAAAGTCTTCAAATCCTTACAAATTCGTCTCCTCATAAATTGAGTCTATTTCGTATTTATTTTTCATAAGCACTACAAGGTAATTCAGTAAACAGATTGAATGTCTTTAATTAATTAAAATCACCTTAATAAGCAGTTGGTAATTCATTTACCGCCTTCAATCTCAACATTTGAAATTTTAGTTAATATATTTAATTAATTTAAAACACCAACAATAATCAATCTTAATAATATGTGAATAATAAATGATGAATTTATCTTAGAAAATAGTGTAATTAGTCTATTTCATTATAATTGTTTTAAAGTTTTTTATTTTTTCAATTAAACTCATAACATTCTTCAATATTAATTTCATTAGCATAGATTTCACATTTATATTTAAGCATTGCATTGCATTTTACTAACCTTTGAAAGTCAAGTATTTGAAAATCAATTCCATATTAGTTCTGAAACGACTCAGGGTTACTTTAACCCTATCTAGTTTGTTAACTACTTGATAATATTAAAGTTGTATTATAAAGTAGTATTAATTTGATAGTGTCAACGACAACGTATCAAATTTGGAGCCAATACGATTAGTATTTTCAATATTTTGATTTTGAATTGTTTTTATTTTATTTTATTTTCTCCTTACGCATATATACATTTAATTTATTTTGAGGTTTTTTTAGTCTTTAGTTATTTTTATTGCTAGCAAAGTCTTTGTTTATGTCTTTGGTACTTAAATTGTCCATTGTGATACACTTCTCTTTCTTGGAACCCAAACTAAATCTTACTTATTTCTTATTTGAAATCTTTCTTTATAGCAAAAAAGAAAAGAGAAAAAAAGAGAGTCAAGAACATAGAGACAACTTCAAACAGACTATGTAGTGCATGATTTGGGCCAACATGGGAGAATTTTATCAAATTAACCCGCAAGTTGAACAGAACTTACGTAAGCTGCGAAAAAGCTTACAATTTGGGTGTTCTATTAAGGGAACATCTTCCACATCTGAAGCTGCTATAAAAGTCATACCACCTCCATTTTCTCTAGTGATAAATACATCCTTTAATCCTTCACATGATCTTGACCCAAACAAAATGACACAAAGAACTATTAGAATATTATCCACCTCTCACAATACAATCATTTGTAGTAACATTAAATATCCTAATGAGAAATGTGATTTGACTTACTAAATGCCTTGCCAAAATTCAATGGGTTACCAAGGGAGAATCCACATAAACACTTGAGATGGTTGCATATGTTGTGTGAAAATTTTAGATCTCCCAAGATCATGATAAAAATAACTGAAAATGAGAGTTTTTTCTTTTACTCTACAAGGAGTAGCTTATAATTAGTGATACTATCTCTCTGTAAGGATTACCAATTGGGAAACTATTGAATGAATTTTTCTTGAAAAGTACTTTCTAGCATCTCGAGTATTTGCCATCCGTAGAGAGATACGCGATATAAAGAAAAGAGATAGAGAAACTCTTAGTGAGTATTTTGAGAGATTCAACAAACTCTGCATTTGCTGCCCTCAACTTCAAATAGAAGAACATAGCCTCATTCTACACTTTTATGAAGGCTTGAATACGTTAGATAGATCATGGAAGATGTTGCAAGTGGAGGGTCCTTCTTAGACACATCACTAAAATATGTTAGAGAGTTGATAAAACGAAAGGTGACAGACATGAAACAAGAGCAAATTCAGTGACCTTGTTGAAGAGAGTACACGAGATGGAAAGTTGTGCAGTAGATGGAAAGAAGATAGATGTTAAATAAGTTAAAGAGTAAACTCAACGAGATTGCAAGCTTGTTGAAAACTTCAACTCCACAAATTGCCAAGAAATGTAGAATTTGCATTTCAACTGACCATTAAATGTCCTAGCTTGGTTGGAACTACTATGGAGAACCCATTTTAAGCTTTTACTACAAACATGTTTGAAGGAAATAGACCATATCAGAATAATCATGACTTATCCTCCAATAGATATCATCAACAAAAACAACCCTATGTTCCACTTTAGTTAAGGCAGTAATCTCAACCTCATTTGACACTACAAGATTTCATAAAAAAAAATGGTTAAGCAAAATGCAGAAATTAAGAAAGCAATTGTCAAATTAATTCGGAGGGTGAACAAGATAGAAGCTAAACAATCAAATCGATTGACTCCTCAAACATCTCTCAAACAGAAAACAGAGCAATCGATACACTTGCATTGCATCATTCGATACAGTTCAATCATAAAAGCCCACAAAATCATGAAATTAACTAGTTATAACACCAAAGTTACGACAACTTTAGTTTTTGACATGCATGTTCCTTTGCAAAACATCTCACGTACAATCTTATTATATATATATATATATATATTTATTTATTTATATTTATATTTATATTTATATATATATTTGTATATAAGTGAATAGGGCCAAAAAAACACACATTTCCGCTCACATTCTCTTCTTTCTTCTAGATCACTTGATTCAATTTCTTCAAGTTAAGTTAACCTTACATTTGTAGCTTACCTCTATATTTATAGAGTTTATAATGGACTTTAAGTTGATACTAGCCCAATAATACTATTGTCCATGTTGGCCTGCTCAATTGTAACCCAACACCCACATACTCATCTCACTTGCTTAACTTACCATTTAGAACAAAACCGAACGGCATGACTACCTTTCCAACACCGTTCGGTTAATACAAAGTATTCATCTTCGGTGCTGTCTTATCGCATAGACTACCGATCGGATCATACACTATACCGTACAATATATATATATATATATATATATATATATATATATATATATATTTTGATATATTTTTAAATAAATAATGTATTGTAGTTTACCATCTTCATTCTCTTTTTATTCAGACTTTGTCTTTTCTTATCACAAATTGTATCTGTTTTGTTCTGGCATTTACGGATTTAAAATAAGCCAATTTATGCATGTGCAGTCCGATAAAAAAAATACTTGAATAGCCAGTAATCAAAGACTTGCTTAGGATTGCAAGGTCAGCATCCATATTTTTATGTGTGTCTTCTAATAATTCTAACCAACTAGAATTACTCCAAAATGGAGCTTTCATTGAGAAAATTTCAAAAAACAACTTCCCTTTGGGGAGGAAAGGGAAAATCTAGGACTTGCAATCTAAGAAAAGGTGGTGAATGTGAAGTAACAATCACGGTGTTCATTAATTGAAGGAGGAGTACGGCGCAAGGATTGAAAAAGTAGCCATCCCCAATGGTTGACTTCAATCTATTCACCTTCTTACAAACCAATCCCATGGAATACACATGGAGAGAACGTATTAAAACTTTATTTCCATTTTTCAAGTTTTCTTATAATATTCAGCGATTATGGTGTAACGCTTTGTATAGTTATTAAATAATTCAAACTTTTATGTATGAAATAATGCTGCTTTTATCTAACGTATAATAGTCTGCATCTGCACAACTTCATCTAGCTCCCTCGTTAATCATGAAAAGGTCACTTCTCAGTCCTATCAAAACCAAACCTACTCTGATGAAATTCATTTTAGTCTTCTCTTCATTTTTTGTCATTTCTCTCGGTGTATCCATGTTACTCGTAGCCACACCAAAGATAATAGACGTGCATTCTTCACTACAATATGTGTATGAACCTACCACTGTTGATCAACTTGTGTTTGGAATTGCTTCAAGTGGGAATTCGTGGCCTAAGAGAAAGGAATACAGCAGGATGTGGTGGAATTTGAATCCCAGTAAAACAATGAGAGGATGTGTTTTCGTAGATACCCTCCCACATGAAGAAAATCTCAACAATGATGGTTCTCTTCCTCCCCTTTGTGTCTCTGAAGACACTTCCCAGTTTCTCTACACTTACAAGCCTGGAGGTCTAAGATCAGCAATCCGTGTGGCACGTGTTGTCAAAGAGACTGTGGCATTGAACCATTCTGGTGTTAGGTGGTATGTGTTTGGGGATGATGACACCATTTTCTTCCCTCACAATCTGGTCAAAACTCTTTCCAAATATGATCACAGGCTTTGGTACTATGTTGGGTCCTACTCAGAGATTTATGAGGGCACTCAGGTTTTTGGTTTTGGAATGGCCTTTGGTGGAGGTGGTTTTGCCATCAGTTCCTCCCTGGCACACGTCCTAGCCAAGGTTCTTGATTCATGCATACAAAGGTACCCACATCTGTATGGAAGCGATGCTAGGGTCTACTCTTGCATAACTGAACTAGGTGTCGGATTAACACATGAACCAGGTTTTCATCAGGTAACAACTAAGTTGAAATGCTAAATATTGTTGCTGATTTTCTTTTCTTCATTCTGCTTATAATTAGTCCTCCATATATGTGATTATGGAATTGGATTAGGTCGATTTGCGGGGAAATATCTTTGGCCTTTTGGCTTCTCATCCGTTAACTCCCTTATTGTCCTTACATCACCCAGATCACACTGATCCTATCTTTCCCAACATGTCAACCAAAAAATCACTGCAACATTTATTTGAAGCTGTTCATGTCGATTCCGAGAGGATCCTGCAACAAACAGTTTGTTACGAAAAGAGGTTGTCATGGACAATTTCAGTTTCATGGGGCTATGCTGTTCAAGTGTTCCAGAACAACATGGTTTTGCCTGAGGTTGTGAGAGTGGAGAAAACATTCAAACAATGGAAGGAAGGAAATGTTTTGTTAGGAACATATACTTTCAACACAAGAGAACTTCACCCTGACCCATGTAAAAGACCCACCATTTTCTATCTAGATAAAGTGTCTTCTGGCAAAGATGGCATCACAAGCAGTTACAGGAAACATTCTCAAAATTGCACATACAAGGGACCAATGCAGAAATTGAACGTGATCAAAGTTGCTACAAATAAGTTATACATTGACAACAAACAGGTAAGCTATATACTGAACACTTGCATTTCCTTTTCTTCAGATTTGGTCTAATAATTACATCGGTGATACTAATTTATTACATTAACTATTTGTTTTGCATAAGTTGCAGACTCCGAGAAGGCACTGTTGTGATGTGTTGCCCTCTAATGCTGGTGACTTAATGGAAGTTGCTATCAGAGAATGCAGCTATGAAGAGCTGATTTACATGCACTGACTGACATTAAATTATTGAAGAATGTTGCTTATAGAGAAAGCAAGAGATTGCGTAAGGAAATTTGCGATCTAGAATTGAAACTTTCATGCTTGCTTACACAGCTTTTGTTGAAGTTGTAACGATTGACACTAATTCAATGTAGTGTCTCTCGGCATAATTTTGTTTTAAAGAGTTCATCTATAAGATAGGTTCAACATCAACCATGCAGGTCAACTATAAAAACACCAACAATGTAGTTTTAGGAGTTTTCCCTTCCAAGAGTGTTTTTTCTGGATATTTTTTCCATCTCTTTTAATCAATAACATTTTCATCTTTATTTCTAAAGTTAAGTTTCAATTCTTTTTTAAATAATCAGTAATTAAGAATAACTCGTATCACTATATAATATAATATTTGATATAATATTTGGTTTGATTTAATTTATTTGTAATTGTATTTTTTTTCTTACAATCAATTTTTAATTGATAGAGATAAGAAAGTAAAGTATGATTAAATTGTCCTTGAAGTTCCAATTGTAAGATGAAGATGGAGGTGCAGAGATGTGACTAGTGTAGGATTAAAATGGGAAATAAATTTTTTAGAGAGGTGCAGTAAGGAAAAGAGGAGGTACTGGAAGAAGCGACCCAAGAGAATTCAACTTATTAAACATATTCAATTAGCTTAGGGTGTTTCCCTGCACCTTCAAAATTCTTTACCTCTGCATATCTAATTTTCATAAATGTTTTTTAATTATTAGGGTTAAATATGTTTTTGTAACTTTCAATGAAAATTAGAATTAGTCCATTTTCAAAATTTTGACCTAATTTAGTCTCTTAATTTTAGAAATGTATGAAAAATTTAGTTAAAATGACTACATTCATACATTCCTAAAGTTAGAGGACTAAATTAGGCCAAAGTTTTAAAGAAAGACTAATTCCAATTTTCACTGAAAATTAAGGGACGAAAAATATATTTAACTCTGATTAGTAAGGTGGTTCTACGTTAAAATTTATTTATTAAGAAATCATGTGATGAATCATCGAATGAAGTATGGAAAGTTTTGACTTCTTTGTTGAGTGGTCTATACCCTATTTCAATTCAAAAAAAATTTAATTAATTAAAAAATTTATATAATTATAAAAACCTAATATTTTATCAAAAAAAAGTAAGAAAATATCTTAAAATTATAAAAAAATAAAAAACTATAAAATAAATAAAACATTAAATAATTCAAAAAAAATTATAATCAATTTAATTAATTCATTAATATATTATTACAAATAAAAAACTATAAATTCTATAAAATAAAATAAAAAAATATTAAATATTTACAAACTAAATTATTTCATTCAAAATAAATATAATTAATTTAAATATTTATATAAATAAGTAATTAATTAAAATATAACAATTTAATTAAAATAAAAATGAAAAAACTATAAAAAAAACGTAAAATAATTCAAATCAACCGAACTTAACCAAAATATAAATAAATAATTAATTAAAATAAATACGTGTATGAAATAATAAAATTTTAGAAACAATAAAAATAATTATAATGAAAGAACAATTAATCAGAAAACTTATATAAAATAAAAAATTATATAATATTAAATAATTAAAAAAAATCTGAAAAAAAATGCGAAAAGCATAAATCGAATGTCAAAAACCGATTTTACTAACATCGATATTGACATCTGATGAATGTTCCTGCCTGCATAGGTAGTGACTGTAAAATATACAATAGTGAAAGAAATTAAAAAACTGGATAAGATGCTAATAAAAGACAAAAATTAAAAACAAAACATTAGTTCTAAACTTAAGATTAGTACTCCTAAAATTAATTGAGTGCCGATATGTTTGACACTCAAAAGAAAAACCCAGACATCCAAAAAATCATATTTTCCACCAAACGTTAGAAGATGACGCAGAAAAACATGTATCAACTCTTAGAAGTCAGAACCTTCAAAATACTTAGCACTGTTGTGAAGTTTACATCCACGTATCTGAGAAACAAAAAAATCAAAAATATATATATGAGTAATAGAAAAATTCAATGAAAGAGTGAAAGAAATTAATGTCTACGGATATATCCACGTCCGATGAAGGTTGGTTGAATCGGTTTTTAACATCCGATTCATACTTTCTCGCATTTCTAAAATCGATTTCCATTTACATAGCACATAATTCTAATCTTTTTCTTTTCTTTTGTCCAAAACAATTTGTATATACAAATCTTAATATAGATTCAACCTATTTCTACATCTACAAGCATGCTATAATAGAAAAAAAAATTAAACAAGAAACGAATGAGAATGCATAGAAAAAAAATTAAACAAGAAACGAATGAGAATGCACCAATCTTGAGCAGCAACAACAACGAAAATGAAGGAAGAAGAACATGAAGAAATGTAGGAATGAATGCACCAAATACATTTAAAGCTGAAAGCTGATCCACGAATAAGAAGGAGCGATTCTCCTGCACCTCATTAATTTCATCTTGCACTTCCCAATATTTTTGTAATTCAACTGTATCCCTAACTTTACCTGTGTAAGTGTCAGTGAGCATATTTTAGTTTTATAAAAAGCTGGACCAATCTACTAATAAAATTGAAAGTTTCCTCTGTTGCGGCATCTTAAGTGAAACCCTACACCCCTCTCTGGAGTCTTTCTTTTTCTCTTCGCAGTCCTTTTCTCCTACCTTCATTTTCACCATTTTTTTAATGTGTTAAGCGGTCTTCCTTTCCTTTCCTCTCTCGTTTGTTCATTGTTGTTGTTGCTCGTTTGTTGATTATTTCATGTTGGTGCCATGGGTAGTTGTGTAACAGGGTGTCTTCTTCTCACACATTTTACATACATCAACCTTTTTCAGGCATCTAGGTTAGTTATTTTGATTTCTGATTGATCTTTAGTATATGTAGGTGAGGGAAAAAAAATGCTATGTTGTATAATAGATTATATGTTTGTGCTTGATTTCTGGTTGATCTACGCTTAGTATGTTTTTTCTTTGCTTGATTGGGCTGGGCGTTGGGACTAGGGGAGTTGTAGGCTAAACCGCACATGAAATTGTGGTTAATAGCCATTGCACTTGGAAGTGTGGATTAGATTGTGTTGTAGTTGGATCGGGTACTGATGGTAAATCGCAAGTGGATCTGCAGTTGGTTTTTGGAGTTGCATGTCGGTGCATCTGAAAGTGCGGATGTGGGTTATCCATAGTTCGATCTGCTACTAAGGCCAATCGTAGTTGGATCCGTGACTCTTTGTCTTGCGCGGTTTAGGGTCTCCTTATGTGTTTTTTTTGTTTATTAAGTCAGTATATATATATTTTTAACAATTTTTAGTTTTATTTGTAAAATTTGAATTTTGATGTTAGGTTTATTTTGAAATGTTAAATAAAATTTTGTATATTTTTGGAATATATTTTGAATTTTTTTTGTTGGTTAAATTTTTTTGAAATTGTTGTTTTTATTTAAATTTTTAAATTTTTATATAATATTTATTATGTATGTAATTTTATTCAATCTTTTTATTTTTGTTTATGAATTTAGAATTTTTATTAAATAATTTATTCAATTAAATAATAATTATTATTCATAAATTTTATTTTCGTACATATTATTTTTTTCTTATTTGTAATTATTTAATTATTATTTATGTATTTTTTTATTTATTTATTTCTTTATTGTTTTATTTTTGTTTGTAAAATTTTTATTTTTTTGTTAGGTTTAAATGTTAAATAAAATGTAATATATTTTTGGAGTATATTTTGAATTTGTTTATTTGTTTGTTAAATTTTTTTGAAATTGTTATTTTTTTTATTTTTAAATTTTTATATATTATTTATTATGTATATAATTTTATTTAATTTTTTAATTTTTGTTTATGAATTTTGAATTTTTATTAAATTATTTATTTAATTAATAATTATTATTATCCGTAAATTTTATTTTCTTACATATTAAATCTTTCTTATTTGTAATTATTTAAGTAATTTTTTAGTTATTTTATTTATTTATTTATTATTTTATTATTATATTTAAATTTTTTGATTTCTTATTATTTGTTTCAATATTTTTTACTATATAATTATTTATTTTTGTTCTATATAATATGTTAATAATGTAATTGGTTAATAGAAATGGTTAGAACTAGAGGTGCATCATGTTATCATGGTGAGGCTTCATCCCCTCGTGGTTAGTCATCATCTTCATCACATGATGAAAATAGACGACCTATGACATCTGCTTGTAGAAGACACGTGGAAGAATATCGCGTGGACGTCATTGATGAGGATGATCATGAGGAGCAGGAGGAGTTTATACAATAGAGACATGGTGAGGACGACTATGTTCAGCAGGAGGATGTTCAATAGTAGGATGACTATAGTGAGGAAGAAGATGAAGATGAAGATGAAGATGAAGTTAAAGATGATGGATTTCCAGGAGGTCCACGTCACACCTCATCGCTTACACATTATACCCAGCATGTTGCATTTGCCATATGACAAGGTCAGGTTAGTCATCAACCTAAATGTTAATTGTTGATTAATTGTTTATTTATTTTTGTTATAATTTTGTGTTTGTATGTAGGATCGAGGGGAGATCAAAGATGTCCCATGGTAAAAAATTAAAACATTTTGGAATGTATCATCAAGCTATTGAGCCTTATATCTCCATGTTGGGGTTGACTTTCATAGTCAACCTATCATACGAGTATGTCGATCATGGATTGATCGTTTCCCTTGCAGAGAGGTGGCACCTAGAGATAAATACTTTCCACCTCCCGGTAGGTGAGATGAGCGTCACATTAGATGACGTTCACAATTTGCTCCACCTACCTATCATGGGGCAATTTTGTGGGGTGGAGGAGTTAGAGTATGATGAGGCTCGATCTCATCTTATGGACTTGCTTGGCGTCTTGTCGGATAACGGGCCATGCCTCTTCACCTAGACCCAACAAAACAACAATGCATCGATAACCGCAATGACCATCGCCAACAACATCAACAACATCGACAATGTACGGATGACAGATCGGATGGAATTGATTTAACATCGGTACTAGCCTTCGTGCAACTTCTTTCGGCTTCGATTTGACTTGTGATTTTTGTGAAGAAGGCTCTGTCCTGGAATGAAAAGTGTCAACGTGCTCAAAATATGATGGGTCACGTTTCGTAGACCTCTCATGACGTGCAACTTCAGTCTTCTGTGCACCTTTTATTTTCACTTTATGCGACGGAGCAACCATAAATGTCATCTTTAGGCAAGCAATTTCTAGCATCTTCTGCTTGATGTTCACTTTTCACCGATGTCAACGTTTTTGAATTGTTCATGTACCAGTTGAACTTCACAATCAAGGCTAAACTCTGGGAGCGATTAAGTACACAGTACTTGAAATGCTTAAATGGGTCCACATAACATGTATTTCACCTAGAGGAATCATTCCAGGCTCATATCGTGGTAATACACAAACACATGGTAGGCCATATGTTGAGCTCAAAATGCATCCACAGTGAGCACTATCCAAACCTATTTGATTCACTCGCTCAACTTCATTGGCAATAAGTCTTAGAGTGTATCATGAAACATGTCCAACAAGTATTCTATATCTCAATCCTTTATAAGCATCACTCATTACATTAAGACTTTTTTCAAAGGACGCTCTTATCTTATTATGTTGTAGGACAATGACGTTATGCATAGCATCCCAACACGAGCATAGGTTTCCCATACTAGACCTCAATAATCTCTTCAGGTTCCAATGCGCAGACTCAATCCTGTCACAAAACACATTAATACTATGACAACGAATATGAAATACATAAGTTGAGGTGCCACCTGGATCCCACTCAGTTGGGGTTTTAAGGGTCCTGACATTTAGTAAATTAAAAAAATGTAATAATAACTCAATTAAAGATACTCATATTTATTGAGACTTAAAACTTAATTAAATTAAATTATAATAAAAATATTTTGTTTAAATTATAAATGGAAAATTAAATCGGTTTGTGAATAACGTTTTTGTTCATCGTAAGGAAGATGTCTGTTTTTGAGTTGATGCATTTTAGTAATGTGTACTGAGTTTTAATAGACAAAAATACCCTAATATATCATGGATTATATTTCTCTTAACCCTTTCTCTTCCCTCTCTTTCACTGTAACATTTTCTCTGTCATCATTACTGTAGTTCCAACTGAAAACGTCAGAAACATTAAACAATTTCTTACAAAAAAATGATTTTATAATGAGTTTTCATTTCATAAATTTTGTCTTATATAATTTTATCTAATTTTCACAAGCATAACGACATCAGAAAGAATTGGTATGGCCTGGAAAAAATCAGAAACACTTACTCTTAAACAATTTCTTACAAAAATGATTTTATAATGAGTTTTTATTTTATAATTTTTGTTTTATCTAATTTTATCTAATTTTCACAAGCATAATGACATTTGAAGGAATTGGTAATTGGCTTGGAAGTTTTTTTTTAGAGATGATGATTCAACATCCGCAGATGATGAAATTAGAGAGATTAATGAAGATGATGAAATTGAAGAAACCTTGAATGAACATTTTTCTAAAGTCAAATATGTCAATGACTCAACTCTTTACAAAAACAAATTGTTTAACAGCGAGTGTTTTTTCAGTTGGGACTAGTGTAGGAATGACAGAAAAAATATTGGAGTGAGAGATGAAGATAAATGGTTGAGAGGAATGAGAAAGGTGAGCAAGGGTTCATGGGTTTCTTTTTTTTTTTAGTTTTGAGAATGAAAATTATTAAAATACCCTTAATCTTAAAACTTAAAATCCATGATATATTAGGATATTTTTGTCTACTAAAACAGGTACACATTGCTAAAATGTACCAACTGAAAAATAGACGTACGCAAATTAGCGAATCCCATATATATATATATATATATATATATTCCTAATACAATATAGTTTTTTTTTATTATTTTCAAATAGCTCAATACAATTTTTGCACTGTAAATTCAAATAGCTAGATGCGAACTCAACATATTTGTTTTCAAGAAAAACAAACATAAACACTGTTTGCTCACCAGACTGTCTAGAAGTGTAAAGGTATTGATTATGGGGTTGTTGACTTACACTCTTGACATCATTTTTACAAACAAGCCTCTAGAAGGAACAATATTTTACAGAAATATATTTAAAAAGTATATTAATATGTGTTTCTTTTGGATTTAAATAAATACAAATATTTCCAAAACAATATAAAAAGGTATAAATAATCATAAAAATACCGATAATCAAAATAAGTTAAATATAAAATTTAAAAAAATAGTACGAGAGGGAAAGTGAGAGAAGTATTTATCAATTCCAAATAGAAGAGACAAACAAAGGAATAAGATTGGCTTCGTTAGATTTTCCTATTTGAAGGACGTCGCTAGGAAATTGGAATATATCATATCGACAATATATGATTATACAAAGATTCCTTCGAAATAGGTTCACTATATCAGAAACAAATGTTATCTAATTAGGAGAGAATCAGAAAGACAGAACTGAAGATTATTCCCCCATGTAATTAATTTCGTACGAATACTATATAGATATAATAAGTTAAAAAAAAATGATAAGCATATATGAATGAATTTAATTACTTATATATTCAAAACATTAAGAATGAATGATAAATATTTGGGTAATGTTTAAAAATAGTCAAGCAAAATTAAAAAATTAAAAGTAAAATGAAATTGTATATAAACTAAACTATTATTTTTTTTAAAAGTTAATAAATTTTTTTATAAATGTATTCGTGAATAAACCGATTTTAGAAATATGTTAATAATTAAAATTGCACGACCTTTTGAATTTTGAATTAAGGTAGGGATGCTACAGTTCTAGAAACTTTTTTTATTTTTTACTTTTATTATTTTCAATGATTTAGAGGAGAAAAGTAAGAATAAGAAAGATGTAGTGTGAAACATTGGATAAAAGAGACGCAATGGTTGATGAATGAGTAATATGCGGGAAGAGACAATGAGCTTGGAAAATTAGGTTATTCTCATTTATCTTATCATTGTTTTGGGTAGATTTATTAGAACGGGTAAGTTTGTCTTTTCGTAATCCTAAAACTATTAGCCTAGATTGTTTGATCACATATTTGTACGTTAAATGAGCTTATTTACTTAATTTAAAAATAAATAATTATTTTAATTAATAATACTTTAAAGTGTGTTTTAAATTTTTTAAATGATTACAAAATATTTTTTTAAAATAGAATATAAGTTTTAAATAATTTTTTATCAGAATTACAGAAATACTAAACTATAAAAGAAAAATGAACCTCATCATGTTAGAGTTTTTTTTTTTCTATCACAATGAAATCTTAATTAAATAAAATCTATAACAACTTCAAAATTCAGTATCTATTTTATCTTCATCTCTGATAAAAATAAATCAATAAAAAACAAGTTAGCTAATAGCAAAAAATGGTTAAATGATACAAAAAAATATTTATTTTAGTATGCATTTATTTTTATTTAATGTTAGGTTATTATTTTTATTAAACTCGTGACAACGTCAACTTCACTAATCATAGGTTCGGCTCCAATGAAAGGCCGGGTCTTATTTTAATTAGTTTGCATTTTTATTTTTTTGATCTGTTCAATTTAAACTCATAATAAAAGAGCCCTTGATTTTTTTATTCACTATAATCCCTTTATTATTAATTTCTTTATATGTCTAATAAAATGTAACTATGATAAGTTTATTGCTTTTTATAATAATTATATTAAAAGATATACTTGCATCATTAAACTCACTTGCCTACTCCTTCAACCATGCATATATCATCTCTAGAGAGAGAACATGTCGCGTTATCTCTTTCAACAGTTGACTCCAGAATTTGTAGAAAATTTCAAAATGATGAGATATACACACGGCCGAAAAATTATATTATTTTAATATTGGACGGATTGACCCATATTTATATTATATTTTAATTATAAATATAATTATATAATTCTTATGCCAAACGTTTAAACAATGTAAGAAGCAATTGACAGGATCATAACGAAGAAATGGTGTTGTGAATATAAAATGGAAATGGAAGCTCAAAGTTAGATACATCTCTTGCTGATTTGCAAACCAAAACGCGACAGTGTCCAAATTCCGAAACGTCCAAGGCGCTGCCTAACTTTGACATAGTGCAGTGCAACCTAACAAGATAGCATTAATTATAAAATGGTCAAAACGAAAACGTTAAGTTAACCTTTTGGATCAAGCAGAAGATTCTCCATAAATAGCCTCATTCTCCATAATCCTATTTGCAAAACAATCCAACAAAAACAATGTCTTCCACGAAGCTCTTTTCCACTTTTCTTTTCTCACTAACCTTATCTCTCATTCTCCAAACATCTTTTGGAGCTGATCCTCTCTTCCATTTCTGTTCAAATTCTCAGAATTTCACAGCCAATAGTCCTTATGAATCAAACTTGAAAACTGTCATCAACTCGCTCATCTACAAGACCCCTTCATCAGGCTTTGGTGTTGCCTCTGTGGGCATAGACCAAAACCAGAAAGCATATGGTCTTGCTCTTTGCCGTGGTGACGTATCAGCCTCAGAATGTAAAACCTGTGTTTCCGAGGCACCCAAAGAAATCCTTAATCGCTGTCCGTACAACAAAGGTGGCATCATTTGGTACGACTACTGCATGTTCAAGTACTTGGACAGTGATTTCTTTGCCAAGATAGACTACACAAACAGGTTCTACATGTGGAATCTGAACAATGTGAGTGACCCTTCATCGTTTAACTACAAGACTAGAGAGTTACTGAGCCAGCTTGCGGAGAAAGCTTATGTTAACAGCAACTTGTATGCAACTGGAGAGATATACCTTGAGAATTCAGTGACCCTTTATGGGTTGACTCAGTGCACCAGAGACCTTTCAAGCAATGATTGCAAGAGGTGTCTTGATGATGCGATTGACGAGCTCCCAAATTGTTGTGATGGCAAAGAAGGAGGTAGGGTTGTGAGTGGAAGTTGCAACTTTCGTTATGAGATATACCCTTTTGTCAAAGAGTAGATACATACTCGTTTTTTATTCAGCCTCATCGCTTATAATCCTTGTTATGTTAATTAAGTAATGATGAATAAATTTATGAATTATTGTATTTTTATAATACTTTTTTTATCGAATCTTTCATTTTACTTATTTGAACATAATTTTTATTTCTTAAATTTAGTTTAAGCAATTTTGGTCATATATTTTTAATTAAACCATTCAAGTTCTTGAATATTGTGTTAAAAAGAAGATTGATAATAGAAAAAAAAACAACATACCGATTTATATTGGTTCAATTTTAATTTATGTCCAATTTTCTTCCAAACAGCATGAATTTAGAAGATTTATACTATAATTAAAGAATTTATAAAATTACAACTACATCTTAATAATTTTAGACATTAAAATATCAAGAACTTGATACACTTATCAAGAACTAAACTCTAGATATAATATTTTATACAATTACATAGATTATTACTTGCATAATAAATACAATTCAAAGAATGAAAAAATGTAGAAAGTAAATAAAATGAGTACACCTGGAGTATAGATGTTAAAAATTAGTCCTATATCCAAACAATAATTCTTAAAATCAAATTCATCTTGATAGCTTCTTGATGAATTTAAGAAAACCCAACGATTGCTTTCTTTAAAAACTCCATAATACTTCTTTCTCATTAGTGACTCTTAAGCGTGAAAATTCGTGTTTTAAAAATGAGAAGAGAACTTGTTTTTTAATGAAAAAATAACTTATTGATGTTATTAATCGATTATGAAATATCCTAATCTATTAATGTCATTCATGTTTGAGTTCTATAATTTGATTATGTTTTAATTGGTTATATAAGTTAGCTAATTGATTATGTATTTCAAAATAATTTCTTCTTACGTCATAACTATTCTTAATTGATTGTGCTTTGATTAATTTGATTATAAGAAAATTCAAACTTGACTTACAACCTATTCTAGACTCAACTTACTAAACTAGATTTTGCTAATCATTTGGACATTATAAAAAACTTGGAGTGCTACTTAATTAATAATCGACCCCTCTCTACATATTGTATTATGTTATGAATATGACGATAAGACCACAAATGAAATAAAGAAAGAAGATGAAGACATAAAAGGATGAATAATTGTTCCTACTTGTTCCGGTAGTCCTTCAAGCTCTCCAAAGAGTGTATTTTGCGTTCTAAACCTCCAAAGTTAGCCTCTTTTAAGGAAGTAAGAAGAAACATGACAAAAATGTCACCTTAGCAAAAGTACCACCCAACGCAATTCCTTCTTTGGTGTTATTTGATAAGTGTGATAATTACTTATTATTCACATTTATTAGAACCTCTTATTTGGCTTTATGTCACGTCTTTTGTATTGAATTCCATGAAAAAAATATAAGATTTGTATATATTCTTCATACATAGATATAATTTTCGTTTTGTGAATTATTTTGTAGGAAAATAGAAGATTGGAGAAGATTAAAAATATGTTGTCATAAGTCACTCACACAACGAGGCATTAACACTTGCCTAACTTGAATTGGCACTAGCCTAGTCAAGAACCCTAGTGAGTAGAACAATTCAACGTGTTAGATAAGCTATATCTCGCCCAAAGAGAGGATATTCTCGCTCAACGAGAATACACTTTTTGGATAACGTTTTTAAAGTGTCGAGAGTTAAAGAAAAGGGAGTTTTGGATGTAGGAATGAACTTGAGACTCATGACACAAGTTGAGGCACTTCTAGGGTTCAATGACCCCATCTTCCATCATCATTTTAATCGTTCCAATCCCCTTTTGTGTTCTAGATGTATAAAAGTAGCTAAAGTTCATTTTATTGGAGTCGAATGTAATGTACCTATACTCTTTTTAGTTTTTTCTATGCAATGAAATATCTTTCATTATTCTTATATTCTTTCATTTTTATTCATGTGCATGATAAAATATCTATACTATTTGGGTGGTGTTTAACCATTGGAAAATATTTTGGAACTTAGACATGGATAGAACAACCAAGAGAGGTTTGGTTCTAGGCAAAGACCAAAGCTCTTGATATTATAGACATCTTCTCTTAATGAAAATCTTGTGTTTGAATATCTAAGGAATTAGTATTTTTCACATAAAGATTTAGAACTTGTCTCTAAAAGATATGGCTTATATACTTTTTGATGTGAATTCTTGAATATGTTAGAGATATATTGTATGGATGATTGCATAAAGCTTGGGTCATGAAATCCAACCCTAGTGAGTTTTTATCTAGATTACTTTATAACTTGTATACTCAATAACTTTATATGTTTTTAACTTGTTTGATTCAATCAATGTTCATATTCATTGCCTAAATTAGTAAATAGTCATAGTTAACTAAACAAATGCAAATCCCTTGAAAAACTATATTTGAACTTACAATCTTTACTACTTATATGATTTGGTATGTTTGCCAAAAAGTTAACATTATCACATAGATATAAAAGGTTGAGCCTCTGTCAAGGTAGTATCTAATGCAATCCCCTCACTATTGGGTGCCCAACACTTTCTTAATGCACCCAACACTATCCTAATGGCGCCTAACACTAGTGGCTTTGGGAGTTGCCTTTGCTTTTGTCTAATTGGCACCCAAGGACCTCTTGAAGGCGCATAGTGCAAGTTTCAAAATGCTTTCATCGATTGAGTGACTATCTATATTGCTTAAGCAAATTCATGTTACTTAAGTGATATCATAGTTATAGAAAAGAAAAGAAAAATAATTGATTTGATGTCTCTCTTATTTAAGCATTCACTTATTATTCAAACAATCTAAATTTAAAATAAGAGAAAATTGATACAACATCTTCTCATTTATATGTTTAAACTAGCACTTGAATGTGAAGAAATAATCAATTGCTATAAAAATAAATATTAAAAATAATTAAAAACTTTTTGTATAATTTTATATTTTTTAATAAATTATCGGAACATTCATAATGATTAATAATTTTGAGTTGAATTTTTATTAAGATAATTCATAACAGAAATAAAAAAATATTTTTAAAAGTATACAATGAATTTGATAATTAAAAATAAACAAAATATGATTAAAATTTTCAACTATATAAGATTAATTTAAAAAATAAAATGATAAATACTCTAAATTATATGTTTATTGTAATAATATAAATTATAACTTACGTAAAAATATCATGTAGATATGTTCATTATTATTATTTTATATTTTATCAACTCATTAAAAAACAATTTATCAAATATGTATAATTAATTCATTCCTTAATATTTTATTTATAGGTTCCTAATAAACATTTCTCAGAAAAAATACAAAAAAAAAAAAGAATTAAGTTCATAAACTAAAATTAATCCATTTACTAATTACCTTATGCATAATTTAGTTTATAAAAAAAACATTTTACGTTTCTATTTTATACTTCTCTCTTTTATAAGTGTTTATAATAAAATTTTTCAAACATACTCAACTTTGAACTATAAACTCAATTTTCAACTTTTAATTAACTCTTCAACTCTAAACTGGTTTAAAAAGAAAATCCATTTAAACTCTTCTTCCAATAAAGAGTGGTGTAGAGCCAATCCATGTTACCCAAAGATAATGTTTGTTCCCCAATTTTGAAGATAGCTAATGCTTAAAGTTGGAGGGTATTTCTGTGTTTGTAAGTGCTATATTAATTACTTTTATAGTGGTACCATAGTATTTTGTGAATACACTTCCACTATAAATTTGAAAACTTATCTTTGTGTAGATAGTGGTATTGCACGAGTTTAAGGACTATGTTTTTCTACAAAATTAGGTTTTCAGTTTCTCTTTCTTCTTTCAACTTTTTCACCTTTTCAAATAGAATTTTTTTTTCTAAGACTTATATTTAAGAATAGGGTTAAATATGTTTTTAGTCCCTATACTTTTGGACGATTTTGGTTTTAGTCCATTTTCAAACTAAGGTACAATTTAGTCTTTCAACTTTAGAAAACTCTGGTTTTAGTCATTTTTACCAAAATTTTTTTAATTTTATTTGTTGTTTCAAGCATGTTTCATTATAGTATTTGGATTGTTTACACTGTTTGACACATTTTTGCTTCAATGTTAACTGAGAAACGCATTTGAAACAGCAAATAAAGTTAAAAAAAATTGGTAAAAAGGATTAAAACCAGAGTTTTCTAAAGTTGAAGGACTAAATTGTACCTTAGTTTGAAAATGGACTAAAACCAAAATCGCTCAAAAGTATAAGGAGTAAAAACATATTTAACCCTTAAGAATATTATATAAAAATTTGTTGGATATCAAAATAATAATAACCTTCTAAATAATGTAAAATGAAAATTAGGTGTGTTTGGTGTTAAAAGTAATTAAGTAAAGGACATATTAACTTACTTTGCATTATAATCATGTGTTGTATTCATATTAATTTTAGGGTTTTATTTATCTCTACTAAAGGATTATGAATACTTTACTAGAGATAAATAAAAGATCTTTATGAGGTAACACTAAGAAAGAAGAAAAGTAATAATGTATTAGCGAATTATGAATGACATATAAGTGATGCAGGAAAGAAATTGTGTGATTAAATACTAACTGATGCTGCGAGCAGTGTTATTGGGAACATTCCTCCCATTATCTTTTATGAGAGAAAACACATGTCTGGTTACTTTTTATCTTATTATTTTTTATTATTAAATTTACAAAAAAGTAAAAATATAAAATAAATAAGTTTTATAATAGTTATTATATTTTTAAAAAGAAAAAGTAAAAAAATAAAATTATTTAATTTAAAAGAATAAAATTGATAATAAAATATGTATACTAAAATAACTGTTAGAAATAGTTATAAAAATAATCTCTTATAGAATATTATTGTAGTAAAAGTTACAAGTATTATTTAATTTTTATTTGATATAAATTACATTTTTTTATAAAAAGATAATTCAAATAAAATAAAACTATTATAAATAATAAAACAATAAAGCTTTCCTTTCAATACTTAGCACAACTTATTTAAAGAATGTGAACTCCACACAATATATAGTGTCACTTTGGACATTAACTTATGTGAAAGATGAACATTCTCTCTGTCTTTCATACTTTTTTATCTTTTTCATTGTTGATTTCACTTTAACATGTGCAGCACTGAAGATAGTTAGGTCATGGCATGATAAGGAAAGATATAGGGTGATTATTTATATCGACACTAACTAGTGCTAAATTACTGTGATAAATTTTGGGATTATTCTTAATCAAATTTTTTATGATTAAAATAAGAATTATAATACATAACTTATATTCTACTTTAATATATTGTTTTCTATACAATTTTAATTTGCGATCTATAGCTATAATGCGACATAATCATGTGCTTTTATATATTAAAAATGTTGTACAAGAGGAGTTAAGAAAATTTAATATAGTAAACACATTATTTACTGTAATTAAAAAATAGTAAAATTATTATTATGGTTATTAATATAATTATAAAATTAAATATAAGTAATTTTTATAATTTTATTGTAAATAATTTTTATTTATTTTGTGCTTAACGTTTTTAGTTAAAAAATGATTATTTCACAAAAAAAAGTTAAATTATGATTAAACTTTAAAGAAACGGTAATTTAAAGATTAAATCTTATAAAATAATTATTTAAAGGATAAAATTTAAAAACAAATATAAATATAAAAGAGAATTTTATATATATATATATATATATATATATATATATATATATATATTATCTTCTTAATCATTTTGATTTCTTATAAACTATTTTCCTTTTAGTAGTCTATATTCTAAAAATATATCATTTTTCTTTAATATTTGGATTTCTTCCATATATATATATATATATATTATCTTTTTATCATTTTGATTTCTTATAAACTCTTTTTATTTTTAATTTTAGTAGTCTATATTATGAAGATATATCATTTTTCCTTAAAAAGATATTTCTAGGTGTTGTCACGTTTTCTGTTCTTCTTTGTTTTCTTTGCTTTTTCTTAGTGTTGTTACATCTTTTCTTCTTTCAATCAAACATATTGAATGTATTAAAGTGAGAGCTTTCTTCTTCTGAATTTGTCTTTGATACTAATGACTTTGCTTTAATTATTTTTTCAAAGTCCTTCATACTCGTTGTTGATGCTAATTCTACTAGTAGTCTCTGTTTTTCAGCCATAAATAATCATTCTTGGGTTGTGTTACACTTGTTTCTTCCTTCTTTTGTCGATAATTGGCTTGCCATTGATTAATATTTCTCTTAATGATGAAGCTGATATTAAACTTGTTCCATCATTTGAGTTTAAACCTTCTTGAGAGAGATTTTATATCTACATTTTCATAGGCTGGTTCTATAATATACTCCCAAGCTACAATCCAAGTTATAGACTTAGTAGCCACAAAGGATATCAATCTATAGCCTGAATCAAACGAAGTCTTTTCTCTAAAATAAGAATACTTCGGCAACTTCAGATGGAAAAATAGACGGCAGTGAGCCAAATTCTGAGAATCATTTAATAAAGCATTTAGGTAATTTTAGGGAGATTCCTCTCCTAAACCAGATAAACCACGAATGGGTTCCTGGATGAACATACAATGCTTTGGACCAAGCTTCTATATAACCATAGTAATTGTATGTTTGGGGGTTAAAAGTTCTTGAAAAAGATTTAGAATCATGGGGTCGTTGACTCCATTCTTGAGATAATACTTTTAAAACTTTTAATTTTGAGAAAAGGATAATTCCTGATCATTTTTTGTGAGATATTTCAGCATAATCAGTATCTACTAATATAAAATATTTTGACTTTTGGCTAGGTTTATCGGAGGATAATGACAATCTTTGGGAAAGAGGTTATGTGTTGTTATTTTTGCTGAATCATATATCCGTGCTTTTTTCTAGAATAATAACTAGGACGATTTCTGGTTTATTGGTATACTCTTCTAAAGTTTGTTCTTACTGAGGTTTAGTGACACGAGTAAAGTCTTTTGGTCTAATAAGGATGTTTTTATATTGAAAAGGGGTAAATTTATTGGAGGTCTTGACAAAAGGGTTTTTAGATGTACTTGCTATTGTCGGAGGGGTTTTTAATTTTTTCGCCAAGGTCGATTGAACCTTTGATTGAATTTGAGGTGTCTAAGGCCTTAATGATATTGTTAAGACTTATATTTGTGATCCCAGTGAGCGACCATAATGATCTTTATTTAGTGGCTTGCTACTCATTGTTGTTTTTCTTGTAAAAACTCTCTGGTTAAAAAATCTATTAGTGAATTCTCTTTTCCTTTTATATGTTCTATTTCAAAATTAAAACAAGACAATAAAGCTTGTCATCTTGCAAAAATATGTTTAGAAACAAAATTTTGGACATCTTTTGTCAAAAAACTTAGAGGTGCTTTGCAATCATTTAGAATCAAAAACTTTTTATTGAATAAATCTTCTTGAAACTTTTGTAACCATAAAACTATTGACAAAATCTCTTTTTAACAGTAAAATACTTTTGTTGAGTGGGATGCCAGATACCTGAGTGATACTTGACAATTTGCTCTTTAGAAGACTATTGGATTTTTTGTTTTAGAATTCCCCGTACCTAGCTCTGAGGCATCTGTTCCTACTATTAAAAAGAATTCTAGATTTGGTATTCCTAAACAAGGAAGTTTTTAACCAATTCTTTTACTTTTATTATTGTCTGGGTCATTTCTTTTGTCCATGCAGTTGGATTTTTTCTAAGTCTTTTATATAATGGTGCACAAATTATTCTATTTGGAATAAAATCAACTATATAATTTACACATCCTAAGAATCTTTGTAACTGTTGTTTATCTTTTATTTCATTTTGGAAATTTAGATGTAAATTCTAATTAATGATCTTTGTATTGGAGTTATGGTGTTTTGATTAATTTCATAACCTAAAAATCTTGTCTTAGTTTGGATGATTTTCATCTTTCTTGTTGATACTACTAATCCATTTTCTTTCATTATTTTAATAAATATGTCTAAATGATTAAGATGATCAGTAATGTTTTATTTGAAAAGATTAGTACATCATTTAAGTATATTATTGAAAACTTCATATAAGGATAAAAAGTATCATTTTTTATATTTTGGAATTCACTTGGAGCATTTTTTAACCCTTGTGGCATCACATTCCATTCATAATGCCCAAAGGGTACTACAAAAGTTGTTTTATACTTGTTTTCTTCTTTTACTGATATTTGATAGTATCCTGAATTTAGATCAAATTTGAAAAATATTACTCTATCATGTACTCTTTTTATTAAATCATTTTTATTTGGTAAAGAATATCTTATCCATTTTAATACTTTATTTAAAGGTTTATAATTGATCACTAATTTTGGGGTTCCTTTTTCTATTTAAAAGGCTTTCATAACATAAAATCATGTACAACTCCATGATGATTTAGATGGTCTAATTAATCTTTTATCTAAATATTTTTGGATCTCTTTTTTGGAATACTCTGTTGATTCATCTTTATTGGCCTAGCTTTTATTAGAATCTTCTTCTCATCAAAAGTATATATATGGTAATCATAATGTATATTTTTTCCTATGCCAAAAAGCAATAGAATTGGTTTCACAAATTTCTTTTTCTATTTTTTTTCTTCATTAAGATTTTATAATTTTTTGAATATTTATTAATTTGTTCATCTATTCTTTTAAATTTTATTTGACGATTCTTTTAAAAGGTTTAATTCTCTTATCTTTGGTGGTTTAATGAATTCAAAACAAATTTCTCTTCCTAAAGTATTAGTTACTAATCTAGTTTCAGTTACTCTAATCGGGTATAATAAGGTTAAGAACGAGGTTCTTAATATCATGAGAGCATTCATATTTTTAATTAATACAAAAGAAGTATTGTAAAAAACTTTGTTTTTACATATTTTTAAATTCGATAGCTTATACTGTATATGCATTTTTATCCATTGGCACTAGTTACTTTTTCTAGTGTTCTTTCATAGTATTGTGTTGGAATTAATCCTTCTTAAATACAATTCACATATGCTTCTGAATCCATTAAAGCTATTATTTTAAATGTTTCTTCGTTTATGATTAAAGTTACTTCAACATGTCATTTATGCGTGGTTACTAGGCTTCACAGATTAATATAACTATTATTAGACGTGCCTTCTATCTCTTTTTTATCATTCTGATTTTTTATAATATTTTTTCCTTCTAATTCTAGTAGTCTATATTCTAAAAATATATCATTTTCCCTTAATATTTGTATCTCTTGTTTAAGATTTTTTATTTTTTTCTTGTAGATCTTTTATTGTTATTTGTTGACTCGGACCCTTAAAACTATTGTAAATTTCTTTCATATTTATTGGTTTTACATATTGTTGAACTTCCTCATTTCGTGTTATTAAATTGTTTTAATTGCTGTAAAAATTCATCTTTTAGTGGAGAATCTTCTAATTTGTCTATTATAGAGATTAATGTAGAAGTTTGATCTTTTGTTATCATATTTATACCCTTACAATTAGTACAATCACTTAATCCTGAGCGTAAATGGTAATCATCTTCAGTATCTTTTTCTAAATTTTCTTGTTCTAATTCTAATTCACTATCTTCATCTTCTATTTAACTATTATATTCTTCTAGTTCAGAATTAATTAAAATATTTAACAAAATTTCTTTTAATTTTTCATCTTCTACTTGTTTTGTAAATGTTTTAAAATACCAATTTC
Organism: Vigna reflexopilosa; assembly: GCA_027742785.1. Classification (NCBI taxonomy): domain Eukaryota; kingdom Viridiplantae; phylum Streptophyta; class Magnoliopsida; order Fabales; family Fabaceae; genus Vigna; species Vigna reflexopilosa. The sequence continues at coordinate 6,832,855 of CM050932.1, forward strand.
TCCTTAGTTTATTATAATCAGCTTCAAAATCCTGTCTAATTCAATTTTTATCTATTTCAACAATTTATTATCTACTTAAAGTATTTAATATTTGTGAGGTTGTTGGATTAGCAAGGGGATTCCGATTTTCTAGATTCTTCATATACAGGTTTTGTTACAATTGGTGTTTTGTTACAACTGGTGTAATATTATCTAATCCTCTTAGATCTAAATTTATTGTGGATCTATCAACTAAATGTCTCGAGGGTTGTCCTTTATATATCATTTGGGGATTTCTTATGTTTACTGATGATGACCTATTCATTCTTAATCTAATATCTACTCCTTCTTGCACTATCTCCCTAATCTGAGTATTATAAAGTTTTGGTTCTTCTATTACATTTTCTAATATCCATTCTTCAGGAATTTTGCTCATTACTTCTTCATGACTTAATTTCTTTGGAATTTATATAGATGATTCTCTAAGATTAGCTTTTACAAGTATTGTTTCGTCTTTTGGTGAAGATCTTAAAGCTTTATAATTATAATCTATCTTTGTAACCTTATAATAATTTCTATAGATTATTTGTATTGGACTTGATAGTTCATCTATAATTTCATCTGGAATTTGTACATATAATTTTATTACATAACTTCTTTATCATTTTTAATATTCATAGAAAAATTAGGATAACACTTAAAGAAAGTAGGACCATCATGTAAATTACTTTAATATTGTAATTATTGTGTCATTAAACTTTTTTATGTCTTATATCTCTTAATATCATAAGTATAGGGTTGTTTATTCATAATCTGTAGTTTGGCTTTGCAGCTACTTGAATTAATCATAAGTGAATAAAGTTATATTCATCTTTAATATGTTGGTCTAAAAGTGATTGTTCTAAAATGTTAATAATTTTGTTATTTTTAGTTCCTAAATAACTATATTTTACAATATGGACTTCATCTTGATTTGTTGACCAAAATTTATGTTCTTTGTATACTCCATAATTTTTTACTATTGGTAATTGACCAGTTATGAAAGAGTTTTCTTTTTCTGCAATTTTTAATTCTTTATCTTTATTGTTTTCTAAAGAAGAAGAAGATTCATTTTGGCTAGTTCTAACTACTATTTGTTCATCTTTGTTTGACATCCTTAATCTTTCTCTAGTTTCCATGTTACAAGAGCACCTCTTTCCACTATCTAGCTGACCAACGGTCTTACTACCTTTCTTAGGCTTTACTACCAGGATCATTAAATCTAAGGATTGTCCAACGTATTAACACCTCTCAGTGCTGCACGGAGATTTGAAAGGATTGAGAAGTCCAAAGACCTCAAAACCTTAAAGTGTTTTTGGATTAAGATTCAAAGTAAACTTTTAGTAGTTAAGTCAAGCAACAAAATGACTCAACTCTTTCAACTTGTTTTCTAAGTGTTTTATGTTACTTTACTAGACTATAGCCCAGGCATATATTGTAGGGTCTTCAAATAACAATTTATCTTTTTGTGATATGTGTTTTGTCAATTTTCTTGTAAGCTTTCTAATTTGTTTTGTTATTTCTATGTCTCATAAACATTTCTTCATAAAACTCTTACAACTCTTACATATGAACTTCTGCCTTCTCATCTAGAGAGGCTCTTATTTATAGATACAAAAAAACACACTAAATATTACCTATTTTACAATAATTTCCTTTAACTTTTTACATTTTTATCCTTGTTTTTAAAATATCTTCTTTTTATCAAACTTGTTATGATGAGCTCCTTATCTTTTTCTCTTTTTCTTTTTCAAACTTTATCATGATAGGGAATCTTTTTTTTCTGAGCGTTGTCATATATTCTTTTCTTCTTTACCTTTTTTTTAGTGTTATATATATATATATATGTATGTATATATATACATACATATATATATATATACATACATATATATATACATATATATATATATACATATATATATATATATATACACACGTATATATATATATATACACACGTATATATATATATATATATACACGTATGTGTATACGTGTATATATATATATATATATACACGTATATATATATATATATATATACGTGTATATATATATATATATATATACGTGTATATATATATATATATATATATATATATATATATCATCCTCATTCTAATGTTAATTTGAACCAATATACACATGCAAATATGAATTTCACAACAACCCATTAATGTTATGAAGGTGAATTTTCATAAAATATTTTCTTCATTAAAGTGAATTTTAATTCTAGATGAAGCAAACTATTTTCTCTAAATAATTATCTCTATAAATAGTTTCATCCCCTCAATTTTATAGGTAAAAACATTTGTTATAAAATTTTTCTTAATAACTCATTAATAAATATCTTCCTTAAAGCTTATTCTTGTCTTAGTTTCTTGAGCCTATTTCTCTACCAAAAATATTTTGGAGACCTTCTTTTCCATTTGTTTTTAAAGTTAGGAACTTTACAGTTAATAGTATCAATGAAACATAATTGAAAACACTCCTCATCAAGCTCATTTATAAAACCTATTCAACAGGGTTTACAACTATAAAAATACATGGAATTATCGACGGAATTTTACCGATAGAATTATTTTCATCGATAAATGATACATTACCGACGGATTTAATCGACGGATATTATCCTTCGATAATTACCGATGGCTAAAATCCGTCGGTAAATCCGCTGGTAATACATCTTACAGTTCTCGATGAACAAAATCCGTCGGTAAATCGTTTGGTTATTACCGACGGCCAAAATCCTTCGGTAAATCCGTCGGTAAAAAGAGCGGCAAAGTTTCCGCCCATTTTTCTCTCTCTCTGCGCAAAGAAGACTATATTTTACTCTCTCACAAATGAGTTTCTTCATTTTTTCTTTGCTCTCATCTCAAACATTTCTCACCTTCTCTACAACTACTTTTCTCTCTTGTGCAACCATCTTCCCACACTACCACTGTTGTCGTTGGAGAGCACCACCGTTGTCGTTGGAGAGTGCCACCGTTGTCGTTGGAGAATGTCACCGCTGCCATTGGAGAACGCCACAGCTACCGTTAGAGAACACCACCGCTGCCATGGGAGAAAGCCACCACTGTCGTTGGAGAGCACGCGGAGTAGTGCTGCCAACATGGTGGTCGCATGTTGTGTTGTTGAAAATGAAGAAAATAAGGATGCTCAAAAACTAATTGGAGATTTTTCCCAATTTTAGGGTTTCTAAAACAATTGGAGAACCTAAGTTTAGTCTTTGATTTTGGTTTTGGAATGAATTGGATTGTTGTTTTGGTTTAGGAATGAAGAAAGTTTTGATAAAAAAAAATTTAAAATATGAGGAAACAGAAGAAGGGTAAAGAGGAAGAAGATGAACAAGATTGAGATATTTACCGACGGACTTACCGATAGATTTTTCTTTCGATAATTACCGACGGGTTTTTCCTTCGGTACAGATTTTTGCAGAAATTACCGACGGATATTTCCTTCGACAATTACTAACGAATTTTTTCTTCGATAATTACCGACAGATTTTTCTTTTAGAAATTACCGACAGATTTTTATGGCAATTATCGACGGATATTTTCTTCGGTAATTACCGATAGACATAATAATCCGTCGGTAAATATTACCGACAACGTTATTACCGACGAAGTTAGGTTTGTCGGTAATCTGTCGGAAAACTACCATTACCGACGAATTTTTGACGTTTTCGATGATTTTTGCCGTCGGTAATAATTGTTTTTATTGTAGTTTGGTGGGTCACAATGTAAACTCAAAACCATACGGGCTTGCTCATTGTTGTGGCGATGTGTCAACCTTAGAATGCAAAACTTGTGTCTATGATGCAACCAAAGCGATCATCAATCCTTGTCCATACAACAAAGGTGTTAAAAAAATGTGACCCACATAAATAATAATATTCTTCAACTCACTGGGGTTACTTTCCATTGAATCTTGACAACCTTTAAATAGGTGTAAATAAGACCTTGGGCCAAATACAAATAATAAAAATTGATAATAACATATCAACAGACTCAAAATAAAATATACTAAATCTATCTCTATCTTATATCAATAAAATAAAATAATACTCTCCTAAATAAATGGAAAATCAAAACTACATATTCTTATTTTATCTCTATCAAATTCAAACTAAATATTATTACACTCAAAACTAATAAAATAAGATTTTAATGAATCCCTAAAATTTAAGTTTATCCTAACAAAACTCCCCTATAAACTTAAATTTTTCATCCTTTATTTGACTTTCCATGTGCATCATCCTACACCGAGCTTGCTTCTTTCCATCAGATTTGACTTCTTCTTTTTCCTTATGGCCCTCATGTCTTTTCCCTTGGTTGACCTCTTTAATGCTTTGACTGACTTTGTTATGTCCGACTTCTCAATAACCTTGACCAACTCATTTCTGACCTTAGGCGATTTCTTAACAATCTTCATCAGGTTCTTCTCAACATCTTCATTTTCCTCTTTGTCTGGTTCAAGAATACTAGATGTTTTCTCTTCCTTTTCAAGAGCCGCATTCTTCCGCTCTTCAAGCTCAACCCTCTGTTTATTCATAATTTCATTAACTTCATCTAGAAGCCTCCCTATCTGCTGAATTTCTTCATCCATAGCCTTCTTCCATCTTTCAACAAGCACGACTTCTTCAAATTTTATATCTTTTATACCTGTTAACAAACATGCTACATTTGCCTCATCAGTGGAGTTATCCAAACTCTTGCTATTTATATCTTGCTTCAAACACCTTTTATGAAAGATCTTCAGATGCAGTTCATACAACCATGCTTATCCTTTAAATACAGTACCTGATCTTTCATAAAAATTGAATTACCTTTTTCAATTATATGACTTATGCTTAAAATATTGCTCTTTAACTCAGGAACATAGTAAACGTCCCTAATCTCTCCAACTCGTCCATCCTTCTGCATATCCTGAATTGTTCCACGCCCTTTCACGGCCACCTTGGAGTCTGTTGGGTTATTGGACTCCCTTCCTATGTGGAGAATAGGCCCAAATAATGTAGACCATTATATCTCTCTAGGTTAAATGGAGATGAGTCAGATTAGTAAGGTATATAAGAGTCATTTGAAGAGAGGGAAAAACCAAGTGAGAGAAAAAGGAAGAGAGAAAGTCATTCCCACATAACCCTAAACCTGCACTGATTTTTTCGTCGTTGTGAAGTCATTCATCGTTGGATCGGGCTGATTTTTGGACAGTGGATTCCAGTCATATGGTTCTACATTCTGAACATTCGAATAGTCAATCAGAGGTCTAGTTCAGGAGAAACTAGTCCCGCACCAGCAGCCCTGTTTTGGAGAATTTTCATCTTCTTTGTTCTCATTTGCAAGCATCTATGCTTAGTTAAATTGGCTTATTGAAAACACCATTTGGTGTTATTATTGGAGACTCTTTTGTACACTATTATTGATCATAGTGGATTTTTTCTTTGGTCTGGACGACTCGTGGTTTTTATCCTTGCATTGAGGGTTTTTCCACATTAAAAATTGTTGGTGACTCTTTGTGCTTTGGATTCTATTTTTGTTCTATTTGTTTAGAGCTCCTCGTAGATTCTCGCAAGAAGGGGGGTTGAATTTCCGCTGCGTTATTACTCTTTGCTAAGTTGTTATATTTTTTCCCTTTCCCCATCAAATTCATCTTCGAAAGACACAAATCCGACCTCTATCTTGGTGAGTTCATCAAAGAGAGATTCATCTCCACACATGTAATTGGTTGCCCCAATATCTATATACCATACTAAATTGGTAGAAATATCCTCACCTTTTGATTTCAAGCATGGTCCAACATCCGAATTCTCCACTTTCGACTCTAAGATCTTTGACGACAACAAAATCCCCATCTCTTCTTCATCTTCTTCTTTTGTAAAAAGGTTTCTCTCACTTTTCTTCTCAGCTCGACAAAATTTAGCAATGTGACCGAGCTTACCACAGTTGTAGCACTTCATTGATCTACATTCATTTGCATAGTAACCATACTTGCCACACTTAAAACACTCCACTTCTGATTGATCTCCTCGTTCTTTCCCTTGTCCTCGGTCATGCTAATTTTGTTGACCGGTTTGCTCTTCATTGCCTCAACCACGTCATCCTCGTCCTTTGCCTCCCAGACCTCTGTTCTAAGTATTCCGAGTTTTGTTCGAATCAAATTGTGCTTGTAGTGCTTAATCGTCGGGTTGACCTTTAATGACCCTGCTAACTCCTCTACAGTGAGAATTGACAAATCCTTTGTCTCTTCAATAGTGACCAGATACTTTCAAAATCATTCTTCAGATTTCTCAAGATCTTTTCCGCAACTCGGTTAGGAGGAACCTCTTCTGGACCTGCCTCACGTGGGTAGCTCCTTTGTATGCCACTTTCAGAATTTCCTATGCTTCTTTTGCTGACTTTATATTAGCTATTTTCTCGAATCCCGATTCATCCACTGCATTATACAGAAAGTACAAAACTAATTTGTCTTTCACTCGTGTCTTTTTCAATGCAGTAATCTAGTTCACTGTCTAATGCTCACCATCTACGGGTTCATTGTACCCGTTCTCCACCATGTCCCATAAATCTTGGAATCCAAGAAGAACCTCCATTTGCAAAGACCAATTGTCGTAATTGGTATTTTCCGACAATTGTGACATACTCATTCTGTTGACTACGCTCTGATACCACTTTGTTAAAAAAAAAACGTGAGTTGCACAAATAATAATATTCTTCAACTCACTGGGGTTACTACCCATTAAACCTTGGGCCAAATAAAATAATAAAAACTGACAATAAAATATCAACAAACTCAAAATAAAATCTACTAAATCTAGTTCTATCTTATATCAATAAAATAAATTAATACTCTCCTAAATAAATGAAAAATCAAAACTACATATCCCTATTTTATCTTTATCAAAATTAAATTAAATATTACTAGACTCAAAATTAATAAAATAAAATTTTAATAAAATCTCTAAAATTTAAGTTGATCTTAACAAAATCATATCTTGCAACAAGTGCATCTTCAAGTACTCAGACTCTGATTATTTTGTACCACTTATGACAAAAGAAAATTTATATGTGGAATAGGAACCGCCTAACGGATCCAAGAACATTTAACTTATAGAATTTGTTAGCGGAATTTCAAAGAAAGATTGGGTGAACAATCCTAAGTTGTATGCAACTCGAGAGCAAAGCTTGAGAACCCAGACACACTCAATAAAGTAATAACAATTTACATTTTATTTAATACATTCTTAATAAACATTTATATAAAAAAAAGTAAGAAAAAATCATTAAAGTTCATAAAATAAAATTAGTTTCTATACACAGCTAAAATTAAAAATGTTATGGATTGAATTTTCCAGGTAATAACTTTGTTTGGACTAATTTTGAGGATGCAGTGGAAAATAATATACACGTTATTGTTTAGAAAAATTTCTTTCTGCATTTTATCTTGTTTTGTGTTGTGTATGATTAAGGGAAAATTTGTACTCATTCATATAAGGATCATGTTTGATACTATTGTGGTTTAATTTGCTGGGAGGGATGAGGAGATACTATTATTGATGAAGATATGTTGATGTCAATTATCATTACATATTTTCTTGATCAAATTGGGATTAGTTTTCTATTTTATCGTGATTGTTTTGTTTTAGAGGTATGGTAAAATATCACATTTTTCCATTCATTTTACATATAATATAAAAATATTAAAGTAAAATATTATAAAAGAATGAATTTTTATATATTTTTTAAAAGAATAATAAATAAATATAAAAAATTTGTATGCATTAATATATATATATATATATATATATATATATTTTTTTTTTCATGCATATATTAATTGATATGTTTGGTATTCGCAATTTTTAATTACATGGGGCCACCTTAACATTTAATTCATTTGAAATGCTTTATGTACAATATTGCTGCACTCCCATCGCATGTTTCTCTTTTATATTAAATGCATTGAACTTGTGATCCCAAGCATTTCTATTAAAATACAAGTTCAAGCATTGATGGACAGTAATAGTTTCTAATGAATTAATATTATCTAGTTAATTGTTTTTATGCTCGTTAATTATATTATTTAGACAGAAATCAAGTATATTATATTCTTTTGTATAAAATAAATCTTATATATGAACTGCCATTCACATTATTTGGTTTTCGATATATATTTATTTATATATATATATATATATATATATATATATATATATATATATAATAATTTTTTTATAGAAGTACGTGGTTCTTGATTTTACATCAATAATTACATTTGTTTAGAAAAATGTCTTGCACGGTGATAACTACTAAAAAATTAGAAAAAAAGATTTTTGTACCATTTGACAATTTTTATAAAGATAAAATAGTTTTAATAAAAGCTAATTTTGTATTTTTAAAGAAAAAGAGAAAGTAAAAGGTAATGAAAAGTATTGTTAGGGTAGAAAAATGTTATATATAAAATAAGAAAGTTACACAACCAAGATGTTTATAAGGTTACACTTAAAAGAAAAAATAATAATGTATCAGCCAATGATATATAAGTGATGCAAGACAGAAATTGTGTTTAAATATATACTAACTGATGCTGGCTTCAGCTCATTAATTAGCAGCATTACTCCCTTTATTTTATTATTACTATTATTATTGTTGTTGTAGATATGACAAATATTATTTTGTTTTTATTTAATATAGATTATAAAGTTTTATAAAAAAAACAATTCGAATCAAATAAAACTACTATAAATAATAAAACTTTCTTTTTCAACATTTAACACAACCTATCTAATGAATACTTCTTTGGTGAAACTGATGAGAAGAACAAGTTTTATATGGTTAATAGTTAACATATATGGTTGACATGCCGTATGATGCAGAGTGGATTTCTACTTACAGAAATGTATCAGATTGATACCTTTTCGAAACAGTTAGCTAGGAATTTCTCCGTAAATAGAGGAAATGTAAAGCTATCAATATTAGCAAAAACCAGTTTCCTCTGCATTTTTATTATGTTCCTTATTAGATATCCCTACTTGCCAACATATCATAAAATAGTTTAATATTCTGCCACAATGTGTTGGTTGGCTGCATGGATTAGGTGCACCACTATGGAATAACAGGCCAAGGCTCAAAATGATTCCCCTGTACATCTCTGACATTTATTCTACAAATTAAGTGAACTAAGTCACATATTTCTATGATGGAATTGATAAATGTGAAAAAGGCTGAAGTTGAGTTGTTGTGAATCCAACAACTATAACCTGAAAATTCTACACCTGTGAATCCTCCAAGCATCAGAAAATTTAACAAATAATAAGTTAGGAATCATATGGAAGAGTCAAGACTGTACCAACTAAGATAATCCCTCTCATCTGCATGACTGAACCAACTCCAGCATTGCATGAACCACAAGTACACATCATCACTATCATGGTTCTAAAGATTCTTCTCCAAATTCCATCATGTCTCTATATATAGACTTCTAAACTCAAGGTCAAAATGTCAGACACAACCAAACAATTAACTTTTATCACTTCTCATCTCTTGTGAATCATCTCCATCACTCACATATTAGCAGTTAGAAAATATGGTTGTTCCAGCAATCATCTTCAGGGTATCTTTTTTGACCATACTCATCAAATCGGCCTTGGCTACAGATTACATTGTTGGAGGCCCAAATGGTGGGTGGGACACAAACTCAAACCTTCAATCATGGGCATCATCTCAAATATTTTCAGTGGGAGACAGTCTAGGTAAGTCAGTCCTAGCATGCATCCGTGAAGCACATTATCTTCATGTATTGTTTCTAAGTTGATGACATTGACATTGATGAATGCAGTTTTCAAGTACCCGCCAAACCATGATGTGGTTGAAGTTACAAAGACAGACTATGATTCTTGCCAGCCAAATAACCCTATTCAGTCTTACAACGATGGCGCCACAACCATCCCTCTCACTTCACCAGGGAAAAGATACTTCATCTGTGGGACATTGGGACATTGCAGCCAAGGAATGAAGGTTGAAGTAAACACTCTTGCCACTGCAACAGCTTCTGCCACACCAGTAGCATCTCCTGAAGATTCTACTACTCCGTCTGCAGAATCTCCTGAAGAAATTCCCACAGCACCGAGTCCATCGTTCCAAACTCATATAGAAAGTCCTATATTTTCTCCAGTCATTCCTTCCACTGGATTTCCTGCTTCTGTTTCACCTCTAGCACCGAGTCCATTGTTCCAAACTCATCTTGAAAGTCCTATACTCTCTCCAGTCATTCCTTCTACTGAATTTCCTGCTTCTGCTTCACCTCTAGCACAACATTCACAAGACGTGTCAGCTTCATCTACCTGGGAAGGAATTCTACAAGCCTCCTTTGCGGTAGTTTCAAGCTTTCTAATGATGTTTATGGCCTTCTAAGGACGGAGAAAATTTTAGTTAATCGTTACTTCTGAGTTCATTGTGTGAAAATTGTTCTGGTGTTCTCTTTGTCAGTTTGGTGTGGTTATTGCTTACAAATACAGATATAATTTCTATGAGCGTGTATTATTAGTCAATGATATTTGATTTTAGACCCCATTACTGAAACTGATTTTCTGATCATCCTATCGAGGATAAGCTTGCTCTTACCATCTTCAAGTCATCAAAACTTTGCTTAAAAACTGAAGAAAATAAACTACTTTTCCACTAGAGCAGGTGATGTGAAAAAGACAGAACAGACAAATAGAAGAGAACTTCCCCTATATTAATCAACCGCAGAAAATAAATTTCCTATATAACGATGAGGTGATATAACTTCCCAAATGGACATGATATTCATTCAGCATGTTGGAACAGTAGGCACTTTCTGCTCTTGAAAATGAAAGAAATATAGGTGATCATTTTGGTTCTAGAACCTGGACCAAGAAAAAAGGAAACATTCCAGCAAACAATCACTAAAACACACTTTTATTTTTAATCATGTAACACACATTATAGCCATGACATGGTCCACTTTCTTAAAATAGTTCAAGCAACAATAGCACAAATTTATCTTATTAATCAGTTTCCGAGCACACTTCTCCAATGACTTTTAGAAAACACACAATAGGTAGTAGGATGGATGACTTATACAAAAATAACGCAAGCAAAGAGCACACACAACCAAGTGGATGCTATTGCTAACCACTTTATGCAACTGGAGGTCGAAGCAGATGATCCTTTGATGTATCAACTGCAGCAGGGGGCATAAACTGCCACATAGCAATTCCAGGATAGCCAATGAAAGGTATCAGCTTATGGGTACCAACTTGTCCTTTAGCAGCTGGGCCTTGAGGGAGGAAGCTGTTCTGTATATTTGTCAGTTTTACCTGATGCTCCAACTTTTCTTTCTCTTCCTTCAGCATATTCTTCTCATCACGAAGCTCATTCTTCTCAGCCTGCAAGGAACAAAAGTTCAGAACTACACACAATCAGCATATACTATACTCTCATGGTCACCCCTTATTTGATACAGATAGCTTAGCAATCGAATTCCAGACAGAACTAAACTCTACTAAGTCAATTCATCAAAGTAAAATAATCTCTAGAAACAGAAAATCACCTTCAATTCTTTAACTTTTCCCTGTAGTTCATCATTCATTTCCTTAAGCCTCTCGGTTTCATTTCTCAATTGGACTACCACTCGAGCAGCATCACTTAATATTGCAACTTTGTCTGTTTTGGGCGGCCTACCAGGCTCCAAGATGGAACTCAATTCCAGAAACCTTAAAATCATGCCAAATTGAAGACATGAGATTTTGAACACTAAACTCAATCACATAAGACGCAAGGTAATAGCATGCCTATCATTCAGTTTATCCCTTCGCATTTTTTCGCGACACGCCTTGGCGCCAGATGCACACGACTCGGTCTTTAACCTGCAGTAGGAGTTCCAAAGGATTTAGGGAAAAGAATGAATGAAAGAGAAAGATGACAGAGGTAAAAGAAAAAGAGACCCGAAAATTCATCACAAATTTCAAGTTAGTGTAGGCACAGAATCACGTCAAACTTACAGTCACTAATTGAACTCTTTGTAACCAAACATACTTAACCCTGTATTAGTTGACTAGAGTTTAACATAGTCACTGTTAACTAACAAAGAAACATGGTAGTCATTCCTAATCTCCAAATACATGAACATCAATTAACACATGAGAAACATTCTTGAGGTCCATATTCTTCACTATGACTAATAATAATTGGTTAGACGCAATTGAAAGAATCACTCAACGAAATTCAGAGCACTATAAGATTCTTTTCACTCAAACCCACTTTGACTGTAATACATAGAATTAATTTCCTCTTCTATATTTACATCATGGAGAAAATTTTTATGTAAAGTTCTAGCCAACTGGGTGTAGAATCCCTTAAGGCATAGAACGTGTCATGGGAGGCTTCAATCAAACTGTACAAAATTGGAAATTATCCTGGTTATGATAACTCGAACATCCCTGCTCCATGCCAAGATTCCAAATCATAGAAACAGTTGTGAAGGTACAACTTTTACTTCATATATTCTTTACAGAGCCAGAAGAGATATTACCGCTTTGAAGGACTATTTTCCAGAACAGTTGAATCCAGTGAGTATTCCATTTCCAAGCTGCAATTATAAAACAATCATCATAAGGCAGTTCTAGCTTTCAAATAAAGGTTAATTAAAACAATATTCACTACAATTCCCATGTTCAGCAACAGATAGTGGTGCAAAGTGTAAACCAAGCAGAAAGTAAAAGAAGAACAGAAAGTTACAAACCAAACCGACCTCGTATGTGAAGGACCCTTCAAGGTGTGATTTTGAGGACCCCAACTAAAACCTCCAGAATCTGCTGCAACCATGAAGTCAGCACCGGCAACAGGGATATCAAAGCCATAATCATAAAGCCAACCGGAGGCACCACTTGAGGAATTCATGTCCATGTTGGAAGCAAGCAAGAAGAGAGAAGAAGAGTGTACTGTGTCTGAACTAAGGCTAGGAGAACAGTGAATAGCGTGAGAATATTATAATACTATGTAACACAACATTATTCATTTGTTCCTTTGGCTTTTGTTTATTTTACTTGTTTGTTCCTTATCTTCCATTGTAAGTGTAAAGAGAAAGTCATTGTGGTGATGAGGGCTGTGACGGAAGCAGCAGATTGTGCGTCATTCTAGAACAGTGCACCATGGCCAATTGCATTACACTGCCTTACGTTGTTACAGTACAGAGGAACCAAGTAAACGCCATCGTTGATGCCTTTGTGTTGGGCCGTTTCACATGCAAATTAAGCCGAGTTGACCATTCAGCCGCGTTACTATTTTTCATAAAACAACATTCACTTTTGTAACTTTTTGTTGCTAACGTAAAGACATTCTACACAGTAGTTTTCTTTTGGTACGAGACACAGAAATTGTTAAGGTTGGTGATTCTACTCAATCACTCAGATCAATGTATATAATCAGCATTCAAGTGCGGTATAAAAGTTTCTTCAAGATAAGTAATTATGTATAAATACCATCTTAATTTATTAATAAGTAAAATCTCTTAATTTACCATCTTTGATTATTTTAACATAGCCCGATCTTATCGTAAGAGCCGTCATTTTTGGGGACGGTGGACTATTTAATGAGGTTAGGGTGTGGTGATGTTTCTAGAAATCACCTTATTAAAATTTACGTATTAATCCTATTAATAGTAATGATAATATCATAATAGTGATTAGCTCATTGGTGTTAATATAATGTGAAGTTTTTTCATTGTTGTCTTCGTCTGGGCTCTTTCGATGCATAATAAAATACAACTAGCCCTTTCCCGGTGGCTTGAAACATGCTGCTCATTGCCGTGACGTGATCTGCATAAAAATATTATTTTGAAATTAATAACTTAAAGTGTAATAGTATTGATATAAAAAGTAAAATAGTTATAAAAATATAAAATTTTATATTTAAAAAAAAAAGAAAATAAAAAGTAAAACAAAATAATGTCAAATGAAAATAAAAATTTTAAGAGTGTAAAAAAAATCATTTTTCTAACTTAAAACTGAGATTAAACACACACAAAAAATTATTACACTCCTATTTTAATTAATAGTAGATTGCTTAAATTATTGCTAAGTTAAGTAATATTATGAAAAAATGTAGAGAATTACTGGGATAAAAAAACGAGAGTCGTTTTAGGGTAAAAAAATACTTTCATTTTTGCATTCACATTCTCTTTCTCCTTCCTCTCCACTTCGTCTTCTTTGTTCCTTCTCTTTTGTTTCAGTTTCCATTTCATCACTGCCATTGAGCGATCTGTGTGAGTTCGTTATAATCATTGAGCGGCCCGTGTGCGTCGTTTGGTCTTCTACAACATGTAAGCCTTCGTTTCTGTTTTCGTTTTCGAATTGGTGTTTACATTTGTCAATGAAATTTATATTACAAAAAAATTGGGGATGTGCTTGAATTTGTGTTAAGGTAAGATCATTGTCGTTCGTTTGTAAAAAACATGTTGAAATGTAAGGCTGGGATATAGTTTAAACTGAAGAAAAGAAGGAACGAATAGGGTTGATCTGATACTACATCCATAGCTCAATATTATTACACCTCCAAATTTTTTTACCGGTTTCAAATTTTTCTATATGGAGTTTTTTTTTTTTTTGAGTTTCTGATTTCATTTTTAATTCTTGTGTGGAAACTAGTTCAAGTGGTTTAAACAGGGGTCAACATTGAGGTATATATATGTACCATCTCTTTTCTCATTTTCCAAAATACTCTGTAACAATATTTTGTTTGATAGGTACATTGTTTTAGAGTTTGATTTTGCTTCCTTTTCTCCCCAGACATGTTTATAGAGTTTTTTCAGCAAATGCAAGTGAAAGATGTACAGGTATTTTTGTTGGACTTATTTATGTTTTGGTTGTCTTTAGCTTGGACTTGGTGTGAGATGTTTGTTTTTGTTTCTTGTTTAGGACATTTTGCTTTCTTACTGGTGTGGTTGGGAATTGGGTTTTGAAGGGGACCCTTCTGTTATTTAGGTTAGTTTTTGTGAAGTCTTTGTTTTCCAGCATTTATGAATAATAATGTAAATAACCTGTTTAAGAGAATTGAGGGAGAATACAATAAAAGAAGGGAAACTAAAAGGCATCAGCAAAAACACTTTACTTTATGGTTTACATAAATTTTAGTCAGTTTAGTGAAATAAGTGTCCATTCCTTATTTGTAATGGAATCACCAAGTTAAAATTAGAAGCCTTGTATATTTATTTGAGATATGTAACACTAATGAGACCACTATAAATCAATTCATTTATTAACTCTTAAATTGTGTAAAAAAAAAATTGGTAAATAAATCAACAGACAGTAAATAAGAACCTAGAGAGATCAACCAATATTAATTGATCTCCATTATTGAATGCTTTAGTATTAATGTCTCCATTGGAAAAAATTTAGAGGTACCTAATTTATAGTTTTGAGCTTTGTGGTGCAAAGAGGTTGAAGTTGCATGGTATATTTATAAAAGTAAAATACATTAGAAAATAAAAGTTCAAGAGGCGAATAATGCTTAAAAGAACACACGAGAACATAATGTAAGTTTATCCTAATGAATACTCAATTCACAATGTAAGATGATAGGTTAAAAACATTAACAATAGAATCAGTATATTTTCAAATAACTAGGTGAGTATGAAATAATTGCTTTAAGCACAACTCAATGATTATGTTAAAGTTTGTGTGAATTAGGATATGTATGATGTTAATACTATTTGTTATTTATACTAGGACTTTTTGTCCGATTTTATCTCAACTTATTGCAATGCCATGACCTCTTATCATATTAAACTTTAACATAACTCATAATTCGACAAAAATCATGTTATCTTAGAATTTTAAAGGGATGAATTTTGACACAACTTGTCGAGAATATTTACAGTTACTAGGATTTTAATTTGAATAAAACTAAAATGAAAACCTCATAACTTTAAACGATAAACCTTAGCACAACTCTTAAATTACACAAAAAATACACTCAACAAAAATTATCCTAATTAACTTGAGGAAAGTTGAATATTCTTCAACTAACCTAGTACTCTAAGTGTACAAGTGTATGTTTGGATTATTATTTGATATAATTTAAATGGAACTTTACACTTTTTAAAGCACATAATGTACAAGTAACAACAATGACGGATTGAAAGAGGTAAGCTGTGTTTAATTTAAAAATAAACAAAAACACATTGTAACGTAAAGTAGCAATCAAAATTCAAAAGCGTATCAAGGACAAATTGCACTTTTACTACCAAATACATGACAGAACATGGAAGTAACAGCTCTACACAATGTTGGAAATGTGCTTTGAAACAGAAACAACAACTTAACAATGTAAAAAGCTTCGATTCTAATTAGAATTATGTCCAAGTCATAGAGGAGATAAGAAATTTTGACACAATTCAATGATTATGAGAAAGAGGACTCAATTTTTATACAAATTAATTATATATATTGTTTTAGTTTTAATTGACATAAAATTGACGAATTGATTAATTGATCTTACATAAATAATAAATTTTAAATCCAACCAAACTTTGACCTGTGCAAATCCAATCCAGTTTTTTCACTCTGGCCCAGTTGACCTGGCTGAGCAACCTGATCCACTAGCTCAAAAGTCCATTAAATAACTTAAAACGTTATTGTTTAATCTATGGGAAAAAAAAGTGTCATCATGGATGAAATCATGCCTCCACTTATTAGATTGTTAGTGAAAGCTTGCCCAGAATAACAAGAAGAACATGGTAAGTAATAATGGCAGCGGTGAATACAAAGATTGAACCACAGAAAGGGCAAAAATTAACTTCAGTGACTGTCATCATTGAAAATCAATGCAGATGTCAGGAACCAATTTCTAAATTCACTGGGCCACATTAAAAAAATGTTCTCCCACTCAGACTATCGCAACACCCATTAAAAGGAAATAAATAAATAAAAAACAAAGAAACCCATCAGTAAAAGAGTGAAAAAAGGAGTAAAAATAATATAAACCACTCAGATTCAATTCTAACCCAATTGCCATCACCAATCGCGCAATTGCAAAATGCAGATAGATAACTACACATTAGTATGCACAGTATCCTGGTGTAGGTGAATTAACATGTGGCGCGGCCACACTTGGAGGATTTGCAGGGGCAGTTTCCTCCGGCGGAGGTGGTGGTGGCGAATATGGTTTGTTATCGAAAGGAGGAGAAAGGGCTGGATTTGAAACCGGATTGGTTGGTGGCGTATAGGGGTACTGAATGGAGGAAGGTGGGATTGGTGAATTGAAATTGGGGTTTGGGAATGTGGTTCGTGAAGGAATGAATGCAAGACCCATCAGAACATTGTGGTGACGACGGCGTCGGAGACCCATTCCGAAAACAACGAGCATGCGACTATGAAGATGAACGAGGATTGCAGAGTAAAGAAAAGTAATCTTTTTCAATATTTTATGTTTTAAAAAATATACTATGCTTTAATGGTATACATTAGTTTTACATTACCGGCTACTAACCATTGTTTTTTTTTATCTAGTTTATGTACACAGCACACAAAATGGATTTTACGTATTAGATTAATATGTAACGAAAGACTATATAGATTGATATTTGTTTGTAATATCAGAAATTAGTAATTGATGGGTCTTAGTGTGAGGCCCAATTACAATTTGTAGTAGAAGATGATCTATTATAAAGCCCAATTAAGAAGCAGATGAACGACGATGAAAAAATTGACACTGACGGTCCAGAAACGATCTCTATCCTTCATCATCGGTCCAAGAACGAAGAAGCAACATCCACCACGTCCCTCATCATATAAGCTTCATCCCTTAATTAGCGCCTTTAAATAAACCTATAAGAAGATTCAAATCAAGAACACCATTAAAGTTCGTTCATCCTTTTTCTCTGCTTTTTCCGTAGACTCTCTTATTGCATGGTTCATGCAGTCAGAGTGAGGAAGTGCTAATCTCGATTAAGCAGCGAGCGGTAAAATGGAAGACTTAGTGTGTGCAGCACAGCGAAACATGGGGACAAGAATGACGTTTCAGTTTCAAGAAAGGTATAATTTCCAGCAAGAAAGAATGTCTGGTGAAGCTATACGTGTGGAGAGAGCAAGGAAGCAAAGTGTCAGCCATGGATTCAAATTGGATGGTGGTCACGTCAAGAAACAATCACGTCTTGGACTGCCATTGAAAGCTTCACCTGCTAAATTCAAGGTAACCGTTTCTTTCATTTCTCATCACTACCAAGTAATCTTGTAAGTTCCATTGCGAGTTTAAACATTTTAACGGTTCATCAACCTTGCACGTGTTCTTTCTTTCCTTTTCTTTTTTTTTTTTATTGATTTTCATTTTTGCGTCTATGCAGTGTTCAATATTACGATAATTTCATTTATCCTTTTGCATTTTCTTATGACCAAACAAATTTTCATATAACACGGATTAATTGGATTGACAATAATGACCCTCTTGCTTTCTATTTTGTACTGTTAGTAAGTGATAACGATTTCAGTGGTCCGTCCGTTCTTAGATGCTTGCCACGAGACCCTTGCTATCAGGCTGAAAGCACAAGCTCTCAAACAACGGCGAGAATATGTCGAGAATGTTATAATAATAATAATAATAATAATAAAAAATAAAAATAAAATAAAAAAAGAAAGTTTACTCATTCACTTAGAGAATCAATAATTTACTGTTGTATTATATGTTTTACTGAACACAACCAAAAGTTTAAAATCATATTAAATAATCCCAGACTTTGTTATTTTTTTGTCCAGATATTCCCAGCCAAAAAATAGGTTACTTTCTTTTGCATCTTGATGAAAATTGTGTCTTATATTGATCAATATTGGTATGGTGACGCGAATGTGAGTTTGTAATCTACATATTTTATGATGTAGATAAATACTTTTAATATATTTTTCAATTTAAATTTTGAAAATATATGTTAGTGAATATTATATTAAAATTTGACAAAATTAGTCTATATTCGTAGAAAATATTGTTAAATTTAAATTTAGAATACAGTAAAATTTTGAAACTTTTGGTAAAAAATGTTTGATTGCATTTATAGTCCACCACATATAGCTAACATATCAATTGATGAAAAACGTGTAAGATCTCCTATTCATCCAAATCTTATAGTAACCTGTAAACTCTGCTCATAAAATGCAGGAACAAATTCATTCAATTTCCGAAGATCAAATGCATGCAAATTATGTACCAGTATATGTGATGCTCCCAGTAAGTCGTTATATTTCTTTCTTCAAACCTGTGCCACTTAGCAGAATGTTGTTGTATTTTAAAAATGTGATGGTTGTTGCTTTCAGTTAGGAGTTATTACAAATAAAAATGTCTTAGAAGACAGCGTGAAACTGGAGAAACAACTGAAGAAGCTACACGCAGCTGGTGTCGATGGAGTTATGGTTGACGTCTGGTGGGGCATAGTAGAATCCAAGGGGCCTGGACAATATGAGTGGTCCGCTTATAGGACCTTATTTCAATTGGTTCAAAAGTGCAAACTGAAGTTACAAGTTATAATGTCGTTCCACCAATGTGGGGGAAATGTGGGGGATTCGGTTTTCATCTCACTACCTAAATGGGTCCTTGAAGTTGGACAAAAAAATCCTGATATCTTTTACACCAACTATAAAGGTATAAGGAATAAGGAATGTTTATCCCTCGGGGTGGACAAAGAACCTGTGTTTCATGGACGAAGTTCGATTGAGGTCAACTTTCTCATATACTTTTATTTCATATACTCTTGCTGTCTGTGAACTCTTCACGTTCCTTAAACATCTATATTTACCAAGTCTTGCCATTATTCCAGTATAACTAATCGCGTGCACGACGCCATTTTGGGTCTACCCAAGTCCAATTTTGGGTACCTTATCATGAATCGAAAAAAGCCTAGAGCAAAAGAAAGCCAGAAGGAATTGTGGTTCTTTTTGGTTTCCAATTCATGATATTTTTTCCTTTTTATGTTAAAATAATTGTTTATCATTTTCATACAGCTGTATAGAGACTACATGAAGAGCTTCAGAGAGAATATGGACGAGTTTCTTAAATCTCAGCTCATGATAGACATTGAGGTAGGACTTGGCCCTGCAGGAGAACTCAGATACCCCTCTTACTCACACAAACTGGGGTGGGTATTTCCTGGTATTGGAGAATTTCAGGTGAGTTTGGAGTTTTCTGATGAAGCTATTTGTGTGTAGTTCTAAAATACATTAGGTAAATAATAACATCAATAACTTGAGAGTGTATATTCACGACTAACATCAGTAAGAACAAGTCATCACGTTTAAACTTATTTGAATAAAATCTTGCAGTGCTATGACAAATATCTTAAAGCTGATTTCAAAAAGGCGGCAGCAGAGGCAGGTCATCCTGAGTGGGAGCTGCCAGATAATGCTGGAAAATCGAACAATACTCCGGAATCTACAGAATTTTTCAAATCAAATGGAACTTATCAAACGGAGAAAGGCATTTTTTTTCTGACATGGTATTCCAACAAGTTGTTAACCCATGGTGATGATATCTTGGATGAAGCCAACGAAGTATTCCTTGGTTACAGAGTGAAATTAGCAGCAAAAGTAAATTCTTTGCATGAAAATAGTAAATGAGCATGTTTGTTTTTTGCATGAAGTACCTGACATTTTCATATGAAACAGGTTTCCGGAATCCACTGGTGGTATAAAACAGAAAGCCATGCTGCAGAGCTTACTGCGGGATATTACAATTTATATCATAGGGATGGATACAGACCCATAGCAAGGATGCTTTCCCGACACAATGCTATTTTAAATTTTACTTGTCTTGAGATGAGAAATAATGAGCAACCAATTGAAGCCCACAGTGGAGCTGAGGAACTTGTCAAGCAGGTAATTTGTTTCACTTCAATCCCAATCGTATTCCGTCTCCACAAATCATGAGATTTCTAATTGATATATATATATATATATATATATATATATATATTCTAAGTTTTAATTAATCAAAGTTGCTTACTATCCTTGATGAATATTTGCCTTTCGTTCTCTTTCTCCGCGATAATCGACCAAACCACTTTTAAGCTTTCTGAAACTTCTTCACATTCAGGTTTTAAGAAACTGCAAAAATTTCATCTTTACTTTTTCTTTCTTGACAAACTTGTTTACTAAAATGGTGTAAGTCCTGACGTAACCCTTTTGACATAATCCCTTTCAAGCTACTGCATGGCATGAGAATCTTGAATAGCCTCAGCAGGAGAAGCCTAGCATTTCAGGCCAACTAATATTGAGTAAATAAATATTCGTGGCTCTATTCAATATCAAGATTTGTACACGCAAATTAAAAAATATCTAATAATATTAATATATTTAATTTAAATGCTAGCTAAAGATTACTCCATGACCCGCATAGAAATAGTTTCATAAAACTAGTTATCCACAATATAATATGTCTTCTGATTGTTCCAGATAGTATTGCTTGCATAAAACATAGGGCATGAATTCTTATTATGAAATAGCATAGAGAAATTACTAATTCATATGTTTTCTTTTAATTAACCATTTTATAATCTTTTCGTGCATAGTTTTATTCAGTGCGTTCATTCTCCTGCAGGTTCTTAGTGGCGGCTGGGCGGAGAAGATTGAAGTTGCAGGAGAAAATGCACTCGCAAGATATGACCGTGAAGCTTATGACCAAATCCTTTCAAATGCTAGACCGAACGGTATTGCCAAATTTGGCCATCCAGCACTAAAAATGTATGGCGTGACATACCTCCGTTTATCAGACAAGTTAATGAAGCAAAGAAACTTTGACGTATTCAAAGCCTTCGTGAAAAAGATGCATGCAAATCTGGTAAGCAGCACCATTGCATTCGATGAACTATGGCAACAGTACTTATATAATCATAGGACTCTTTTATTGTAAAAAATTTACAGGATTACTGTTCGGATCCGGAGACGTACTATCATTTCACAGAACCTATGGAGCGATCAAAGCCAAGGATTCCATTAGAGTTTCTTCTGAAAGCAACCGAACCATTGGGGCCTTATCCATGGTTAAAGGAAACGGATGTAGCCCGAACTGTGCTTGCTGGTTTTCTTCATTACATACTTGCTACTGTTTTACGCATACTCAAAATAAAAGTAAACTAGAAAGGGAATGTAAAACAATAGTGGAATTGAGGAATAACAGAAAAAAAAAATGGAAAGATGAAAGGAACAGCAAGATATGAAAAATTGATTGTTTTCTTCTAACCTTGTTCATTTTGTCTTTGGAAATAGCGGCCTTTGGAAGAAGTTATAGTCATTTTCGTTTTACATCCTCGATCATAAAATTCATGACAATTCTTTAGTATTTTGGAAGTTGGTTAATCCTTTTTCAAACTAATTCATAATTTTATTTTATTTTTAATTTTTTTATTTTACTGAAATAACAACAATTAAAGAGGCATAATTAACCCATTAAATACATATAACAAAATATAAACTAAACTTATGTTTACTTTTCCTTTCCTTCTTTCATACATAGATAAATTGATTTATTGTATAATTCATACATTCAATGTCAGGCTAATGAGGAAAGGGCAAGATAAATAGAATATTTATGTTGTGTTCACTTCTAGCGATTCACTATCGGTGCAGATGGAAAAGCAAATGTTTTTTGTGTTTGTTTTTAACCATTTGCAATGATTTGTGAGAAAGGAAATTGGAGGAGACGAGATGTGAAAAGATTTGAGGGGATTTACTATTCATCATTCTTCTCTTACCAAAATACCCTTATTTTTTTTAAAAACATTAGTTTCATGAGACGTATGATAATTCATTTGTTATGCGTTGAGAAACCATTCTCTCCAATCATAGAATCGATTCCGCTTAACTAATGAGGGGAAAGGAATTGATTCTCTTTCACAGTTTAACAATAAAAAAATAAATACTTAATATTATTATTAATTATTTATTATTTTTCTATTTCTAATCAATCTTGTCAAAAAATACATTATTTAAAATATTATTTTTACCTCTAAGAACATTTTGATAATTTTTATTTTTTATCAATTAAATCATATTTTTTTATCTATATTAAATCTTACATTAATTTTTACAAATTTTAATTCAAATCACTTTCATTCTCAAATTCTTTTAAAAACATTAACATTTTGTTTTTAAATATTTTCAAATTCATCATTTAATATAAATATAAACACACCTTAGTGAGTATGCATTATAGTTCAATACAAGGACAAGAATGACGCTTGAGTTTCTTAAGTACAACTTCCAACACGAAATTGTACCTAAGAAACTTCATATTTTTGCCACAATACATTGCTATTTTTGGAAAGTCACTATCTATGGAACTTCATATTCTCATACTAGTTTCTTTTTTAATATATATTAAAACATTAAAATTATTGTCAATAAGTGAAAAACGGGTAAGATCATAATGGTATGTTACAATGGATGTTTCATTAAAATCTCTAAACTCTGCTAATAAAATGCAGGAACAAATTCATTCAATTTTTTAATATCAAAATTATGTAGAAAGTTATATTTGTTTCTGCATACCTGTGCCACTTGGCAGAATGTTGTGTTCCATTTTAAAAATGTGATGATTGTTGCCAGAAGTTGTTAAAAATGAAAATGTCTTAGAAAACAGAGTAAAACTGGAAAAACAACTCAGGACACGCAGCAAGTATCCATAGGTTTTAAGTTTGGTGGGCATAATATATATATATATATATATATATATATATATATATATAGATTTTAAGTTTTAATTAATCAATTATACTAGTGGTTTATTATTTATTATTAACATTAACACATTTGTACATTTTTTAAAATTTTTATATGATAAATAATTAACATAAAAAGATATTAGGTTAACATATATGTTAAGACGGGTTTGAATAATGGAGGTTGAAGTCTGGAATTAAGTAAAATTTTATCGAGATCCAATAGGAAGCCATCAAGGAGAATTTCCTTAATGAACATTCCCCTTTCATTCTCTTTCTCCTGGATAATCCACCCAACCAATTTAAAGCATACTTGGAATTCCTTCTCACAGTCAATAATATGATATGAAAATGAGAGAAGATGTTGCAAAGCCTTATTATATATTAAAATGTCATAAAAAAAACACAAAAAAAGAAATTTTTATATACTTTTTTTCAAAAAATCATTCATTAGACCTTGGAACGTGGTTGCATTGTTTAGGCGAAATGTCACGATCAAGAATTCCAAGTATTTTTTCCATGTATTTTAAATGCAGTCTTCTGAATATCACTGACTACATCCCACCTATTTATAACCCGAATGTAAATACCTCAGTACCTATCTTTATGGTTTGTATATTATGATCCATTGACAAGAAACACTGGTAATAGATTATATCACAGTTAAGTGTTTAGAAAAAAAAAATTGTGTAGTAATCAATTACGAGGACACAATAATCGATTACTAACTGCATTTTAAAAAATGGAAGCTATTTTCCCTCACGACAACTTTCTATTGAAATTGAAAGTTATTAGTCTCTACTTCCTATCGTACAACGATTTCAATGTAATGTAATATAATCAATTACATTACATTAAGTCGTTACGGAACATGGCGATTTTCATTTTTTACTACAGTTAATTTTGATCTACTAATAAAATGGAAGTACAATCATTCAATTGACAATCAAATACCCAACGTTAAAAACGATCGGTGATAATATTGTAAATAAAATTACACAACTGATGTCGGTTGGTTAGAGAAACAGATATTAATTGTTTTTTTTTTAAATTTGTTGTTGAAAGAACAGACGTCTTTTAGTGTTTAAATTCATACAAAATTAAGCACGAAGATATTTTAAGAGAGTTATTAGACATCGGTTAGTTAGAGGAACAGATGCTAATTGCATTTTTGAAGTTTGTTGGTGAAAGAACAAACATCTTTTAGTGTTTAAATTCATAAAAATTAAGCACGAAGATATTTTAAGAGAGTCATAAAACGTCGGTTGGTTAAAAAATAGACGTTAATTGTCTTTTTGAAGTCTGTTGTGAAAGAACAAACGTCTTTTAGTGTTCAAATTCATAAAAAATTAAGCGCGAAAATATTTTAAGAGAATCATTAGACATGGCTTGGTTAGAGGAACAGACGTTAATTGCTTTTTTGAAGTTTGTTGGTGAAAGAACATACGTCTTTTAATGTTCAAATTCAAAAACAATTAAGCGCGAAGATATTTTAAGATAACCATTAGACGTCAGTTGGTTAGAGGAACAAACTTTAATTTGAGCGTGAAGATATTTTAAGAGCGCGAGAAAGAACACTTGCTTCACTATTTTTTTGCACTTTCTTTATTGCGAGTCGAATGTCTTTAGGGGAGCTTTTAGCGACCACCAAAGGTAATGTTTTTTCCACTAAACACAAATGTTCATTGATTGATGACTTTATGTATAATTTCCTTTCATTTTACCGATTAGTTTCGTGCATAGACACAATTTGGAGCACCGTTGAGTTGTCTTCACCGACCACTAAAGGTAATGTTTCTTCCACTTAACACAAACATCGATCGATGACTTTTGTATGATTTCCTTTCATTTTAATCGATTAGTTTCGTGCATAGACACCATTTGAAGCACCGTTGAGTTCTCTATTTTCCCTGTTCGGCGGTGGTTGTCTTCTCCTCATCCTCACAGTGGCACCTTGTCTACTACCTCACCTTCACAGTTAGTTCCATTTTTTATTTTTTATGTATATTGGTTGTTGCATTTTCATTGGTTGTTACTAGTTCTAAAATTTTGGAAATTTTTATAGTGTATTCTTGTGTTGTATATTGATTTTTCATTGTTTTAGTGGAAGAAAATATTGACAATTTTTTTAAAAAAAGGCAATAAATTGACATTGGACATAGAGCAATATTTAACGTTATGTCTGATGTCAGATTCTTCTATATCCGATATCAATTAATGTTTCCTAATATAATGTCAGTCTCGAATTCGACGTAATAGGCCAAAAAAACATTAACGTTATAAGATATTTTTGTACTAGTAATCGAAACAAAAATTGTATAAAAGACAAAAATTCTTCATTTAAAGTCATATAAAAATTATACTACTTGTCTATTTTAATAATTTTTTAAAAATTTGTTTATTTATGTAATTAATACACCAAATTTGGATATATATATATATATATAATTCAAGGATCATGCAATTAATATTTTTTTTATTTTTTTATATTGTTCTTCATCTCTTTGTCTTCTCCCTCTCTTATATATCCTAGAGGAAATATATTTAAAAAAATAAAGCATATAAATAGTTACTTAACAGTATATACATACTCATAATCTAGAACAAAATTTATATCTTAGACAGTTTAAACCTTTTAACGGTTCATCATCCTTGCACTTGTTTTTTTTTTTTTTTCTTTCTTTTTTTCATTGATTTTCATTCTTTATTCTGTACTTGTTCAATATTACAATAATTTCATTTATCTTTTTCCGCTTTATTATGACCAAACAAGTTTTCATATGACACGAATTAATTGGATTGACAATAATGCCGTTTAAATCCAAATATTTAGACTAAGTTTTAAATTCAAATCCAAATCCTAATTAATTTGGATTTTTATAAATATAAATAATAGACTAAGTTTTAAATTTAAATCCAAATATTTAGATCAAGTTTTAAATTAAAGATTAAATATGTTTTTCATCTAATAATAAATATATAAAAAAATTTAAATAAAATATAAAATATTAAAATAATATAATAATATTATAATTTAATAATATTAAAGATTAAAGATAATATATTATATAAATTTGTAACATTAAAAAAAGCTAAAATCATCTAAATGTCAATATAATATCCACACACAAAAAAAAGTAAAACAATTTAAATCATCACTTAATATCCATTTTCAATTATTAAATTATTAAAATAAAACTAATTATCATGTTCAATTTTATATATATATATATATATATATATATATATATATATATTCCGTTTTTAAATTTGACTATCCAATTTTAACAAAGCTCCCAAGTTTATAGAATTTACGTGGATTCAATTGCACTCTTTTACTCATTTACTCTTTTACAGTGTCACTTTCAAGTCATTTCCCTTTCCATTCATTCCGGAAAAAAAAATCAAAAGTAAAACAGAGCCCGCTCGAATTAAGATGGGAAATATGGATTTTTTTAATGTTTAAAATCCATATAAATAAAATAGAAATATGATCTAGAAAATGGATTAAAATATGAATCAAAATAAAAAATAGGTTTAAGAAAATGAATTTTTAATGGATAAGAGCAGAGTTAATTATAGCAGTTTGGTTAAAACAAATATTTTCTCATCCTCATAAACAATGTTTAAACTATTCTAATCATTTTAATGTACTATTGATTTTAATGTACTTTAGATCTTCTAACATAAAATTCATAACAATTCTATAGGATTTAGGAGGTTGGTTAATCCATTTTCTAACTAATTTATAATTTTTTTTATTTTCATTTGTTTTTGTTTTAGTCAAACGGCAACAATTAAAGAGGCATAATTAACGCTTTTAAATACATATAACAAGATTTAAACTAAAATTATGTTTACTTTTTCTTTTCTCATAAATAGATAAATTTTATTGCGTAATTCATAGATTCAATGTCAAGCTAATGAGAAAGGCGAAGTCACAAATAAAATATTTAGTGTGTACATCATAACTCAACATGAACACAACAATGGCGCTTCAGTTTAAAATGTACAATTTCCAGGACCAAAGAAAGTTAGGTGAAGCTATACGTGTGGACAGATCAAGGAAACAAAGACCCAGTTATGGCTTCAAATTCGATACTTGCAAGGTCAAGAAACAACTACGTCTTCGACTTCCGTTGAAAGCTTCAACTGCTCAATTCAAGGTAACCATTTCTTCAGATTCTCATCCCTACCAACTAACCATACTTGTAAGTTCCATTACCATTCTAAACTTTTTAACCCTTCATCAACCTTGCACCTGTTCTTTTTTTTACTTTTTTTTTTTCTTCATTCATTTTCATTTCTGTTTCTGTATAACGTTCAATATACAATTTTCATATGACACGATTATTTGGATTGACAATAATGCCGCTCTTGCCTTCTATTTTGAACTATTCCACTCGTCTCTGCTATCAGATGTTTGCCACTATTTTGAACTTCAGATTCTTATACTAGGTTTTTTTGTGTTGTTTTTTTTAATATACACTAAAACATTAAAACTATTTTCAATGAATTTAAAACGTATAAGAAATATAACCTGTAAACTCTGGTCATGCAGGAACAAATTCATTCAACTTTCGAAGATGAAGTGCTTTCAAATTATGTACCAGTATATGTAATGCTCCCAGTAAGTCACTAAAAGTTATATTTGTTTCTGCATACCAGTTAGCAGAATGTTTGTTCCATTTAAAAAATGTGATGGTTGTTCCTCTCAGTTAGGAGTTGTTACGGATAAAAATGTCTTGGAAGACGGAGTGAAACTGGAGAAACAACTCAGGAAGCTACACGAAGCAGGTGTCGATGGAGTTATGGTTGACGTCTGGTGGGGCATAGTAGAATCCAAGGGACCTGGACAATATGATTGGTCCGCTTATAGGACCTTATTTCAATTGGTTCAAAAGTGCAAACTGAAGTTACAAGTTATAATGTCGTTCCACCAATGTGGGGGAAATGTGGGGGATTCTGTTTTCATCTCACTACCTAAATGGGTCCTTGAAGTTGGAGAAAAAAACCCTGATATCTTTTACACTAACTATAAAGGTATAAGGAATAAGGAATGTTTATCCCTAGGGGTGGACAACCAACCTGTGTTTCATGGACGAAGTCCGATTGAGGTCAACTTTCTCCTATACTTTTATTTCATATATATATTCTTGCTGTCTGTCAACTCTTCACGTTCCTTAAACATCTATATTTACCAAGTCTTGCAACTATTCCAGTATAACGAATCAAGTCCAATTTTGGATACCTTATCATGAATTGAAAAAAGCCTAGCACAAAAGAAAGCCAAAAGGAATTATGGTTCTTTTTGGTTTCCAATTGATAATATTTTTGCTTCTTTATGTTAAATTGATTGCTTATCATTTTGATACAGCTGTATAGAGACTACATGAGGAGCTTCAGAGAGAATATGGAAGAGTTTCTTAAATCTCAGCTCGTGATAGACATTGAAGTAGGACTTGGTCCTGCAGGAGAACTCAGATACCCCTCTTACACACAAAATGTGGGGTGGGTATTTCCTGGTATTGGAGAATTTCAGGTGAGTTTCGAGTTTTCTGATGAAGCTATTTGTGTGTGGCTCTAAAATACATTAGGTACATAATAACATCAATAACTTGAGAGTGTATATTCACGACTAACATCAGTAAGAACAAGTCATCACGTTTAAACTTATTTGAATAAAATCTTGCAGTGCTATGATAAATATCTTAAAGCTGATTTCAAAGAGGCTGCAGCAGAAGCAGGTCATCCTGAGTGGGAGCTGCCAGATAATGCTGGAAAACCAAACGATATACCGGAATCTACAGAATTTTTCAAATCAAATGGAACTTATCAAACGGAGAAAGGCCGTTTTTTTCTGACATGGTATTCCAACAAGTTGCTGACCCATGGTGATGATATCTTGGATGAAGCCAACAAAGTATTCCTTGGTTACAGAGTGAAATTAGCAGCAAAAGTAAATTCTTTGCATGAATATAGTAAATGAGCATGTTTGTTTTTTGCATTAATTACCTGACATTTTCATATGAAACAGGTTGCCGGAATCCACTGGTGGTATAAAACAGAAAGCCATGCTGCAGAGCTTACTGCGGGATATTACAACTTAAGTCATAGGGATGGATACAGACCCATAGCAAGGATGCTTTCCCGACACAATGCTATTTTAAATTTTACATGTCTTGAGATGAAAAATGTTGAGCAACCAGTTGAAGCCCAAAGTGGAGCCGAGGAACTTGTCACGCAGGTAATTTGTTTCAACTTCAATCCCAATCGTATTCTGTCTCCACAAATCATGAGATGTCTAAGGTTACTATTTGTTATATATATATATATATATATATATATATATATTAAGTTTTAATTAATCAAATATACTAGTTGCTTACTATTTGTTATTGACATTAACTAAGGTTTTTACATTTTTTATCTGATAAATAATGAACTTTGAAAGATAGTAGGTTGACATATATGTTAATACGGTTTTTAAATAATGGATGTTTGGAATTGCAAGAAAATTTAACAAGACCCAATGGGAAGCCATTGGGAGAATTTCCTTGATAAATAATCGACCAAACCACTCTAAAGCTTTCTGAAACTTCCCATTCAACTTTTTAGAAACTGCAAAATTTCCATCTTTACTTTTTCTTTATTGACAAACTTTTGTTTGCCTGCAGGTTCTTAGTGGCGGCTGGGCGGAGAGCATTGAAGTTGCAGGAGAAAATGCACTCGAAAGATATGACCATAAAGCTTATGACCAAATCCTTTCAAATGCTAGACGGAACGATATTGCCAAATTTGGCCATCCAACACTAAAAATGTATGGCGTGACATACCTCCGTTTATCAGACAAGTTAATGAAGCAAAGAAACTTTGACATATTCAAAGCCTTCGTGAAAAAGATGCGTGCAAATCTGGTAAGCAGCACCATTGCATTCGATGAACCATGGCAACAGTACTTTTATAATCATAGGACTCTTTTACAGGATTACTGTTCGGACACGGAGACGAACTATCATTTCACAGAACCTATGGAGCGATCAAAGCCAAGGGTTCCATTAGAGTTTCTTCTGGAAGCAACCGAACCATTGGGGCCTTATCCATGGTTAAAGGAAACGGATGTAACCCAAACTATGCTTGCTGTTTTTCTTCATTACATACTTGCTACTGTTTTACGCACACTCAGAATAAAAGTAAACTAGAAAGGGAATGTAAAAGAATGACAATAGAGGAATAACAGAAAAAAAAAATGGAAAGGGTGAAAGGAGAAGCGAGATATGAAAACTTGACTTTTTTTCTTCTAACTTTGTTTATTTTGGGAGAAGTAAACTTCTATTATAATAAACAATAATTACACTTGTCAAAATGTAGTTGATGTTTAATAATGTCCTAATTGTTTCATAGTTACACTAACTTAGCCTTGAAAGTTAGAGATTTCGGAAAGGGTCAATTATCATATAGAACCCAGCCTCACACATGCATGTTTGTTTGTCTACCGTTGGGCTGGACTGGGATGCTAAAGACTAATCGAAATTGGTCTCAACGAGTTGGGCTGGGCTGGAAAGCATCTTACAAGGTTCTGGGCCTACTGCTAATCTGCTAACAAATACATTTCCTCTAACAACACCTTCACGTTAGTATGTAATTTTTTGTTTCCAAAATAAATTCAAATAAACACAAAAGAATTCAAAATATCGTAAGAAATCAGAATCTATTAGATATTTTTTTCAAATTAAAATAGTCGTGTCATTTAATTAAAACAATAATTATAACATAAATATTCTTTTTCTCTTTAAAAATATTTTTATCATTATTAAATTATTTTGTAAGAGAAAGTGATAAATTGTCAACATACACAATAAATTTTCTAACTTTTATAATAACTATCTTTAAACAATATTACAAAATATAATGTAAAACCTTCAAAAATCAAGTATTAGATGCGATAGAGTGTTTTAAATAATGATACTCTGTTATCTCATTTCAAAAATATCAACTCTATAAATAGAATTTTATAATATGGAGTTTCATTATCTAAGAAATTTAATCTTTTTAAAACTTCATTCTTTAGAATTTCCTTTGTTTTCTTTCTAGAAATTCTAACTCCTTACTCATCTATTGGAAGATCAGAGACCGCCTGAGGGTTCCTTGAGGCGTGATTTTCATTTCTAGCCAATTGATTTCAGTTATAAAGTGAGTTGATCTCTACCATTTTTCCTTAAATTTTTCCGTCTTTGAATGTAGGAGTTTCCTTAACTCTTTTGGGGTCTAAGTCTTTTCTAAGACTCTTTGTTGATAAGTGGTATTGAGGATATACTCTAATCAAATTATCATGAATTGTAGGAACAAATAAAGATCTTGGAGCTGTAGAAGAAATTTTAGAGTTCCTGGAACTGTCGGAGCATCAATCAGGTAAGGGAAGCTAGTTTATTTGGTTTGGATTTGGTATGCATGTGACATTTGATGTTTGTATGATGATGTAATGGTTGATTTGTGAACTTTAATTGAATCATGAAATTTAGTATGTTGAGTGCTTAAAAAGGATGGTGTGTTGAATTGAAAACTTATGCATGCTGGTGTGTTATTGGTTTGTTGATATGAAAAGTTGTTTATTGATGTATTTTGATAGAACGTGGGTTTGGAATAAATTAGAATAAGAGTGGGTTTGCATGTAGGAATTTCCTTCACTCTTTTGGGTTCTAAGTCTTTTCTAAGACTCTGTTGATCAGTGGTATTGAGGGTATACTCTAATCAAATTGTCATGAATTGTAGGAACAAATAGAGATCTTGAAGCCGTAGAAGAAATTTTAGGGTTCTTGGAACTGTCTGAGCGTCAATTAGGTAAAGGAAACTAGTTTATTTTGTTTGGATTTGGTATGCATGTGACATTTGATGTTTTTATGATGATGTGATTGTTGATTTGTGAACTTTAATTGAATCGTGAAATTTAGTATGTTGGGTGCTTGCAAAGGGTGGTGCATTGAATTGAAAACTTATGCATGCTAGTGTGTAGTTGGTTTGCTGATATGAAAAGCTTTTTATTGATGTATATTGATAGAATGTGGGTTTGGAATAAATTATAATAAAAGTGGATTTGCATGTAGGAGTTTCCTTCAATATTTTGGGGTTTGAGTCTTTTCTAAGACTTTGTTGATCAATGGTGTTGAGGGTATACTCTAATCAAATTGTCATGAATTATAGGAACAAATAGAGATCTTGAAGCTGTAGAAGAAATTTTAGAGTTTTTGGAGCTATCGAAGCGTTAACCAAGTAAGAGAAGCTAGTTTATTTAGTTTGGATTTGGTATGCATGTGACATTTGATGTTTGTATGATGATGTGATGATTGATTTATGAACTTTAATTGAATCATGAAATTTGGTATGTTGGGTGCTTGCAAAGGGTGGTGTGCTGAATTGAAAACTTATGCATGTTGGTGTGTAGTTAATTTGCTAATATGAAAAGTTGTTTATTGATGTATTTGGACAAAACGTGGGTTTGGAATAATTTAGAATAAGAGTGGGTTTTAGGTATAAAATGAGGGTTTTGATAGGTAAAAGTCTAAGATCATGGTGTTGGGGAAAGTTTGTAGTTTGGGAAACTGTGTTGGGGCCATTTAAGACTTAACTGGCCTTTTTTTGTAATAAATATCTGGTGGTAATTATTTGGTAAGGAATCGTCTGGTAAGGAATCGTTTGGTAAGGAGTCGTTTGGTAAGAAGTCGTCTGGTGAGGAGTCGTTTGGTGAAGAGTCGTGGTAGTTTGGTGGTAAGTGTCTGGTAGGTCGTCTGATAAGGAGTTGTCTAGTGGTAAGCGTCTAGTAGATCATCTGGTGGTAAGCGTCTAGTAGATCATCTGGTGGTAAGCGTCTAGGAGGTTGTTTGGTAAGGAGTTGTCTGATGGTAAGTGTCTAGTAGATCATCTGGTGGTAAGTGTCTAGTAGATCATCTAGTGGTAAGTGTCTAGTAGATCATCTGGTGGTATGAGTTGTCTAGTAATAACGAAATTGTGGGAACCTCAAATTTGGTGTTCTAGACATCAGTTTTGGACGTCTTTTAGGTCATTTTTTAGGTTTTGGGCCTTTCCCGAGCCGTTGGTGAAGGTCTCCAAGTTGTTTTCCATGCCTAGTGTGTGTCGAGTTGTTAGGAAGAATGACAGGAGGTCTTTATCCCGGTCCTTTGGATCGTGAAGGGAAGATTAACCCCATGGGGAAGTAGGTCGAGTTACCCTTGTTTATGACTCTACAAAGTATAAATACTACCATAGGTGCAAACCTTCAACGAAGTCTATGTCAGCATCAGATCTGAATCATTTAGTAGATTGGTTGAATTGTGATATGATCAAGTGTGTGATGAGTTTTTGTGAATGTTGATTTACGATTTGTTATATTAAATTTTGATATGTTATTTTCTTTGTATACTAGCTTACCATTGTTTTTGTGTTGTCTGTTTGTGTATGCTACAATCTCTTTAACAATGGTCACCATTTGGTGTGAACAAATGATGTTGTAGGTCTTAGCCCGCCATTGATGGAGCCAGAGGATACGATTGAGTAATATTTGAAGTTCAACATATAAATATGTATATAGATGCAGACATATATATATTTAGACGTTTTGTAGAACAATTACCTCTTTTGAGATACTGTGTTCAGGAGATCCTGTAAATATGTTTTATTGGTATAGTTATTTCTTTGAATAACTTAACCGTAAAATTACATGTTTTCTTAGTTATCTACTTTGTAATATCAAAACATATGATAATTTGTTTAATAAATTACTCTATCAAATGAGATGCTACAAACTATAATTAACTATAAATTCAAATTATACAAATGAATTAACATTAGGAAAATCTTTCAATTTTGTTACGATAATTGTCTCAAATTTATTTAAACCATAAATTTTAGTTTATTCATAGTATATACACCTTTTTCTTATTCTGACAGTTCTAAAGATATAAGTTGATCTGATAATTAGTTATTCTAAAATCTATTTCAAAGGAAAATTAATAATTATAAAAATTTATTTAAGATATCAACCCTTATTATAGTTCTCTTCAATATCTAAATTAAAGTACTCATAAAATATATTTATAAATATTAATATTTTTAAAATATACTTATAAATTAAAACAATAAATAAAAAATAATTTATAAAATATATCAATATCAATAACTACCCTTTTTTTATTTAGTTTTATAATTTTGATGCACACTTCTACTATCAAATTGTAGTAAAATAAAAAAAACAATAAAGAAATATGTTACTAAAAACGAAAACTTTAACTTTCTCCTAAATATTGGGTAACAATACGTTTATTGTGTCGAACTATAAAACTAACTCCCAAATCCTAAGAAATTATTGACCAAGTAATGTAAAATAGTCAAAAGAAATTTATTTCAACTCATCAACTATAAAAAGCACGACTTTCATACAGTTCCATGAAGTTAAAAAAAAATAAAAATCTCAGACTTTAATGTACAGGTTTAAAAAAATAAGATATAAAAACGCATGCAACCGAAGACATAATTTCTAATTATTTGTTAAATGGCTTTAAATTGATGAAGTCGTACATACCAGAACTTATCTATATGATTTTTAAAATTATTTAAGAAATGAATTTAAAATTTACCCATTATCCTTCTCTGAATGATTCTTTGATTGAGATGTAAGGGTTGAACAATAATTCATGGCTTCTTCAGATTGCTTTGTGCTTCGATTAGGGATATCTTGTGCTCCACAATTATTCAAATTTACTCGCAATAAATTTTATTTCTGTTATATTTTAGAATTAATTTTTATCTGAGTTTATATTTTATAATATTAATTTTTTTTACAATTAAAAACAGAAAATTAAAAAATATGAATGGATATCATGAATACTTAAGATAAAAAAGATATGGAAATAATATTTTGATGATATCAAGCAATGAGAAAGACAAAGAAACTTTTTTTTTTCAAATGGAATGAGTCCACCCTATGTCTTTGTCATCCTTTGATGGCAGTGTCATCCCCCATTCTCATAAAAAATAGTTTATTTTAATCTAAAATCTAAAGATTATTTTTAACTTTCCAATTATGTAATTTAAAAATAAAAATATTTTTTAAATTGTATAATTTGATAGTTATTATTTTCTTTAAAAAGAATTTAAATATTATAAAGATTTCTCAATTATAGAATTCGAAAGTTTACAGGATTAAAAAATGAATGAGTTTCACTATCATATATTTATTTTCAAATAAAAAATTGTATTCTCTTCTCCATACTTAAATAATAGGTATTAGATTTTTATCTTATCCTCAAGTAACCAATATATACTCGTATTTGTTTTATTATTTCAATATGAATTAATTAATTTTTCTAAAATAAAAATAAAATTACTGTAAAAAACATAATATTATTAAATATTCAATATTAAAAATAGAGAATTTTCATTTCTTTAATATCAAATATTTAGAAAAAAATTAGAAAAAAAATATCAATGTGTGTCTTAAAAATAATTTCATATACTAATTATAAAAAGAAAAAATAAATATATAATTAAAGCTATCAGGAGTATGATAAGATAAAAAATACCTCAGAAATATAATAAATCTGTTCAAATATCAACTTAGTTGAACTATTAAAGATAATAAATTATTTTACCAAAACAAAAGAGTTATTCAAATAATACAAAAATTAATTATAAAAAAATAAAGAAGATAATTTTTTTATATTGAGAGGTTTATGTTATTGAACACTCAAATTGAGAGCTATACATTCTCAGGTGGAAAAAAACATACACAATAAATAAAAATATTAAAAAAGAATAAATATTCAAATGTGAGATAAAAAACATTTAATTGACATATATTATTTCAATATAATTACACAAAGGTTGTGATAAGAAAAAAATATTATAGATAAATGAATTTCATCACAAGCCAAACAATTAAAAAAAAAAAAATATATATATATATATATATATATATATATATATATATATATATAAAAGGTTACTTAATAAACTCTGAATATTTTAATAATTTAGGACGGTACTTACTTATATTCATCACTATACCCAATTAAAAAATTAAATATTACTCGTATCCGATCAATACATGAATTTCTCGTCAAAACATAAACAAATCTGAACAATATCTACGAAAGCAGATTTAGTTGTCTAGTCAAATGACTCATAAATTATTATTAATGCAAAAATTATTCTTTTAAAAAAAACTTTTGAATTACATAATTAATAAACTATTTTATTTTAAAAGTGAAACTACAAAATCCAAGGATAACCATTTTTTCTATTATTTGGTTATCATATCTTATTATTCTAGTTAACTAATTTGGGTAAATTTTATTCACTTATTACAAAATTTTAAGTTTTAAATTATTATTATCTTAAGAGTATTACTTATCTTTATATATGTCATTAAATGTATTTAGTATTTTTTAAAACGAGAAAATATTCTCTCTTTTTAATATCATTCAATTACATTAACTCCTACAATAACTTTCTTAAAGAAAAATACTAATAGAAAACATACATAAAACTATCATATATTTAATTATCTTTCTTCTTCTTTACCTTGATTTATTACCTTTATTAATTTGTTATAGTTTCTCAATAAAAGAGTAGTGTACAACAGTTATATGTGAAATTTGTAATACCAAAAGACGGGGGATGCATGTGTGTTGTTTCCTTGTGCCAAAATAAGGTAAGTAGAGAAATGTTGAATACAATAATGCTTAATAGTACAAATAATTTTCTTGAACTGGTTTCCCTGGTATTTTTATTAGAAATTTAAATATAAATTGAAAGTCATATCTTAAATAAAAAAATTGAGCAATATATAAAAAAATAAAATTAACAAAAAATATTTATGTTGAAAGTGGTGTTAGATAAAAATATTCCAAGAAGCAACAAAACCATTTGAGCCTTTTCATGGCCCAAGCAAACAAAGTCGAGCCTGA
The DNA here is from genome assembly GCA_027742785.1 of Vigna reflexopilosa. Lineage (NCBI taxonomy): Eukaryota > Viridiplantae > Streptophyta > Magnoliopsida > Fabales > Fabaceae > Vigna > Vigna reflexopilosa. Next base: position 6,870,555 of record CM050932.1, read on the forward strand.
ATGAGGTTACCGTCTTTCTTGATTGCATAATTGCTATTATTTTACGTGTATTCAGGCTAAAGCTAAACTTCAAATATAATATAATTATAGCAGGATGAATAATGGAGAATTTAAAAGAAGGTCTAAAATAATAATGCTTAATCAGTGTTTTGAAACTAAGTTTAACTGTAATCAATCAACTACACATGTTAGTGGATGAATAGGAAGACTGGTTCTATTTTTGTTAAACTAAATTAGTACACATTTGGTAAAGCAAAAGATTTAAAAATGGCAGATAAAAGGGAGCAGAAGTGGCCTGAAAGTTCAGTTATCTTAATCAGTGATTAAGAGGCAGTGGAAGAAACGTAATACACAACACTGAACAGGGCATGCACAAAGCACAAAATCCCACCAATGGATAGGAAGTGATGGTGAGTGAAACCACATGAACCACTTGACTTGTTGTTTGATGAAGTTCCTATAACCAGCATGCTCAATCCAACAGCCAACACAATCCTGATCAACAAATCGTATATGTTATGAAATTGTTCATCACACTACAAGATATTATACATTTAACATTTCTCCAAAAGAGAAGGAGGCATTACCATGTTAAAATGAGAGAAGCTATTGAGAGTTGTCTATTGGGAGAAGCCTTATCAGGTTGTGGTTGAGAACAAAGGCAACTGAAGCCACCAACCAAATTCAGTATAACATGAGCTAATGCCAAAAGCACTGCTGCAGCCAACCCCAGCATGAATGCCTTATGGCTTGGATCTTTACACTCAAATATCCACAATCTCAAGTGCTTAACCTGTTCAATTGGTTAAAAGCTAAAACAACTATTTCATCTCTATACAAACTTGAAAAACAAAACATGTTCTTCGACCATACCTTGTTTTGTGCAATTTCAGCTTCAATGCCCAGAATCCCAGCTGCAATATCCATGACCACAAGCAAGAGGCACAAAAAAATTGCTGCTCCTCTGTTCATTTTTTTGGAGAATTGAAAGTGTTTGTTTCTGGTTTGATTGTTGGGAAGAGGGTACACACTGAATGGTACACAAAGTATATATAGAATAGAAGTAGATTGGTAGAAGGTGGGATAAGTGGGAAAAGCCTTTTCATACAAACTGGACAATCTAAACTTTGGTTTGCTTTTGTGTCTTTTTTTTTCCTCTGATGTTGGATTCGTTTGATAGGGTGCAAGGAAAGCAGGGCATAAACCAGCTCATAAAATAGCGTCACTGTAGGTATCTACATAGTGGGCAAAATGACTGAAATTGGTAACATTTCTTTATTAATAAATTCTCATAATTAACCTTTCCTACGAAGAAGAAACATCATATTTTAACCACTTTTTTTAATAATTTTTTTTTACAAGAAATGATCTTTGTATATTTGAAATAGACTATTTATAAACTACTACATAAATAATTATAAAAAAGTTATAAAAAAAGTTATTAAAAATACATTTATGATAAATTTAAAGACTCGTTTGATTATAAATACAAGGAAAAAGGTTGTTTACACTTGACACTTACATAAAAGTAAAATGGTGATATAAAAATTGTATTTATAAAAGAAGAGAAAGTAAAAAATAGAAAACAAGAATATAAAAGGAAAACAAAAAATTTTAGGTGTCAAATTTCCATCTTTCTAAATGCAATAATCTATAATCTTTATAATAATAAATTATAAATAAAAAGGCTCAAACACTAGTCGTGTATATATATATATATATATATATATATATAAAGTTACATATAACATTGTTTTAAATATTTCAAAAGGGCTAAATTTGTAGAAGACAAAAAAAAAACCTCCAAATATGAATTAGTTACATTAATTACCAATATAACATTTTTTATAACAAATTATCAGTACGAGGTTACATGTTCTTATGATATACTTAAAATATAAAATAAATAAAATTATTTTATCTCTCCCAAATACTACATAATATCTTATTACGAATTTTCTTTTTATTTTCTGCTTTCATTTTGCTTTTCATTCAGTCAAGTAACCAATGCAATGGTATCAAACGAGCACATGATTTCGTAATATAAGCCATATATGAGCACATGAGCCATGGCATCAACGATAAAGCCAAGAATATTTAGTGAGGTGTAACTAATGTTTTAAATGATACTCTACTCTCACGAGAAACAATTTTTTTTATTCTAATCTTAGAATAATTAGTACCTTATTTTAAAATTCATTAAACAAGTAGTGACATAATATTCCTTTTATTTTCTAAACTCGTATACACTTTACGGTAATAAATTATATACATATATATAAAATTGAAATTGAAATTGGAAATTTAGATGAATGTTTGGAAGAAAGAAAATATCCTTGTCTCTTGAATACCTATATGTGTGACAAAAAGTATATATATGTGGTCTCAATCAGACAACCATGGTTTATGTTTGATGGCACTGGTTGGAATAAGGGAACGTAACTTTCATCACATAAAAGCTTATTAATTAAGGGCACTGGTTGGAATAAGCAAAAGTGATTAATACTATTCTATAAACATTATTTAACGTTCAATGAGTCTTCTTTGAAGAATCTGTCACAAAATATAAATTTTTGAAACTTTACATAAATAAATTATATGGAATTATGTATTATATTCTTAACGTGTTTCTATGATATTTCCTTAATAGGGCTAGCATTTTAGATTTTAGAAGTTCCTTTAAAAATGAACTAAAAATTGAGATTAAGATTGTTTTGTTGTGTAATTTGTTTATCTTGAAGTTGCTTTTTTTAATAAAGGCTGGGAATTAGAGAAGGTAATTAAGGTTGTTGTCATATTTTCTAATCCCACTTAATAGTTTTAATTAATATATGTCTATAAACCATACATGATAAAGCAATTTGGTGGAATCGAAAGCAAATGGGAAGTAAACAGTGAGAAGACTAAGTATCAAAAGTTTGAAATTGCATGAAAAAATAAAAGTATTTCCACATAGAAACCGTATATTTAAATTGTCACCCAACACAAAACGAAAGTCTTTTTTAGATGCAAGTGTCTTAGATCTATTATTCTTAATTATTAAAATGCATGGAATAGACATGAAGGAAGGATCTATCCCTACAACACTTCTCTATAGAATCAAGGTCATGAATACTTGTTATTTGAGTTTTTTAAGATCAAATAATAAAGAAATCACTTTTTTAATAGACATATAACCAAAATAAATAAGACTTCTAAGAGAACATTAAATGGAAAGACAAAAAATTTTGAGTTCAAATTCTCTATTAAACTTTCAAAGTATATTGATATTGACGTATACAATAAAAGGTTTTAATATATTTTAAAATATTGAAATTAATGTATATAAATGTAGTTTGAAAACATAACATAATAATAATACTAAAAATTTAGCAAAGAATCCATATTCTAAAACTTACTAAAATGAGTCTAGAAAAAGCTACTCCTACCCTTATAAGAGTGCTGCTCCCTCCACGAACACCCCTTGTTCTGTTTCCACCTCCCCAATCCTCTATAAAAAAAATTTGATTACAAAAGTAGTCTTTTTTTACTTTTAACTCTATTTATTTACTTTATTCTGAAACCCTAAATTTCTACCTATTTTTACTTATCCATTTTCACTCGCGCAGCCCCTCCCTCCACTACCACCACTCTTCCAAGTCTCACTTTCTTTCTAGATTCCCACCCCCTCCAAATCTCACCAGATCCATTTCTTCTCATCTCCCAACTCTTACTTCTCTTCTCCATATCCATTCGGTTCTTCTCCATATTCCTGTCTCCATATCCGTTTGGTTTCGTGGTGTGGTGGTGAGGCTTTTCGTGGTACAGTGGTGCATGGTGTTTGCAGTGGTCATTCGGTGGTGCAACAGTTGGAAATGATAATGAATATTTTATGACTAGCATCATAAAAAATAATTTTGTTGACATTGATAAAAAAAATTCTAAATGACATCAATGGAAACATATATCATTAATGTTGGTAAAAAAAATGATTGCAAAATAAATCTGGGAATTAACCAGAATATTCGATTGTTAACATGAGAGAAATATTCATTATTGTTAGTAAAATGTGTTAAAGTATTTGTATCTCAATTTCAAAACGATAACGGAATAAAAAAAATGAAAAATGTATACATGAATTAATTAAAAAAATTTCAAAAGTTCAAAATTCTTACTATTTAATTATACTTTAAATTTTTCTAAATTTAAATGATCAAATTTTTCTCTTAAAGTTTTAAAATTTCGATATTTTAATTTTTTATTTAAATGATTATATAAAATGTTTCAATCTTTTTATAAAATTAACTATCATCCACAGTATTTCTTCCTCATGTATCAACATTTTTTTATGTTAGATTGCTTAACTCTTCATACTTTGGTGTGGGTAAGATAAACAATTAGAAAGTTTAAAAGATACAACAATGGAAGAAGCATAGAAAACAGAGAGAGAGAACAAAAAAACAAAATGAAACATAAAAACATGGGTCCACCATTAAAATGGTTGTGTTGTTTGGGTAATAGATCAAAGAGAGAAACAGCATAACTGTCAATAACAAATGCTTATTGGTTAAGCATAAATCGGACCATCCCATTCATGTAGGGAATTGGAGTGGGTAGAAGTTAAAAAATATTAACTCTAAAAATAAAATTGTACTGAAGGCTAAAACAGAAATAAAAAAGTGGAAAGAGGGGTAAAATCAAAATGCGGAGGTAAAGGGAGCAAATGGTGGTGGTGGAGAAAGCAACATCCCCCTTATATTTTATTAAGTTAAATTTAATTAAAATTAATTTATATTTTATGAGGTTAAATTTAATTAAAATTAAATTTTAATTTATATTTAACTTAATTTATATTATATTTTATATATTTTTTGTAATTTATTTAAATTTTATTTTAATAATTTATAAAAATAATTTTTTTTAAATATTTTCAGATATTCGCGGATATATGGAGTTTTAAAATACCCGCAAGTATTTTTAAACGGGTATCTGTACGGATAGAAAACGAGTGACGGGTAAATTTTTTTTTTTCGAGTCAAGTTGCGGGTAAATACTATTCATGTCCGACCGACCCGTTGTCATCCTAATTATGATGTTATAAAAAACAATTTATTATAAAAACAATTCTTTTACTAAAATATTTACTCAAGATATGATTTTTATACAAACACAAATACCAAAAAAAAAACCTCAATGTATTCAAGATTAATATTACAACTTCTAAAAAAATTGTGGCATTATCACATAAAACATTTTTTTGTTTGAAATTTTTTAATTTTTACGTTTGTTAATAATATGACTGAATATGCAAGTGATGTAAGTTTACATCACACCTTATATTACTCAACATAAATTTACATCAAGTTTTATAATATCCAACGTAAATTTTTTATTTTTTAAGAAAAAAAATAATTGGTTTTGACTTAAAAGTATAACTTGAAATACAAAAAAATATCAATTGTGTTGACTTTATTATAAATACATGAAATGGTAACAATATGTAAAATGAGAGAGAATTATAATGTAGACATTCTTTTATTAAGATCTCAACCATGGAGATATAGAACACATGTCTCAATGAGGAACTTAACCTTAAAAACCTTTAATGCAATCAAAACAATCACCACGAAAAAACTCATCAATAACAAAATGAGACATTTAATGATTTTTCTAAAAATAAATATGATTTAATGTGAATAAAGTAAATGTTTATACAACTAACTTCAATGTAAAACATAAATGTAATTGGACATAATTGCTCACAAAAAATTAATCACGAAAGATGAAGAAATGAGGTATTTTGGTCACCAATAGAGTCTCCATCATAATTGTTTTGAAGTAATGTAAACATGTATTATCTTGAATAAATACATTATGTTGAACCAATTATTAGTTCCTCATTATGTTCATAAGGAAGAAGTCTATTTTGTGGTACATAGAAGAGAGTATGAAAATTGAGTGATGTACAACTATCATGACTCAAATTAGTTCCTATTCTTGATTATGAAATTATGATGCACTTAATAGAAATAATGTTTTAATTTAATGTGCATTATGTTTTGTTTAGTTTGTTTATTTATTGGTTCATAAATGTATACAATGTAACATGAGTCCATTGGGCGAATGTAAGGTTTGATGTCCCATGTAAGAGGCATGTGACTTTATTTTCTAATTAATAATAAAGGATAAAATAGTGATTGGGCTAATGAGGAACTATTTCCTAATAATGACTGCTATTTGATGAGCCTTTTAAATTAATAAGATTTATATTTATATAAATCATTATCGCAAAGACAATAACTTCTTTTGAACAAGTATGTATATTTCTCTATCCAAAATCATCAGGTAAGAGAGATCATAGAATAATGAGTTAAAGGGAGTGAAACCTAAGATTCATCACTCAAACTCTCTAGCTCTCCGACTCTTTCTTAAACACTCATACGAAACTAGTTCTGATATCAATTTGTTGACAACAAGTCTTTCTTGATAAATTATCCCTATTATAATTTGTTATATATTTACATTGAGTAGTACATAAACTTTTTATAAGCACTTTAACATTGTCCTTGATCCTTCCTATTAATTATAACTATTACAATTAATAAACTCTGTTACATGCCTTAATAATTAATAAAACTACTCCTAATCTTTGTAATTTCTTAAGAAAATTTACATAACAACTTATCATTAAATTCAACTCCTTACACTTAAGTTTACCCAACACAATTTTAATCAAATAATTAAGAAAAAATGAAAATTAAGATAATTTTAGAAATCGAAAAGAACCATGTTTATGAAATAACTAAGTATAGAGAATAGTCACTTAATCTAGTTCCCGAATATAAGAATTTCTATTAGGGAAAACTTGTTACTTTTAAAACTTTAATTAACTAGCTGCGGACCATGAAAAAATAAGTTAAACAAACATTATTTAAGATAAGCAAAGAGGGAGCAACTTAATATTTGAGATATAATAATCAAAACAAAAGTCACAAATATTTTTATGTAATAAAAATTACCAAAATAAATACAGTATTATATATATATATATATATATATATATATGATGGAAAAGGACTAGGGAAACAAAAACTTCCCTTACCTAAGCTTATATTCAAACAAAATATAAAAGAAAAAATAATATTAAAGAAAATACATATTTATTTTTGTTTTAGTATCACATCATCACTCTTTTTAAGAAATTTCTTTCAAAATTTCGAATAAACTGGCAGGCTTCTCGAATTACACCAAATTCAATTCACCACGGCACCAATGAATTCAACCTATATTCACCTAATCAAGCCACCGGAAATATATAAACCATTGCGCCGGTTCAAGTTCTCATTTAGAAATACATGAATCATTGCACCAGTTCAAGTTTTGAATCAGTTGAACAAAAAGAATCTTATGCCAATTAGACAATCAAGTTAGGAATTTATTTTGCACCAACTACACAAACAAGTCCATGATGATCTAAAATTTGATGCACTGCTACTGAATTCTTTAATTATTCTATTCAATCTAACCACATCAAAATCAATGGCATTAGGCACCGTACAACAATACCAATGAATTAATACAATTGCTTAAAGAATCAAATCGAATTTTTCCTCTTGCTTCTTGCTGAATTTTCTTAGCAACTGAATTCTCTATTTCAATCATTATAAGGCACCAAAATTATGGAATTGATTTGAATAAAAAATCAATCAATAATCACGAGCCAACTGCTTCTGATTAGGAGCTTGATCTATGATAGAAAAAACCACCGTCAGTTCAATTTAACTACACTGTGCTTGTTAAACGCTTGATAAAATGTCGGGAGCACAACAATCACAAACCTGCATCCGCTGGCTCAGATCAATTGTCTCTACTGTTTTTGATTCAAACTGCAGTTTCTGAATTAATTCAATCACAGAAAATATCAACTGCTTGCTTCCAAAACACTCGAGCAACGAAGCAGACCTTGAATCAATTGCTTCATACAAAATGCTCCAGCTCATGCTTGATCAATTGAACTGCTGCTCGACAAATTCGTCTGAACAAAACGATTGAAACAGATGATAAAGCTTGGACTCGCTTACATTCCGCAAAGTCAATTCCAAATATTGGACGAAATGCTTCAATGAAACCTGATTGATTCTTGAACTGAACGTAAAATTCAGCGTCAACTCCAGAATTCCGCTTGTTAATTGCACAGAGCAATTCATGTTGTCTGCACCTTCACTCGAAACAGCTACTGCTTTGCGGATTCATGTTCCAATTTAGTTTAATTATTGCACTGAAAAATACCGAATCAATTGCAATTGACAAGAGCAGCACTGCATTTGAAATGTCAAAGGCTCTGATAATTGAATTCACCTGTAACTAGCCAGCTTCGCTTGGAGATCTTCAATTCAAATTATTTGCTAATTCAATTTCCAAACCCAAAAACGCACCACAACACTTTCACCACATGCGCCAGTTTCAGTTTGCACTTTACATGAATTAAAATTCAATTACAATTGATTAGAAAACAATAAATTCAATTCTGTTCACCTCTGCACGTGAATCCGCACTGCCTCTACGAATCACGTGAATTCAGTCCATCTTCGCTTAATCAACGAATGCGGTCCTTCAATGAAAGACGCCTACCATTTACCAATCACCGAACAAACATCACAGAATGTTACAGAAATGTTGGATCTGTCATCAAAATGTTGGATCTAAGCTTCGATAACCAAATACGAATACTCAACTTGTGTTTAGATTTAGATTAGACCCTGTTAGGGATTTTGATTCAATTTTCTATCACAAACTAAGAATGGAAACTCTGAATTTTGATCCAGAAATTATGGAAGCTTACTACTGAGAACGAATTAAATCTAAGAAGATTATTTGAATGTGAAGATTTACTTCTAAGAGATGATCAAGAATTAAACACATTTCAGTAGGTAACCAAAACATGATAGAAGACATTATTTGACGAAAACATGAAGCGAATGATAATAAGACATAAAGTTCTAGACAGAGAACAAAGAAGAAAATATGGAGAAACTTATAATAAGAATGCAAGAGTCTTATATTCGAACCAAACATAAAAACTAATACCAGGAACAACTAATCTTTTCTTGCTAATATAAAAAATACACATTTATTTTATTTTCAGCATCACATCACCATCACCATCACACTCAATTCACCAACCAACACAATCCTGATCAAACACACAATTAAAAGGAGATAAATAAAAACAAGGTATAGAATAAAAATCATGCCACACAAATTTGGTGATGGTTTTTCTCATAACATCGTTTATCACATTCCAAATTTCTTTGTTTCTCTCTTAATTGTACATTTAACATTTCTCCTTCTTTTTCTCCAAAACAATAGTGGAGGCAATGAGACATTACCATGTTAAAATCAGAGAAGCCATTGAGAATTGTCTATTGGGAGAAGCCTTATCAGCCTCTGGTTGAGAACAAAGGAAACTGAAGCCACCAACCAAATTCGCTATAACATGAGCAAATGCCAAAAGCACTGCTGCAGCCAACCCCAGCACGAGGCCTTGTGGCTTGGATCTTTACTCTCAAATATCCACAATCTCAAGTACTTAAGCTGGTTAATTGGTAATCAACTAAAACAACTATTGCATCTTAATATAAATTTCAAAAGAAAATAAAAATCTTGAATGTACTTATAGAATTAGCTTCAAGCATGCCTTAGTTTTGTGCAATTTCAGCTTCAATGCGTAGAATCACAGCTGTGACATCCATGACCTTAAGCAAGAAGCACAAAAAAATGTCTCACCACTTACATAATCTTTCCTGTGTAGTTTTATTCAGTGTTAGCATTCTCATGCAGGTCCTTACTGGAGGCTGGATGGAGTACCTTTAAGCTAATTGCAGGGAAAAAAGCACTTGCAAGATATGACAGTGAAGCTTATAACCAAATGCTTCAAAATGCTAGACGGAATCCAAGACCTAAATTGTATGGCGTCACACAACTCCGTTTATCAACTGAGTTAATGCAACAAACAACACACTCTGGCATGCAACATTACTGCATTTAATCAATGTCGTTCGAAGTGTAAAATCAAAGAGTTATATACCTTATTGCGAAAAACATACAGGGTTACAGAAAAAGTGATCCCCCTTTCACATCATCCCAATACCAAAAGAAAAACATCAATAAAGTAACAACCCCATCACCCAACAAAATTATGAAAAAAAGAGAGTAAGAGTAATAAGAATCACTCAGATCCGATACCAATTTTCCTTTTCCTTTTTGACCCAATTGTCATCTGAAAAATGCAGATATATAGCTACACAAAAACATGCACAGGAGCTTGTGCCACCAGCGCCGACCCTGGTGTAGGTGTATTAATAGGTGGCCCCGCCACACTTGGAGGATTTGGAGGGGGAGTTTCCTCCGGCGGCGCCGGCGGCGGTGGCGGCGACTGCTGCATTGGCGGCGGCGGCGGCGAAGATGGGTTGATGTCGGAAGGAGGAGGAGGGGTTGGATTTGTAACCGGCATGGTTGGTGGGTTAGGGGGGTACTGAAAGGAGGGAGGTGGGGTTGGTGGATTGAAATTGGGGGCGGAGAATGCAGGTGGAGGTAGACGTGAGCAAGACCCATCAGAACATTCATTTGCAGTTGTGTGGTGGCGGCGGCGTAGGATCCCCAATCCCAAAACCAAACCCAGAACAACGAGCACCGTGACTATGAAAATGAAGATCTTTGTTGCTTTCCCCACGTAGCACATTGTCTTGTTCTTTTTTCTCTGCAGCTTGGAAAAGGATTTCGTAAATGTCGAAGATGGTGGGGCTTTGTCTGTGTGTCCTTCCCTGAAACTTGATTTCCTTTTCAGTACAAGTTCTTCTCCCAGTATTTGTTCATCTGCTTCAGCAGTGACTGTGTGTGGGTATTCTGCTTTCTTTTTCGTCTTTTTCCATTGTTGCGCTCTTCTATGCTCTTTCCATGCTCCCTACAATGCACCTGCCCTTTCCTTAACGGCTAGAAACACAGTATTAATAGCTTAAATCAGAGATTAAAGACCAAACAGCTTTTATTATACTCCAAGGTTAGATTATTCTTAAATTAAATAATAGCATGTAATAACCGATTTTCAGGTCAACTAATCTTCTTAAAAAACTGCCATGAACAACTCTGATATACACACGCATACTCCATCTAGCTAAACATTATGATCATGGTTGCACAAACTTTATGCAGGTATTCGACGCCAAAGAAGACTCTTTTGTATTTAAATTTAAATTCAATTTATATCCATTAATTTATTAAAATCTTAAAATGTGTAATATATAATATATAAAGACAGTGGACAAGAATATAGAAAATCCACCTATATTAATGGTGACAAACTGCTTCAACTACCATCAATAATAAAGCCAAAAAAATTTCATCAAAAGAAGTAATAATATTAACTATTATGTTAAGATATATGATTATAAATTACAAGTTAAATTGATTACTTTAGAACATTTTAAAAAATGAAATATGATTACACTTTTAACCTCATAACTTTATATATAATCATAATTAATTGCAAGGTGAATATTTCTATAGTGATATTTCTCTATTCTATGAATATATTTACTTATACCATTCATCAAATTAGATTAATCTTGTTTTGATATGTTTTTGGCCTGTATAAGTAAAGGTCATTAGAAAAAAAAAAACTAAAGAAGTGAATAATGCTTAAAAGGATATATAAGAATAAAATATCAAATTATATTAGTGAAGACTCAATTTATTTTAATGTCGAAGTTAAGAATAATGACATTGGAACATGGAACGATGTATCTTCAATTAGTTACGTAAGTAAGTATGATAATAAATGTTTAAAAAAATTAATTGATTTTAAACATTATTAAGGTCTCATATCAGGTAGGATATTTTCTTACCAACACTTAATATTTATGTTAATATCTAATATCATGTATAACAAAACCTTTTCACTTATTATGGACTTTTTATCATGTTAAACCTTAATTATATCATGGCCTTTTACATTATAAGTTTATCATTGACATAATTCATGATTTTGTTAACATTTTTAATATAGAACAAGACCTCAACCTAACTATGGTTAAAATAGAAGTCAATTACAATTTTAAATGATGATTTTCCACACAACTTGTGTCAAAATTTCTTTCATTCACTATAAGATTTTAACCTATCCGCAACTAAAATCAACCTCTCTTTATAATTTTAATGTTAAAAATACTAATTTAGTCTTTATTTTAGTTTGTTTTTGTCAATTTACTATTAATATTTTTTTAACAAGATCTTATTTTTTTATCAATTTTGTTCAATTTAATTTGGTTTTTACTAATCTTATTTGTTACAAGTCAGTTAATTTTTTTAATTTTAAAAAAATATTCACATGTTAAACTAGTGTTGTACCACGTGTGTGGGAGTAAGTCACATGTCAATATAACATGTTATATTCGTTATTTTTTGTTTAATTTAATTTTAATTTTTTAAAAAATTGAATAATTTTATCTTTTTATAGTGAGACTAAATTAAAGATTTTTGTTGAAGCAATATTTTAGATTTTTCACATCTCATTGTTGTCAAATTTCTTTTATGTATTCTCTCAAAGTCTAAAAACAAATATCATTATCTCAAAATCATTCACATGTTTTATTAAATATTTCAAATTCAAAGTTAGAGTTGATTTAAAATTAGAATGAAAATTTTAAAACTGGAGAATAACTTAAAATTTTAAGAAGTTAAAAATCACATAAACTATTTAATAATTTATGTGATTTTTAGGTAAAAAATTAATTAAACTATTTAAAATTTTATATGATTTTTAGGTTAAAAATTAATTAAATAATTTAACCAAAAAATAAATATAACATTTATATAAAAATTAAATTTAGTCTCGATTTAGAATAGAAAAAATACTTAATTTAAAAAATAAGATTGAATTAAATAAAAATAACAAGAGACGAAATTAAATATAAAACATTCACATGACATTAATACTATTATTATCAAGTGACACAATGCTCATTTAACACATGAACATTTGTTTTAATTAAAAATAAATAAATAAATAATTAAAAAATTTACAAAGTAACACATGATATATAATATTTACTATTTATTAATTATTTTAACGATATTAACAAAATAGACTAAATTAAATAAAATTGATAAAAATTAAAATATTATTAAAAAAATATTAAGAGTGAATTGATACAAAATTAATATTTTAACTTAATTTTAAAGGATAAATCTTGACACAACTTTAAAATTCAAAAAAGATTTCTCAGATTTAATAAGACTTTGTCTAACTTAAAATAAAATTTCAAAACTTTTAAAACAAAGACATTTCGACAATCACCTACTATAATCATATCTAATATTTGTGGATTAACATTTGTGGATTAACATTTGTTATGCTTTAAACAAAAGTTGACACTTTTTAAAGTACAACAATGAAAAAGTAACAATTGTGATAAATTAAAAAATGTTATATTTTGTTTAAAAAAATATATTTTGACACACATAATTTTTTACATTCATTTGATATCATCATTTCTTATTTTTTACTTTCTTTTTTTTTGAAAAAAAAACAAAAATTCACTCTTTTAAAACTATTTTATCCTTATTAGATATGTCAAATGAATGTCAATGTGTGTCATACTATCTTTACTCTTTTGTTTATCGATGACCCAAACACATTGTAACACAAAATAAGAGTACAATCTTTCATCAAAATTATATAAATAAAATGAAAGAAAAATTACAATTGCACTACAAAATACATGACAAACATGAAAAGTAAGAGCTACACACAATATGCTCGTAGCATGTGTTTAAACAGAAACAATAATTTCATATTTTAAGAAGCTTCCATTCTAATAAGAATTACTTGTACATCTTATTGGATATAAGAAATTTTTATACAAAAATCATGAAAAAGTTTCTCTTCATCATAAAAGACTTTGGTGTTATAATATATGCTCATTTCAAGTCTACGAATTATATCATCTGATCTATTGTTTTCCTTTTAACTCAATGACTCCAAAATGATTTTATCCATAAAAAACATCTAAGGCTTAAAGAAAATAGAGTGTATATAAACTACTATTGACCTTAAATCTCTGATGGGAAACTTTAGAATGTATCAAAGCAAGTCTCTTAATTAAAGGTTAATTGGTTGGAGTGGTCTAAAACCTTTTTTTTTAATGATTATAGAAAATGTTAATAACTTCACTGAAATATCATTCTTAGGTTTGGTCGTTGCATATAAAACGTTAACTAGTTTATAATTTGATTGTTTCAGCAGCCTTTTTTTTTTTCTTAAAAAAATAATTGAGTTGAAGGAGTAAGATTTTGATAAACAATGTGAACTATAAAAATTTATGTCTTAAGACTATAAATGGTGAGTAACTTTTAAAACCCAATATTTTAAAAAAATGAACAAATGTTTAATTGATGTATATTCTAAGTTTTAATCATCCGATATTCTAGGTAATTATTTTAATTAATAATAATTAATTTGTATTTTTATAATCTCTCATCATGATTAATAAGTACCAACTTTAAAGTATAAATTATTATATTTGAATGAAGGTGATGATGACACTATTAAACATGGATAGAACCTAAAAGTAGGAAAAGTTAAAGGAACATCAGAAGAAGTCATCAAGAAGTAATTTCTTCGTGAAAATTGACCCAACTTTCCAATGCTTTCTAACACTTCAAATTTTCATTCTTACTTTTTCTTTCTTTCTTCGTTAAAATAAATTACTTCATGATAACTTGCAACAACAGCAACATGGTTAGTAATAATGATGATAGTGATTTTAAATATTAAACCAAAGAATGGATAGTATATAATGAATGGTGAAAAATTAACTTAAATCATTGTTTAACTTAAATGATTTCAAATTTATATATTTATCATTCTCACTAATACGATAAAATGAAAGTATCTAATTTAACATTAAAATTTTGTTGGATGTTTTTCCTCTGAAAAAGAATAATTTTGAAGTTGTATTTAATTTGAACCTTATTTTCATATTACACTATGATATTCTTATTTAGAGATTTTTTTTATTACATTTTGTTCTTATTCAAAAAATCTGTGAAGTAATATATCATTAGGATTAATTATTCCTTGAATTCGAGATATTGTTTGTTTTAAAATTTTTAATGAAAGGTTTAAGGGATCAATGATTCATTTGAAAACTTTGTTATTAACTTATCATTGACATCAATATTCTGATCCTAAACATGTTAATGGACATTGTTAAAATCAATCATTCATCATCTAAGATATTGTTTTCTTTTGAGTTTGTATTTCATCACAATTTTGTTTTTAAAAAGAGTCCACGGAATTGAAGGAGAAAATCTATTTAAATTGTTTTAAACTTATGATATTCAACTATTTAGTATGATAAAAACATGTTTCAAAGAATTAATATGAACCTCCACCTATTATTAGTTTTTAATGTTAAGAAGTGACTCCTCAAATTAAACAATTAAATTATTATTATCATGTTTTAAAGAAAGAGAGAAGAAAATGAATTTGTATTACTTACATTTGTACATATAAAAAATTATATCATGAAAGTAAAAGAATTATTATTTTTCTTTAAGAATTAAATATAACAAATAAAAAATGAAAACAGAATAATGAATTTATATTTATTTATTTTAATTAAAAAACATATAAAAAATGAGAGACAGACATCAACTATAAGTAATTCGAAAAATAAAAAGAAAAGAAATAAAAAAATATTTTAATATTTTATTTTTTATTGTATTTAATTTTATATTCACCATTTATTAATATTAAATGACGTATTTTATAGAACAATTAAAAATCCATCTAATTTAATTTTCATAAATTTGTATTATAATACACAAAATTTGAAAAGTTTGGAGTTGGAAAACTCCGATCCGCCCTTGGATCAGTCTATGTACTAAGGAAACACTGCATAAGATAATATCCAATTCAACAACATAATCACACTTATTCCTTATTCATACTTCTTTATATGTAACATTTTAATTTAAATATCTTAATTTTTATGCTTTCTATTATTGTTGTTTTTTTAATTCAAACGTCTATATATAAATGTTATATTTTCATCATTTTTTATTTAATTTGAAAAATTATTTTATTTTGATGTCATACTTGTTATTAGAAAAAGTCAAATGGAATGTATAGATTTGATAATGAAAATTTAAATGAAAAACAACTTGGAATTTAATTTAATCACGGTTTGGTAGATTTGGTAAATTTGTTACAACATATAAAAGTAATTTTAATCAGATTTTTATATTTGGCAAGATTATCTATTGAAGATATTTTTAAAAAAGAAAAAAGAAACATTGAAGAGAATGTTAAAAATAACATTTAAGAGGAACCTAAAACTATAAGCAAGACTACTATTATTAAGTTAAGAGTTCTTTTAATTATCTTTTTTAAAAGTTGTTTACACAATTTTTCTTTTCAAAGAAAAACAAGGTTTCAAAAAGAAATCATCACAAACATAATCATAGTAATTTTTCTGTTAATCTTGTTTTCTCTATTTCACTTTGGGAGTTACTCCCTCCACCTTCCCTATAACTTCCTCTACCTCCTCAAAAAAAATTTAATTACAAAACTACATTTTTTTATTTTAATTTTTTACCTTTTTATGAAAATCCTAAATTTTCATTTCTCATTTTCACTCACATTTGCACAGTCCCACCTCTTCTTCCCCAGTTTCTTTCCAATCAATTCTCCATATATGTTTTCGTTCTTTCTTCATTTTCTATTGATCACTTCCAACATTTGTTCCATCATTATCATCACCCTCCACTTTTTTCATCCAGAAACATGAACAACTCTTTGTTTTCATCCCTCCAAGAGTTCCCTCATCCTCATCCAAAGCAACCTTTGAAGTTGAACAAACTCTAAGACCCTCCTACGTCAAAGCATGGGTAGCTGCAACATTGAAGTTGCGATCAAATTTTCAAACCGCAGCATAAATCCAAACTCCCGAGAAGCAGCACTACGAAGCTTTTAGTTTCAAACATGAACCTATCTTTCCTTCAGTTGGGATAGAAAGAAGGTTTTGTTCATGTTGGAACTCTTATTGAACATGTTGAGTGAATGTCGATATGTGTTTACTTCTTAAACGGACAACGGACGTTAACATCCGTGGTCGACATCCGTTTATCTAAAAGAGTAAAAATAAAATTAAATATTAATAAAGGGTAAAAAAGAGATGAAGAGGTGATGGAAGAAATGTGTGGTGATGAAAGGAGCAACACTCTTTCACTTTTTATTAATTGTAGACCCACAATCCCATTAGAGACCACAGATTGAGCCCACTACTAAAGCCAATTATTTGTAACTGCTAATTTAAAAGGCATTTTCTTTTTTCACCTATTATTACTAAATACACCAATACTTATATAAAGACTAAAATACCCTCTCTCAAACTCAAAAAAGTACTGCCCAAAATAACATAAACGAAAATCAATCACCAAAAAATAACAAGATCTTATTATTTTGCGTTTGCTTTTCTCTTTTGGTTTTGCGTCTTAGGGTTTATGACCAGACTTTATTTGTCACAAATTTTGATTTCAATTTTTATGTTTTCTCTTTATTTTTATTATCCTATGTCATTATCACATGCTGCATTTTCATTTAGTTGATTTCATTATCACTGTTTATTTAACATTTTGTCTATGTTTATGATTTTTCTAGAATTCTGTTTTATGCAAATGTTTTGATGTGTTTATTTCCTTTCATTTTGAATCAACGCATTAAGATAAAATATATACCATCTAATTAAAACAAATTAAGAGATAATAGCTAGAAATTAAAACTAAATAAAATACTTTATAGAAACTAATTCAAATTTTAAAAGAAGTATATTGAGTTTAAATTTTATATATACTCACACATATGTATCACGATAACATATTTATAAAATCATTTTCCTCGTATTTATTGATTTAACATGTGATAAATTCTTTATAAATTCATCAACTATAGATTTTCAACTGATGTATTGGTACAATAGGTAAGTATCTATCGAAAGTTAGATCAAAATATATACAATTTAATACAAATGAAAAAATAAGTTGAAAATTTGAAAAAGTTTGTTTTGAATTCATATGACTTTTGAGAAAAAAAAAAAGAGAGTATTTATTACCTTTAATATGATCTCAGAATATGATCAATAACCTTTTAAAAATAGACTTTTTTACTATAAAATGTTAATAGTTATTCATAACTTCTCATGGTAACAAAGTCACACTATGTTTAAAACTACCATATCATATCACGAATAATTTTGGAAATATTGGGAAAATAACTTTTTCTGAACAAAAAAATTGATAAGACCAAAGGTAAAATGTATCTAATCGTGTACCACAATAATTTAGAAAACTTTTGTCCAATCTTTTTCCATTTTATTAATACTGGGATACGATACGTTCCTAAACACAGTAAAAAAAAAAAGTCTATAAAATTGATATAATAACGAAACACCTATTTGAAAATTTTAGAAATATTTTTTTAATTTAGAAATATAAGTTTTGATATTATTAGAATGAAGTTGCGAAGTAGGTATATGAGTAACAGAGATATGGTGAACAGAGAATGTGTAAAAGACTGAATGTAAAATAGCAGTAATAAGAGGTAGAAAACATTGAAGACTTAGTTGATGGTATCTTAGTGTAGTGAGGTTAAGTGCATTGATGGGAAGAAGAAAGCGTGGAGAAATGAAGGCAGAAGCTAAGCTTAGTTGAAAATAGATTTGGAGGAAACGTGGTTATGGTGGTGGTGCCTCCTATCTGATAATTTTCTGAGGAGAGACAACTGTTCCAAAGAGAAGACACAAAAACCTTGAGAATATAGCATGGTCTGTGCCACGGGTGAGTTAACCAGGACCTGTAGTAGCTGGGACCGATTCAGTTTCTCCAGATCCACGAATACTGCTGAGTTTTGGCGGAAGGAAGGCGAGGAAGAAGACGAATGGGAGGGCATCGACTGTAGCACCCGGAACTGCGCCTGAAGAAACCTCACGTACTTGTACGCTTCCTCCAGGAGCGTGCCTTGGTCCATTTTCTTGTCCCAAGGCATCAGTTTCTGCAGGCACCGGGTTTTCTCGCTCAGCTTCTGTCTGCGTTGCCGAGCCAGGTTGCTCTGCGGGATCACCGGGGACTCCAAACGCTGCCGTTTCGGCTGGGGCTGCTCTGCGGAGCGGAGCTGCGGGAGGCGGAGAAAGGGGGAAGGATGGTATTGGGGAAAGAATTTGAACGGTTGAGAGGGTTCGATTTTAGGGACAAGGACTTTTGGAGGCTCTGCGGGTTGCGGGATTAGGGTTGGGTCGTCGGTTAGGGAAGCCAAGGTGGGGAAGCCATCCGCGAAAAGGGAAGGGTTGAGAGAGAGGAGTGACTGTAGACTGGTACCGGAAAACATGGGGTCCAAGGAGGAGCCGTCGCCGGAATACATTATCATAACTTGCAGAGAGATTGAGTGTGAGGGAAGTGAGAATAATGAAAATGGGGATATATATAAATATATATATATAATAGGTTGGTGATGGTGAGAGAGAAGAGAAGAAAGGAGTTAATTAAGGATAATTAATGTAGCCATAAACAATAGTATTTAGTAATCAATAATAATTAGAGATTTAATTAGAATGGTGAATGATTTGGATTCTTTTTTCTTTGCAGTTGAAATAAAAAAGTAATCCATTAATAAATTTTAAAGTCGTATTTTACTTTTTTATAATAATTTTAATTGGTTTATATTTCATTTGTTAGATTGAAGAAAAAACCTCATGAATTGGTAGGGTTTATCAGTGAGGGAGTGGTAACGTTACAGAAAACCAATGTGACCTGGTAGAAAGGATATAGATGAATTAATTATAGATTTATTAAATGTTAAGATTTTATTAAACAGGAATATTTAAATTAATATAAAAATAAGAATGAGAATGGAAGTAACAGGTGGAAGGAGAAGAATGGGTGCGTGCAGGTATGTATGTATGACAGTGTGTGCGTTGGTTGGTTTGTTTGTTTGTTTATTTTGTCTGCGTCTGATACAATTTTGGGCTTTTTGTTGTTCTTTTTCTTATTATTCTGACACTGTTGTTGTCGTCAACTTTTTCTTTTTCTTGTTATTTAGTTATGGTTTGAGGCATGGCTTGCATCGCAACCGTTGCATGTCATCAGCATCAGACGGCTGGGATGCTTAATTCTGAAAAGGTAATGTTTCGTGTTCTTTCATCTTCCATGGTAATTATTAGGAGAATCAGTGAACCAAGTTGTTCCACATTATTCACACGTTCTTCCAGTGCCATTTTGTTACAATGAAACATTATTTTGTTACGCTTCACAAAAATAATACGACAAAAGTATATATGGTTTAATTTATTTTTACTTAGGTTCACTTAGGTTTTTTCATGTAAGTTTACTTAGGTTTTTTACGTGAATATCATTATTTGAGCACCATGTTTAAATTTATAAAAATAGATTAACTATTTTGAGAAGCCTTAGTACATACCCATGTATATATAACTTAATTATTACTAACCAAAACGAATTGGTAATAGACAAACTTTAAAGAAGGGATTAAATAGAGGTTATACTTTATTTTGGAAGATACTTAAAGATAAATCATAATTCTTAGGTTACACCTAATTCGTTAATGAAAACTTTGATTACAAATAATTACAACTATTTAGTTTTTCTTTTGGTTTCAATTACAAAAGAAATATTAAAAAAGTGTTTATTCTTAATAAAAGTGCATATGAAAGAACTGATGCAAAAGTGTATTAATTATTGTTTCAAAACAGAGGCTATTACAGCCACACAAAATACATAAGAGTTACTTACGTGATAATAAACTAAGTCTACAAAATAGGATTATTCCTATTCACCGGGATTTATCAAAAATAGAATCAAAACAATAAAAAATCATTTCATTCTCAGCTTTTGGAAGGCCTCAAATTTTAAGGCTTTAGTCATCTAATATGCAACTTGCTCCTGAGTTCCATAATACTCCAATTCAATTTCTCAAATTTTCACAAGATTCGTTAGAAAATGAAATTGTACTATGATATGTTTACTTCTATCATGCATGAATGGATTTTTTGAAATTTTAATAGTTGACCTATTATCACACATAATAAGAGTGTTGTCTTGAGAGAGAGTTAAAAATCTAAAAAAAAATTCATCCATATTACTTTATATGCATTAACAGTAGCAATCACAAACTCTGTTTTTGTACATGAAAGAGTTGCAATCGATTATTTCTTGGACATCCATGATATCGCCTCTGAACTAAATAAGAAAACATAACTAGATGTGTTTTTAGAGTCATCTTCATCTCCTGCATAGTTAGAGTCAGTAATGCAAGCAAATTTTCTTTCCTGCCTTTCCTATAAAAAATCTCATAACTTGTAGTTCCTTTTAGATACCGTAGGATTCTTTTGGTCACTTGCAGATGTAACTCAGTATGATTGGACATGTATCTATTAATTAGACTCATACTAAACATGATATCTGGCTGGGTAGCAGTTAGATAAACTAAGCTTCCCATAATTTGTTTGAAGTGGATGTCATCCACTGTTACAACATCACTATCTTCATTAACCTTACACCCTGGGGCAATTGGGCTCTTCACAAGTTTGCTCTTAAACATTGCAAATCTTTTCAAAACATCATTTGCATATTTCTCCTAACACAAAAATATACCTTCTAGATTTTATAAGACTTTTATGCCAAGAAAGAACTTCATCATCCCTAAATCAATCATATCTAAAGCTTGGTCATACACTTCTTGAAATTAATCATCATGCTTACATCATTTCTTGTATATATTAGATCATCAACATAGATGTTGACAATTAACAGATTCTATTTAACACCCTTTTTTATGAATAAAGTTTGTTCACTTGGACATTTTTTAAAGTCATCCTCATGAAGTGTGCTTCTATACGGTTAAACTAAGCTCTTGGTGCTTGTTTTAAACTATAAAGACCTTTTTGTAGCTTGTAAGCCTTGTGCTCCTTCCCGTTTTTCACACATCCCCTTAGTTGTTCCACATAAACATCTTCATTCAATTCTACATGCAGGAATGCAGATTTAACATCTAGTTGAAAGATGTCTCACCCTCTACATGATGTAAGAGGAAATTTTTCAAAGAAGTCAATTCCATATTGTTGTGAATAACCCTTAGCTATTAACCTTGCTCTATATTTATCAACTTCTCCCAGTTTGTTCAAGTTGGTTTTACCATTTGACTCCAAATGTGTTTCCTCCAACCGGTAGATCAATTAGTTTTCAGGATTGATTCTTATCAATTGATTGAATTTTATTATCCATAGCTTTCCTCCATTTTGCATGTTGAATAACTTCCTCAAATAGAACTGGGTCATCACTAGTGACAATCTAGACCATGTAGGTTGCTCTTCTTCTTCTTCTTCTTCTTCTTCTTCACTCAAGCCTGCACCACTAACAAATTCTCCCATCCAAGTTGGTTGTCGTCTCTCTCTCCTTTGAACTTCATTTGTTTCACAATCACTTTCAAGCTTCATGTCTTCCTCTAGTTCATTTCCAGCATTGTCATCACTGTGTTGTTGCTCAATATAATGATTACTATGGAGTTCATTATCACCCTATACCAAATTAGTTTTGATCTGCTCTTTGTAATTGGTGCTCCAATTCCAACTCTTTTCTTCTTCAAACAAGATATCTTTGCTAATCACAAAATGCAAACAAAACTCTTATAATTAAGTTTACCTCGTATGTGTGGCATTTGGTATATGTACAAGAGCTAAGCATCCCCAGACTCAGAGGTGTTTGATAGAGGGTTTGATTCTACTCTAAGCTTCTTGAGGCGTGATATTCTTCACAACATGTGTGACACAACGATTCAGTAGATAAACAACCTAATTCACTACTTCAAGACAAAAGGATTTAGGAACTCCTTTTGCTAAGAGCATACATCTTACCATGTTCATAATAGTCTTGTTCTTACGTTGAACGACTCCATTTTGATATGGCATGTAGGTTGTGGTAAGTTGTTGTTTTATACCATTTTCATCACAAAATTATTTGAAAGCTAGAGAATTAAACTCTCCTCCTCTGTTTGTTCGAAGACATTTGATGAACTCTCTAGCTTCCTTTTCCACCACACTCTTGTATGACTTGAAACACTCCAAAGCTTCAAATTTTTCAAAAAGCAAATACACCCAACCTTTATGGTTGTAATCATCAATAAGGCTTAAAAAATATTGTTTTCCACTATTGGAGGTGGCTTTTATGGGTTCACAAATGTCTACATGTATAAGATCTAAGATAGTGTTTGCACATCATTTGCTTATCTTAGGAATTAGAGTGCAATGTTGTTTATCGGTGAAGCAATCAAGACATACAATACTTGAGGATTCAAGCACAGGTAGATCATGTACCATGATCCAAGTTTGTAGAATCTTTAAACCTTTGTAGTGTAGGTGACCCAACCTCTTATGCTAGAGATAAACGAGGTTAGAAGAGGAGGTGTGTAGACACTCGTCAGTGGGGGAAGGAATGATGTAACCTTCATCAAAGAGAATAAAGTTATGATTTGAGCTCTTTTTTGTGAGTGATAAAACTTTTAGATGGGTGATAGATATTGCATTTTCCCTTTTGTATAAGAATTGAGAGACCATTTTCCTATAACTGCCTAATGCTCAATAAGTTTTTGTGAAGCATCGGGAACATAATATACATCTCGTATCAGAAAAATAGTGTCATTAAAGATTAATATGATACTTCCTGTTCCAACAACATTCATGCGAGAGTCATTGTCACATTTAACAAAATGTTTAGCCTCAGTTACAAAATCAACGAAAGCATTTTTATCACCACACATGTGATTAGAGCATCCAAAATCCAAAAACCATGTCCTTTTGTTGTCTCTTTGGTTGACAATAGCCATCAAGAGTAACTCTTCTGTTTCATCAAGTTCTGCAAAGTATTATGTGACAGTCTTTGTATCAGTCATCTCAAGCACCTGAAAATCTCGTATCAATGTGTTAAGCATAATTTTCTTTACCCGTGCATTTCCTTCATATTTACGTTGTAGAGAATCCCAAACAATTTTTGATGTACGGAAACGTTTGTTTAACAACGTTTTTTTGCCAACTATTTGACAATGCCACGTGGCGTTTGTCCGTTGGCTGCTTTTTAAGAAGAAAGAAAAACACTTAAATGGTCAGGCGAGGGTAATTCTGGAAATGAGAAAATATAAAAATTGGTTTCGCGCTTTCCGTATTCATCCATCATTCAGTTTTGCGTTGTGCCATCTCTCCCAAACACTCGTCTCTCTCGGTTGCTCTTCTCTCTCTCGCTTGCTCTCCTCTCTCGCTTGCTCTCGTCTATGTCCCTTGCTTACATCTCTCTCGCTTGCTAACATCTCGGTCTCTTGCTCTCATCTTTCGATTGCATTTAGAAATCGCTTGTTCTCTCATCTTGGAAACCGTAGTGGTTGTGCCATGTCCCTTCATTGACGTCCTTGTCGCTTTTTTTGGTAAGTACAAGTTGGTGAACCCTACCCTTGTTTTGGAGCATTGTTATTTTTTGTGTTTCGCAAACCCAAACAGTCTTCTCCACCATTGTTTTTGGTTTATCGTATAAGTGCATGTTCAATGGCAGCCCAAAACCCAAAAGTAAAATGAAGTTTTGATTTTTTTTTTGTTAGTGTATTTTTTATTCTCATTGTTAAATAATAGTAATCTTTTTTATTGTTGTTTAGTGGCGACTTCGAATCTTCATGGATTCATCAATCATTGTTCAAATGAATCGCTTACTCAAAGACGTTCATGTACATCGCATTAGGATGACACCATTTAGGTGGTGTTTGCATGTACTTAGCCTTTTGGAGGTTAATTTGGAATTATTGAAGGTGATGGTATTGAGTCTGATCCTATTATAGAAATAATGGACAAACAAAGGGTGGGATATGAGACTATAACCTGATTTAATTATGTGCAAAATGAAGACGAACTGTGGGTTCCCAAAGAAAACACAACCAATCAAAATCGTCAAGGCGGACAAGTCTAGGATAGTCAACAACAAAGTTATTCTACAACACTAGATGATGTCATTAAACGCATTGAACAACTCCGGACCTTCGTTGGTACAAGATTTGACGTCTTGGAATCACCAGTTGGGAACATTGAGGAGAAACTACAGCACTCCCACACACCCTTAGCCAACGAACCTCGTAGTTAGAATTTGTTGTTTACATGTATTTACTTTGATTAGGAACTTTTATGCATTACCTTGGTACTTCAACATTGTACTCTTTTTAATACTCAAATTCTACTTATATGCAACTTTTATGGAACTCAAATTCTACTCAAATTGAACTCTTTTTAAATTTGGAACTTTATGCATTCTACTATTTTTAATAGTCAAAATTTAAATATGTTAAATAGTCAGATAACCGCGTATTTAACGAACACTTAAACAACAAATTCAACTGAAAAGCACTGGACTTGTGTGAAAAAACACTGCAATTGAACTGTGGTCACCTAGGTTACCATAGATGGTTCCTTATGTTCAATTAGTTGTCCAAAACTGAAAATTAACTTGCGTAATCGTTTACCAGCCTCTGGTAAACGATTACAAGGTTGTTTTTGGGTGCACTGGTCTAAAAACTTCACCTAAGTGGCTGATCTCATCAAAAGTGGTCCCCTACACCATGATGGGATCCCCCAAACATGACCCCCAAGCATAAAAACACACCTAAACAACAAATTCAACTGAAAAGCACTGGACTTGTGTGAAAAAACACTACAACTGAACTGTGGTCACCCAGGTTACCACAGGTGGTTCCTTATGTTCAATTAGTTGTCCAAAACTGAAAATTAACTCGCGTAATTGTTTACCAGCCTCTGGTAAATGATTACAAGGTTGTTTTTGGGTGCACTGATATAAGAACTTCACCTAAGTGGCTGATCTCATCAAAAGTTGTCCCTACACCATCATGAGATCCCCCAAACATGACCTTCAAGCATAAAAGCACACCTAAACAACAAATTCATCTGAAAAGCACTGGACTTGTGTGAAAAATACTGCAATTGAACTGTGGTCACCCAGGTTACCACAAATGGTTCCTTATGTTCAATTAGTTGTCGAAAACTGAAAATTAACCCGCGTAATCGTTTACCAGCCTCTGGTAAATGATTACAAGGTTGTTTTTGGGTGACTGGTCTAAGAACTTCACCTAAGTGACTGATCTCATAAAAAGTGGTCCACTACACCATGATGGGATCCCCCAAACATGACATCCAAGCATAAAAGCATACCTAATCAACAAATTCAACTCAAAATCACTGCACTTGTGTGAAAAAACACTACAATTGAACTGTGGTCACCCAAGTTGCCACAGGTGGTTCCTTTTGTTCAATTAGTTGTCCAAAACTCCAAATTAACTCGCGTAATCGTTTACCAGTCTCTAGTAAACGATTACAAGGTTGTTTTTGGGTGCACTAGTCTAAGAATTTCACCTAAGTGGCTGATCTCATCAAAAGTGGTCCCTACACCATGATGGGATCCCCTAAATATGACCTCTAAGCATAAATGCACACCTAATCAACAAATTCAACTCAAAATCATTGCACTTGTGTGAAAAAACACTGCAATTGAACTATGGTCACCCAGCTTGTCACAAGTGGTTCCTTCTGTTCAATTAGTTGTCCAAAACTCCAAATTAACTCGCGTAATCGTTTACCAGCCTCTGGTAAACGATTACAAGGTTGTTTTCTGGTGCACGGGTCTAAGAACTTCACCTAAGTGGCTGATCTCATCAAAAGTGGTCCTCTACACTATGATGGGATCCCCCAAACATGACCTCTAAGCATAAAAGCACACTTAAACAACAAATTCATCTTAAAATCACTAAACTTGTGTAAACAAATACTGGAATTGAACTGTGGTCACCCAGGTTATCACAGGTGACTCCTGTTGACCAATTATTTGTCCAAAACTCAAAATACACTCGCGTAATCGTTTACTAGGCTCTGGTAAACGATTACAAGGTTGTTTTAGGGTGCACTGGTCTAAGAACTTCACCTAAGTGGCTAATCTCATCAAAAGTGGTCCCCTAGAACATGATGGGATCCCCCAAACGTGACCTCGAAGCATAAAAGCACTCCTATACAACAAATTCAACTCAAAATCACTACACTTGTGTGAAAAAACACTGCAATTGAACTATGGTCACCCAGGTTGCCACAGGTGGTTCCTTTTGTTCAATTAGTTGTCCTAAACTCCAAATTAACTCGCGTAATCGTTTACCAGCCTTTGGTAAACCATTACAAGGGTGTTTTTTGCAGCATGATTGTTGTTAGGGTCTAAAAATATGCTAGCTCATATTTTACAGCTAGGTCTAGTCAATTAGGACTTTCTTAAACATTTGATATAGTCATCCAGCCTTGATTCCACTGATTTTTCATTCTTGTGCAGTTTTTAGTGCATTTTTCTACATAATTAGCAACTGCTACTGTCATTTGCTGCATCCAACTATTTCTGTGTATTGTGAACGTTTGAACAAGTTTATTTGACCATTTTAAGCTTGTGTGCACTGTTGAAATGACCATTTGCAAGCCTATATGCATAATCACCCTTTAAACCACCAAATTTTGGTTAAATTTGGAAGTGCACTAGTGATTTTCGAGTGCAGTGTGTTTCTTTGTTGTCTCAGTGTTTAAACACCTTCAAATAGATGATACAAGATCAAAACATCAAATTATGTGTCCAAACGTGTATTTGCAAAATCACTTCATAAACCATCAATTTTGCCTAAATTTGGAAGTGAACTACTGATTTTTTGCTACATTGTGTTTCTTTGTTGTCTTAGTGCTTTAACACTTTCAAATTGATGATATAAAGTTGCTTAAACCATCATTTGGGCTTTTGAAACAATGCCAATCATTTTTGGGTTTGAAAGCATATTTTTCAAACCACTTTTCTGGTGCAGCATGATCTTCAGCAATTATGCTAAGTTCATCATCTCACAAACATTATTTTATTCTTCTATCACAAACATTACTACTACCTCAAAATGGCCACTTTATTCTTTAACATTTTTAAAGAAATCTACATATAAATCACTTCAATAACGGAGGAACTTGCCATTTCAAACACCAAGAACGACAACCAACAGTGAGAACAATATGGAAAATGGAGAAAGAGAACGAAGACGCACACGGAGAACCAAAACGCAGAGAGAGAAGGAAAAAGAAGAGAGAACCTTCGTTTCTAATGAAAAGAAGGCAAGGGTATACTTGGAATCCAACTTTCTGAAACCCTCTTCGTTTTTTAGGACATATTTTATTAATAAAACTAAAATAAAAATAGACCAATAAAATACTGACAACTGACGTTGTTAAAAGTGTGTTAAAAAAGGATTGTCAAAATAATGGGTTCCTTTGATGTATTCCTATCCAGAATCTCTTTAAAAACAATCCGATCAATGGCTCAGATAAGGTAATGTTTTACCTTATGATCTTGAGTTTGGATTTCTCCAACTGTTCCAACTGTGCATCAGTGACAACAATGCCCTCCTTTGGCTCCTCTACACCAGTTTTGACTAGGCTCCAAAGTCCCTTGGCACAAATCATATTCTCCATTAATTCGCTCCAATGGTTATAGTGGTGACCTTAAAAGTAAGGGATCTTGAAAAACTTTTCAAAACTCAATTACCAATAACAACTCAATTATTATATAACAATATAGGATTTCTAACCATAATATCTTAAATGGCTCCCAACTACTCTTAACTATGACAAATTTGTAATGACTTTGGTACCATACACTCTTTCAAGCTAATGTGAGATCTTCAACGTACTATGAGGAAACATTTAAAGGTTGAGATTAGATATTTGAGAAATGAACTTTGGTTCCTCTTTGTCTCAAATTAAACCAAATCGAAGCTGCGTGTGCATTTATTACAACTATTATTTAACTGTGACATTCAATCATTTGATTCTGCTGGTTTGTTGTTAAAAAGTGAAGCGATTCGTCAGTTCATGCGCCGCAACCTCCAGACAAACTGCGAACGTCAATGTCAGATAATGTTCATAATACCCTAAGCTAATTTTAAGATCAAATACTAGTCACTCATAATGAACCTGGTTATATTATCGAAGAGCAAATGGTATTTATTATGATTCTGGTGTTTGGCAAATGAATGTTAATTATGATGAAGATGAAATCGGTAAAGGAGACTCAGATGCCTTCATCCTCGTGGATCGTTGTTTTTTTTAAGACTCATTTGGTGCCGATACTCACTCCACAGAGAATTCACCATGAAAACACCTTCGGAAACGAGTTTCAATGTCCCTCGGGAGTCTGTCACTCTCTGCTCTAATCTAGTACACCTCCCTCTTTTATTCTCGAGTCTGTTTCGTAAAGGATTGAAGGAAATGAAAGCAAGAGATTATTGAATGGTTCATAACAAGTGTTTGGAAATTTTCAAAAGAATTTACAAAAACAACTATTTAGAAATCGTGTCTGAATAGTGACATAATTTATCATACTACAAAACAATCTCTCCCCCTTGTTTCTTATTAATCACCTTCTCCCCATGTCTTTTAAAATAATAAATTAAAAAAACCATCGAACTTTTTAAGGAAAAAACTGAAACAAATAAAAAGTTTATATACAAATACAGCTTAACTAGCTCTAATGAAAGTCTATGTCAGAAAAACAATATTTTGATAAATAATTGCACTCCTGAACGAATTAAAAAGGTGACTATATTTTAACACCAAAACATAATTGTAGTTCTGTATCCTACCATATCACATATCCTCCATTACTTCTCATAAAAAAAGGACACCTTGTTAACAATTAGGAGGTAAATATGGGCAATAATAAGGAAATATACTGGTAAGAAAGCTCGGCTTATAGTATGAATTTAAAAAATGGTCTGCTCAAGTTAAAAACTAAAGCATCTAAAAAACCAAGTTGCAGCCGACAAAGCATAAAAAAAAAAACAGAGACGCAAGGACAGTCAGTGTCAGCGATTATCATTTCTCCCCCCGTAATGTTGGTTATCAGGTGCCAGCTCAGTACTAAAAAGTGCAGACCATAGGACAACCTAATATGAAGAAACGTCGTCACCTTCTGCATTCCTCATTACGCACTCCGAGGTGAACTCGATCCGAACATTTGAAAGGGGTTTTCATGGGGAAAATTCAGGGCACTGTTTTAGCGAATAAAAGACGAGAAGACACAGATGACGGGAAATAACCTTTCTTTTTTCTTCCTAACTATCATTTCATATTACATAAATGTAAAAACAATGCCCTACAATCAAATGAATTACAAATCAATGGCCAACAAAACTGTACACAAGAATGACTGAAAAGCGGTACAAGGAATGACGCTTTTGGATTAATAATTACAGACCCCCTACCCAGGCTAAAACAGGCAGGCAGCTCTGAAGGATGAACCATTCCACATCTAAAAGTAGCTGCTTTATCGAGCGTGCTCTGACCAAAATTCTCCAAACCATGCAAAATTTTAACGGTCCCACATGGCTTGGAATATGGCAGGTCTGTGCTTCAACCAATGAACCATCTCCCTGTCCAGTGCAGAGTTATTTACTACAGCATCTAACATCGGGCTACCAAAGAATTTCGGAGAACTTTTGAATGACCATATCCGGTCTTTGGGCCAAGATCTCTGCGGCTGCTTCTCCTGAATAAACAAACAGAATAGATGACCAATTAATTGCCAATGTCATACTAAATCACAAATAACATATCTGGGCTAGCCTTTAAGCATGTCAAAAGTCTACTTGAAGGATTTGAATCTGATTGAAGCTCATTGAGGCATATTATTGCCATGGATAGTACGTGACAATTGCGGAGAAGAGGTTTTCTATGGACAGCATGAGAAGGTTATCGAGGCTGTGGATGCAGTTACTTGAATCGCATTCTATGAAATCCTTTCAGTTGGGGTCTTCCAACCCCGGTTTGCTCTCAAATATCTCAAGAGAATGCTTCTTTCAGAGAACATATCTAGTGGCAGTTTGATATATGCCTATCATTTTAACATTGGCTCAGTATCTCACCTAATGGAACTAGTCTTTTGTCATTGATCACTTTAAAATCATTTTGCCTACTGGGATAGAGTTTATTATTGTTAACAGAACGTCGTCATTTTTGGGTAAACTTATACTGTGTAAAGACATTTCCTATTTATTATTTCCAAACAAAGAGCCTACCCAGGATTAAAAAAAGCACAATAACCGAATAACTTAAACAATATATCATGATAAAAATAAAAACTAACCATTCTAGCAAGCATAGATCTCACGGTCCTTGGACCATAAACACAATGTCGAGAGGGCTTCTGCGCCTTGGCATAAAAGGAACTGGTATCTGGTAAAGACAAGCAACCCCTGCTAGCTCTAGCCAGGCTCCGATCTGGATCAGCATTACTCTGGTTATGCCAAAATATCAGCTGTCCTAAACAATAATTTTCGCCATATATCTTTCGGTACTCCTGAAATTCTGCTCCCGACTTGTTAGTGTACTTGGGACCTAAGTCAAGTGGACTAATATAGACAGGTGGTGATGTAATCGCTTGATAATTCTGCCAGATAAAAATTAAAA
The DNA here is from genome assembly GCA_027742785.1 of Vigna reflexopilosa. Lineage (NCBI taxonomy): Eukaryota > Viridiplantae > Streptophyta > Magnoliopsida > Fabales > Fabaceae > Vigna > Vigna reflexopilosa. Next base: position 6,902,180 of record CM050932.1, read on the forward strand.
CGGTTCAAAATGACAAAAGAAAAAAAAATTAACTGTACCATCATGTTGCTTAGTATAGGACAGTAGAGAAGTATACCTGTATCCTAAAGAAGTACTTGGTATAAGCATAAATATGGATTAAGTCAGCAGCAGCATCATGCCGACATTTATATGTACAAGGAAGATTTCGGATTTCGTCCCTAAGCCTTTGAAAATGAGAAAATTATAGTGTAAAGTTTGTGAAGTTCCACTAGCTTAAAATAAACTAAAGACAAACTAGGTGTACGAACCACATACCATAACAAAGATTTCCGAAGCTCTTTTTGAATATCTACTGAATTTGAAGGATCGTGAGCATGAATTTTAAGCTTGAGATCCTTCAAGATCTCTTCTTCAATATGAGGAGCGATGCACTTAAGAAGCTCCTCAACAAATGAACCCTCACCTTTCCAGAGGAAGGAAATAGTTGCTTCAGGACTGAGCTTCTCAAGAGGAGGTGGTGCTTTCCGTGGATCGCCAAAAATACATCTCATGACATACCTTACCTGCAATACCCCATAAGAAATTAGCATACAGAAGGAAAAATTAATTGGAAAACTAATTACCAGAATGAGATAATGCTGCAGTGAAATAGGTGATACTAATCAAGTTCAAAAAAACAAAGGGTTGCAATTTAGTGAAATGCTTGATTTCTTACATAAGATATAACACTATTGACCATCTAGAAACGGCCAAATGATTGATTTACTAAGTAAGAAGATATAACAATATTGACCATCTAGAAACGGCCTTATGATGCACGACTTCTCTATCACAGTAATATCAGCTTGGTTATTGATTGTTAATTGTTAAAAAGCCCAGACCAAAAACATTGTGCTCACCATTTCTCCTTCATGATCAGGTTTACATGCAAAGTGTTTTCTTCTTATCAACGTTAAAAAAATAGAATAATGAAAAAGGCATATATATATATATATATATATATATATATATATATATATATATATATATATATATATATAAGGGTGGATAATCACCTTATCAAGAGTGACAGCAAGATTCTGAAGCCTTTGGTTGTAAACACCCTCAGCCTGAGTCATACAAAAAGTGGGATAAAGGGAAAATATTAGGAGGAAAAAGATAATACAATATTACAAATGTCATCTCACGAGAATAATGTACGCAAAAAGAAAGTACGGACAGAGAGCATACCTGAACTTCGGCATCACTCCTTTCAACTTCAAGACATATGTCTGAAAAATATTTTCTTTTTTCTTCCAGATTATGCTTTAGAATTTCTTCAGGAAGTTTTGTTCGTTCAAAATTGATAAATCTCACCTGCACCACAGAATATATTAGGGAAAATTTATGCACAACAACCATAAACAGAAAAAAAAAAGTATCAAGACAGATGAAGGCACATACAAGGCGAGCCGCATAACCAACAAGCCAATCTGGCAGGCCTCCAAGCAAACAACTGCCTAAACCAGCTCTTCCAAGGTCATTATAGTCCTCTTCAGACACAGAATTTAATTCACAAGCTTCTAGCATCAAATAATGCCGATCAAGAATTCCATGAGAGTCCTTCAGAACCTAAGAGGACAGAAAGCTCACTCCAGTCAACTCATAAAATAGTATAGAAACTCGGTAAGCGCTACCAACTATTAACAAGCATGTCTTGTAATTCCACTGAACTAAGAATATTTATTTCTTCTTGTGGTTTTTTTAGCACCTATAAATTGAAGCTTTTGTACAAGTTCTAACCTTTTGGAAAGCCCCTTCACCAGTCAAATTCAGATAGCTCCCACGGCATACTTGGCTTCCACACAAACAAACCGATGCTTCATACTCCTCCTTGCTCTACAGTGAGATGAAAGGTACTCATTACACAGCGATATACTAAGAATATATTTACTCACGGAATTAATTTGAACGAAGTCAGAAGGTAACAGGACAAACCTCCGTTACAGAATTGTAGTCAAAAGTGATCTCCTCACCATGTTGAATTTTACGAACACTATAAATACCAATTTGATATTGACCATCAACGGCAGTAACCCTACAAAAACAGTGAAAATAACAACAAATAACTACCAGAGTATATAATAACTAACAATTAAAAAATCGTAACATAAGGAATGCAACCATGCAACACAGTAATATAATCATCAACTAACAATAAATAACCGAGTCATTGCCCCGGAAAAGTTTTAAATAAAATATATTAAAAGTGTCAAACAGTCAAATCTCAAACCATGTCAGAATATAAAAGATTTAAATACAACGTTCCTATCATGCACATAGGCTTGGTCCCTCAGCACCTTTATTTATTGCCACAGCCAAGGGACATAAGTTGAAGCTCGGCGGACTAACTAGCTGAAATTTATTTTCAAAACTAACTAGCTGAAATTTATTTTCAAAACCAACCTATGAAAATTCTATTTCCCCATCAAAAGACGGCAATAGGCATTTAAAGCCCGTCGACCCATTGAAGGACAAAACAACGCATTGGGGTTAAAAGAAGTCAAGACAATAGAATAAGAAGTAACAACTTTGCATGCGAACTTAACTCTGAATCTGGTAGTAATTCTTGCATTGAAGTTCTTTTTAGCAGAAAAATTCAAGTGCATTCTTTTGTGAAAATTTGATCCATCTAGTTCACTTTTTTTAGTAAATTAAGTCTGTATAAAAAAAATTGATCCTTAATTTTTCTACTCAAATAATTGGGGATTTACAATTGATATGGCACATATAATAAATTTAAAGGGTTGCAAGCCAAGAATTTAGTTTAAATTTGATGTTAAGAATGAAGGGAAAATTTTGAGATTGTGTTATGAAATTTGATATTTTTTGGCTGGTGAGTTGTAAATGAATGAATATATAAAACAAATTATTCAACTTAAGGTTTGGAATAAGAAAATAAGAATTTTAGAGTTTTAAATACAAATGGAAGGTGATGAACTTATTTGTAATAATTAAAAACCAGAGATCGAGTTCAACAAAAAAAAATAGATAAGCAAAATCAAACATTAACAATAATAAAGGGACTAAAACTTTAATTGAACCTAGCAAATAGTATAGAATATTAAATAAAGAATGTAAAAGGAAACATTCTGATTGAATTTAACACGCCAATATTTGATCGTCAGCAACAACCACAACATGCAAGATGCAGATCATAATGAGCCACAAGCGGTTTGTTATCATTTTCAAACGAAGGCCAAAGAAAAACTCACACTTCCATTAATGAATAATGGAAGTTGGAAGAAGATAATCATAGAATGTCTACAATGATTACAATCATAATTGTAGCCACACAAAAGAATATCATGATTGCATTTGATAAATAGATCAGTATAATCTTTCATGCACAAGTGACCCCTAAAATGCACACAGTGCACTGAAATAGCAAACACAATTGTTTTTACAAACAAGAGAACTAGTATCCGGATCTGAAAAGTCAGCAAGCAACAACCATACAACTTGAATGACAAACAACTTACTTGGCTTCACAGTTAGGTCTGCACGAATGACATATTCGACTGGCATAATTAGCCATATGCATGGCATCAACAACAACTAAGTCATACCCATCAGCATCACCCTGTCATGAAAATTGTAAGATTCATCAGTATAGAATGAAGATGAATGAATAATATCAAGTTAGCCATCATAACCTCAGTATTTTGAAGGGATAGGTGGCACCTTTGGCCTCTCAAGGTAGATGTTGTAGAATTCTGGTGCTGGATCTTTACTATCTTTCTGCAGAGATCGAATCCCATCTTGTTTTTCAAACCACTTCCACACAGGATAAACCTATGAAAAACAATATAATAAAAACTATAATGCCTCACCAAAACAAAATCCTATAAGCATATGATGATATGCTACAGACTAAATTTCTAAACTGGATTAACAGCTTGTGCAGTTGATAAGCTGAACAAGCAGAGCACATCAACTCAAAAGTATAAACACCTATATCTACAACTACTGTAAATAAAACACTTTAAATAAACCATAGATAGCAACCCGAGCAGTAGTTCAAAACCACAAGGCTAACTAGAAAGTCAAGATACAACAGGCCAATATTTGTTATGGTAACACATTAGAGAGTAAATTATTGCACACTTCACAAGCTGCACGTGCAAAAGATACAAATATCTAGATCTTTATAGAAAATATCATAACTGGTATAATGACTAGAAAATACAGAACAGTGTGTGCAAAGTTTTCTATTCTCTCCAGTGAATGGTTGTTGCTTAGATATTTGACAAGTCTCAAGCATAATACAGAAATGTATAGATTTGTACATTTTGCAGAGAATAGATCAAGAGTAATTTAATCATGTTAAGCGATACAGAACAAATAATGAAAGGGCACAGTCTTCTGTTGTCTTTAGAAGGATCATTGCTTAAATATTTAACACTACATTGGAAACCTGAATTTATCCCAAAGTAGGATCTTGAACGAAGAACCATATACCTTGCAAATTTAATAATCAAAGACTGAAGTTTCAAGGGTAAAATTCCATTGAGACATACCTCTCCCAGAAACTCCACAACAAAATCATCTTCCGCAAATCCTTCTTCCTTGTTGCAAACAACACCAAGCCCCTGCATGATCCATCCCAACAGATAGTATCATAACAACGAAAAATAGCAGTGAGAAGTCAATCACCAGAAAACTAATGTAAGATAACTGTTAAATTATAGTTAACAAACAAAAAAGTAATATACCTTCCTATAAGCTACGTATTTGTCTTCTGGACGACTGTCCATGGCCTTCAGAATACCTTGACACATTTTAACCATTCTTGCGTCACAATCCTCCTCGGCTTGTCTTTTAATATCTTCAACAACAGGCCGCAATGGGTAGCTCATTGGAGTGCTTCCAGTTCCAGTAAAATTTCTACCTTGCTTATTCAATGTTCGAAGGAGTGTATCTTCTATAAACAAATGCTTCTCTGGCAGAGCCCAATCTAACTCCTCTGGCATAGAATCAAGCAAAAGATTGTGTGTAAAAGGATCAATTCCATAAACTTCTTGCTCGATAACCTCATATCCTAGCTGCTTTCTAGGTTTGTAATCTTTCACTTCAGGAAGTTCCATATCTGACTCCTCAGTGCCATTCTTTTGTGCACTCAGCTTCTCAGCATAGTCGTCTGGTAATGAAACCCTCATCTTCCTTCGTACATCCTCTTCGTCGGCTACAATGCAATATTGATCAATGACTTTATATTTCCTGGTAACTGGAGGAACCAAACTTGCTTTTGTCATGCGTGCACCCCACTCTCGATCATCAGTTATAAAATCCAACTCTTCCTCAGATGTCAAGTATCCTTCTCCTCTTGACTCCCTAATCAGACTTTCTGAATGTACTTCTCGTTCACTTTCAGTGTCAGAGGTTGTAGTATCACTGTCACTCTTTCCATCTTCATAAGACATATCTAGATCATCATCAGATGTTTCACTCTCTGAGTCCATCGATTTTTTGTTCAACTTTGATAATCGCCTCTTAATTTCTCGATCAGAGGTATATTCCACATTATCCAAACCATGTGTCCCATTACTCCTATACTTCCTTTCATTCACTAACCTATTCTTCTTATACTTTGACAAAGTAGAGCAGGACACTGCAGGCAAGTCATTGTCCCACGATTTCAGTAGATTTCTCTCATGCACAGATTTAGAACTCTCTTCCAGCCGTGTTGCAAGCTGAATAAACAGGGTGATAATATGATTCATGTAACTAGCATCACCCCGATTCTTCACTCTGTGTAATCAATACCAATATGAACACATTAAAAATTTAATATAAATATTGGATTAAAAACAAATAAAAATGTGGTTGGATGAAACACCCACATTTTGAATGATCCAAGAAACATGTGCTAAATGAATAAGTCCATAGACAGAGGCAACTGTAACGTAATAATGAGTAAATCTATGTCAGAATGCACAACAACTAAGGCATGCACCCCACCAACTTTAGCATAGATGAAAGATAACTACAATTGAAAAGCAGTAGAGCTTACACATACACCTGAGAATCAAACAGCTCAATGGCAAGAACATACATCACTCAATCAGTATCTTGACACAAATATGACAAACTAAAGGGACCTTTGTATTCTTGTCACCATAAACTAATAAGTCCTATCATCTTCAGTTCAATGTTTCCAACAAGAAAAGTAATATAATCCTGGGATCAGATCAAAGTGAGAATAATTACTACCTACAAATGAAAAAGGAAAAACGGAAAGAGAACTTACTTTATGGCATCACGACACATTCTACTTATGTCCTCTTTCACAGAATTCAACCCACGGCTACTATAATAACCATTTTTCATTTTAGCCTCAATTTCTGCAACCTATTAAGAAAAATAAGCCAAAATAAATCATGAACAAAGGAGAACTTCATGATAGCGAAATTAAAAGAATTTTGCCAGTACCTTGGGCACAAAAAAGTCACAAGAGTTTGTCTTCATAATTTCACGGAGTCTTGAAGCAAGGAATTCCTCCATCCTCTTATAACCACTTTCAGTTTTCTTGATTGCCCAACGTCTTGTTCGAGCATCCCTCGATAGAATGGAGGAGGACTTTCTAGCATCATATAGTTTTGATCGCTTGTACAAGTTTTGACGGAACAATTGCTTGGTATCTCTCTTATCCACACTATCAAAATAGTCCTTCAATTGCCCAAAATCATCTATACCTGTACTGCTGGATTTGGAAACAGATGAGGCTAGCTCTGTAATGTGTTTAAGACTTCTAATTTTGTGAGGATCCTCGGAAATTTTAGTCAAGTATGAACTCCGGCTCTTGATCCATTTAACATTTGCAAATTTAAGAGTCAGCTCTCCAAACTGGTTGCACCCTCTAATGTCTACTGTAAATAAACCAGGAAATGAAAGAAGAACTTTCTCAAGCATCTCAGCTGTAATATTAACACAACCCCTTAGAATTATAGAATTGATCTTCTCTTTCTCGTATCCATTCTGCAAACAAATAATCAGATTAGAGGAAGATGAAGAATATGAGACATTCATGTTAAAGTGAATTGGCAAGTACATATCAAACCTACCAAAATGTTCCACAACATGGCGTCAGTGCAGGAATGACCCAAGGATGACAAATTGACCTGCATTGACACTTCTTTATAAAACCTTACAGAAGCTCTCCAGCGCTTGCAAGTCAATGAAGCAAAAACAAGGGACTTCAAATCAGATTTCAAAAAATGGAAAATCTGTGCTAGCACACGGCCATTCAAATTATCCCAGCTTCCCATTTGAGAATCAGTAACACCAATTTCATCTTCAGGAAAAGTAGCATCACCACATAGATCCTCAAAACTAGATTCATCCTTCTCGACAGTAAAATCACCATCTTCCAAATCACTGTCATCTTCACTATCATCAACAAGTAACCGGGCTCTCTTGGTTGCATGTGCATCACCTTCTAAAAATTACATGTACCAACACACAAAACAAGGAAATAATTAAAAAAAATTAATCATGATTCCATTCAAATCAAATTTTCTGTGATATTCTCTGATGGACCAGTCTAACACACTACCACACAGGAAATAACATGTGACAAAACCACAAGCATTGGTCAGAAGGGTAAATTTGCTAGCAAATGGGCTCAGCTTATACCAGTCACGCTAATACATTAGTCTAAAAATAAATTAGTTGCCCAATCAGTAGTTATTAACAGAAATGAGGTTTGAACTAAAAACCAGGTTAAAATTTTTCAACCAATGAAGGTCAGCGGACAAATTACAAAACAAAGAAATAATAATTACCTGATTTCCAATATAGTTGTTTTTCAATTTCTTTCTTTGGTTGTCTTGCATTGATCCAGGGATCTAAAACCTCATTTATAGCTGCAGCAAACTCTCGGCTCTTGTATGATTTCATCACAAGCTCATGTAGCTTCCCACGAGTATAACCAACAAACTGAGGATGCAAGCTGTTAAACAAACTTGAATTTGTGTAAGGTTCACCACATGCCTGAGTTTGCTTTGATGAAAAACCAGATATTGAACTGCTTTCTTGTTGGATCGTGAGACTGCCATCGGATGTTTCTGTTCCAGAGGTGATAGGAACCCAGAGTTTGTCACTTTTCCTGAACACACTGCTATGCCTTTTTATGATACCTAGATCTACTAAATACTGTAGCTCTGAAAATGACGAGGGGCCCCTTTCACGCCCAGAACCATCATAATAATACCAGTCACCCAAATGTAATTGCAACTCATGGACAGTACAAAGATGGTCTTTGGGAGTGTTAAGGAATTCCATGATCCTGTAAGAACCTTGATCACTTAAAGCCTTTAACTGGGAATCATGTTCAGTTGATGATCTCTTGCTATCACTGGTTGCAGAGAAGGGCCGACTTGACCTAGAATGATGTCTTTCCTTGCCCCGTGTCTTGTGGCGTGACTCAGAGACCAATGATCCCTGGTCCTTTACTACACATGCATTTATCCTGACCACTGAAAGAACATTGCCTTTCACTCCTCTCACAGAAACAGACTTACTTTGAACCGATCTACCTGCAGCACTGCATTCATCCCGCTCATCAGCACAGAAAGCCCACAGAGGAAGATCAAGCCTCTTGTTTTGAGAAGGAAAATACAGTTCATCTTTTTGAGGCCAACGAGGATCTTCACATCCAGACTTTGGCATTTGACATAACGAAAAACCATTATTTAGGACAAGTTTCTTTCTAGAATATCTATCCAGGGAATCATCATTCCTCTTCCAGTCACCACCCTTACATGACCAACGGGTGGAAAACCAGTCACTAGATATACCAAAGCCTAGTCCATTATCCTTATCAGATGACATACTTAACTGAGACTCAGAATCTCTAGATGCTACATCAGTACTAGAATCATAATCTTCCCCAAGGCAGGAAACATTCCAAGGAAAACCTGAAAAAGGTTAGAGATGCTTTGTCATGACACATCTAACTCATAAGTGAATATCCCTTTATTTTTCTAAAATAAAAATAATCATAATCCACAAATAGTTGAGAGTGCGTACGCATAACAAAATGGGAAAATTATAATTTTAAGTTCCATATATGATGCAAAATAACAATCTGACAGGGCTTACAAATTTTGTTTTGAATGAAAGTATACCCAGCCATCATAACCGACTGAATGGAATCACCAAAAAAAATTTGTTCTATGAACCAACCAAGTGAATTGCTAACATAAGATAGCATACCTAGCCATCCTAAACGATTAAGTGGGATTACAGCAAGCAAAAAAAAATTCAATGAGAAGTAACAAAAGAGAAACTGAGCCAAGCCTACAATGAAATTATCTCATTTTATAAATAATGACCACGTGTTCTGTAGAACACTAAAAAACTTCCTTCAGATTTTATACACGAATAAGATGTATTTGCCTGAAACAAAAGCAAAGTGGTTGCGGAACAGTCCCCTGCCCTCGACAAAGTTTTCCAGTGGAGTGGTTTAGTATAGCAACAATACATACTGAATGGCAGCCGCAGCAGCACTTAGTTGGTTCCAGAAAAGCTCTCCCAGACAAAGAAATTAAGGTTTTTTGGGCAGCTATTCCGGCATTCCGGTTTTCAGAAAATAAATATACAGCTGTAACAGTGCCTCTTAATTTTTACAAGGTAACAACAAGACTTATATCACATATGTAAACAACATTCATATAATAATACATAATTCTTGTTATAGTAAAATTATAACACAATAAGTACTTTATCATATACTTATCATGTAGTTGGGTTGGTTCATGATCATTGGGTTGAAACTCCCGAACACATTACCAAATCCAATTTAAATTGGATAGTTCCAACCCAACCCACAAAAAGGTAATTGTGTTGGGCAAGTTTGTGTGCTACGCGCATGATCATCAAGTCTGAAATTACCGAATCTGTTACGCGATTCAATTTAAATTGGGTGCACTAAATATTCCAACCCACAAAAATGTAATTGGGTTTGGTTCGGGGAGATTGAGTGTTAGGTGCAACCTGCCTACGCTCCTAGTGAAAATGATAAAAGAAAAAGACAGATTTATAAGATGATGACTGATGATTTCAAAATGGGAACTTGGATTTGACTTTGGTTGGCATTTACTTGTATATTTTGTTAAGACACCAATGTTATTGTTAATTATGAATGTCATTAATTTGGAGTAACTTTTACCCTTTCTGTATAATATACATTGTATTAAATATATAAAAAAATCCAAATAACAGTTATCTGGCTAATATTTTGGAGCAGACCACTACTCGCCCCTATGGGATTTGAACACTGAACAGTATTATTTCCAAACAAAAATGCTCACCTGCAGAAGCTAAGCACACACAAGTTTCACATATTTATCATCTCCCAGTCATGTATTACCAGTATCAAGAAATGGGTTCACATGTCAATGCTAAATCATAACCAAGAACAAGAAACTGCTTCCCGCAAAAAAAAAAACGACAAAACACCAGTAATGGAGAACCCCAACAACAAAAACCTCAATATTGAAAAATACCAGAAAACCAAAACAATTTGAAAACTTGCAAAAATTAACCAACAATTTGAATATAGCACAATATATAATGCTTCCAAAAAAGTCAAACTTCTAAGAATATCGCATCTTAGTAAGAAATATCAGACACACAAAATCATGAATTAATAGAATATGTAAAGTTAAAAAGATGAAAACAGACAAGAACCACAAAGCAATTACGTACCTTCATAATCTCTCGATTCCTCCCCTCTTGCATTTTCAAAATTCATTAGCAACACTTCTGCAAGCATAAAAAATAAGAAGAAAAGTGAAAAGGATGACGAAATATTAAAAAGGACAGGGTGTGGGGGATGAAATTAACAACAAATTTTGAGATTTATTTTCTCACTTTTTTTATTAAAGAAACTCTCAAGAATTTTCATTGACAGAATAAAATACCTTTTATTGCCTCAGGTTCCATCTCAGGAGTGACATCATAACCCTCCAAGAGATTTTTAACTCTTTCATCAATGTGGAAGTCCTCCAAAAGTTCAGATGAACGCAAACTGTCAATGGGGCACACTAGTGGAGGCGGTGAGGGGGTTAGCATTTCCTGGTGATTCTCATGAGCAGATTGAAAAATATCAGCTGTATCTGACAAGATATTACCAGGAGCTTCTGGGGGATTTACCAGTTGAGTTATGCTATCTGACACAATTGAAGGAAAGTTCTGAGGTGCCAAAGGTGACGCGGCATTTTCAACTGTTAACCACCTGTCACTATCTATGTGCTTGATAAAGTGATCTGACATTAGTACCCCTTCCTCCACAAGGACCTTGATGTCGCACAATTTAGCAGGCCCATTTTCCACACCACCATAGTCCAGGTAATACCATTTCCCTGAAGACAAATCTGTCACCACAGGGACATGTGGAGGGGTATCACAAATGTCCATATCCTCTTCCATAGAAGGCATCTCCTCAGGAGGTGGCTCGGAGAGAGGAGATTCTTTGTGGGTAACCGTTGGACTGCAACTCCGGTGTTCGTTTAAAGGTTGATTGCAGATGTCTTTCTCAACAGACTTGATGGCCTCTTGCACACTTTTTTCATTCTGAGATTCGGTACTTGAACAGTTTGAATCCCTCTGAGTCTGCTTATCCTCTTGATCCTTACAAGAATTTTGGGAATCATGTTTTTCACTTGGTAAGGTTTTACAACTTGAATCACGTCGACTGTCTTTCCTAGCCTGATCAAGGGTAGATGCTTCTAACAAATTTGTGGTACTATCCTTAGGATCGTGTCGCCGACTTCGATCAGGTGGTGACTGCTCAGAACGTGTCGGACTTCTCAATTTATGATCAGGCTGACGACTTCTGTCCCAGTTCCTTGTATATGGCGACCTCTCTCGACCATGGGGGGATTTCTCCCGGTTATACGGATATGGGGACCTCTCCCGTCCATGTGGGGACTTCTCCCGGTTATATGGAGATCTGTCACGACCACAAGGAGACCTGCGTACTGGAGTTCGATCCCTATGATCATAATACCTACCTCGGTCACGTGGGGATCGCTCAGAATGACCAGGGCTGCGCCCATGCCTGTCATAAGCCTGTCTAACAGACAAAGAAGATTCATGATTCCTACTTGCATATTTATCTGCCGATAATTTGGTAGCATTATTAGTTCGGTAAGACCGTTCCACAGAACGACGAGAATAGTTTTCTGAATAAACTTGGCGACAGCTATCATCAGAAAGTCTTCGGCTTTTTAAACCGGCATAATCTGCAGAATGCTTCCGCTCATAGCTGTCAGTATCGTTACCAAGCCTCTTCAACCGACTTCCAGAAGTGTAATCTCGTGCATGGTCCTTACCATTGCTGTGAACGTTCTTCTCGTCATCCACAATCTTAGAACTGATCCTTACATTCCGCTGTTGTCCACCCTCCCACCTGGGAGAACTTTTAGGATGCTGACTCCCACGAATATTCAAATCCTTCTTCCTAAAAAAATCATCCCCAGAATATCTCCCAGAAGAAGGTGTACTTTCACGTTCACGTTCACGCTCAATTTTCCACCCTTTGTCCCTACCTGAATGGTACCTGCGGATTCTACTGTCATAATCCCCCTTGTACCATCTATCCGGAATGAATTCTCCCTTCTCAATTTCATCATTTACACCTCGCCACGACCCATATTCACCTCTCTCAGCTTCCCCTTTCCTACCACCCTTCTCAGGAACTATCTCCCCTCTTTCAACATCCTCTTTCCTCCATTTCCCAGAAGCAATCTCCCCCTTCTCCAGCTCCCTTCCTTTCCACTTCTCACTCACAATCTCCCCGTTCTCAATCTCGCCCTTCCTCGGTTGGGCTGGTGGCGGCATCTCTGGCACGAACTCCCCATTTTCCAGGTCAGTCCTAGGCCACTTCAAAGTGCCCAATTCACCTTCCTCCACTTCCTCCTTCTGCACCTTCTCTTGCTGCTTCTCCACTTCGCCACCATTTTCAACATCATTGACGCTCCTCTTGCTCACTCTGTCCAACACCAATTCACTCTTTCTCGCCTTCATCTTCCTCCTCTCATTGCCAGCAAACTTGAACAACTTGGAATTGAAGCCATTCCCACTCTTGCCTCCGCACACAACAGTCTTCTCGGAACTCGGCAACCTCTCCATAATATACTGCAAAGGCATGCACGGGACGCCTCCATCGCCCATGGAAATCTCACCCTCGACGTAAGAACCTCGAAACCCTAGCAGTCCCCTCGCCCAGGGCTGTCTATGCTCATGCTGCAAATGCTTCGCCTCAATTCAATCCTCGCTCCAATTGAAAACCCTAAATTCCACACACAATCACGAAACGGGTCAAAGCCGAAGCAAATGCGTATAATTCGCGCACCGGCGCGCGCAAACGAACGAGAAACCTCCCCTGGAAAAAATACGCTTTAAGATTCGAACCGCGTGAAGCCACTCCGCGAAAATATATAAAAAAAAATTAAAAACAAGAAAGGAAGAAGGAGGAGAGAAGACGAGAAAATTACCAAGAAAAGAAAGATATAAAGAAGATGATAGATCGGAGGGAGAGACGAGCGTAGCTGTAGTTTGAATTTGTAGCGATAGAAGAAGGAAGATCGAAAAGTATGGTTTGTGGCGAGAGAAAGATAGGGTAATTAGTAACAGTGTCTTCGTTCTTGGCGCTTCCTCTCTCTGCTATTATATGTTCTCTTCTTTGCCTTGTTTTGGGTTGTTCTTCTTTGATGTTGGTCTGGGTTAAAGACGAACCAAACCTTCGTGTGTATTTCTTCTCTATTTTTTTTCCCTATTCTTTGCCTATATTTCTTATTTTCTTTGTGTATATTTATTGCTGGTGACTGAGTTAAAGTACGCAAATGCCCCTCGTCATGCAAAACTCGATATATATTCGGGTGGGGAAAAGGGCCGGGCCGGGTCGGATGAGTTTATTTTTAAGATCCAAATCTTATATAAGAGAAAACCGTTGACTCTAAACAACTTTCACTCGAATCCATATACAGAAAATAAAATATGGCAATTAATTTTTGCACCCCGTCAATTTCTACATGCACTTAATCATTTTTTGGAATTTCAATTTTATACTTGGAAATTTGATCTGAAAGTGGTCTCCTTCATTGGTTTGTGTTGGCTGTTGTAACCAGAAGATATTACTTCAACAAGTATTGGTGCAGGTCTAAATAATTTGTTAAAATCAATGGATATATGTTATGTAGACTGGCAATTTAATTCATGACTTAAGGGTCATCTAGTCCATCTTTGAATAAGTTTTCTTTTAAAAAATTATCAAATGTGGAGGACCAACAAATATCTTAACTCTTAAAATTTTCTCTCAAATGCGTTCCAAGATTAAGACAAGTTTGACTTCACTATAACATATTAATTAATTCTAAATTTATCAAAATGGATTAAAACTTTGTGTCCTAACCTAACCCACGACGGGTTGAGTTAAAAAATTTGAAAATTTCAGCATGGGCCATAAATGAACTCGACCACCATGAACCCGATTCATCCAGGTTGAACTCATAGTAAGTCGAGTTAGCTCATCAATCCACCCATAATTTTGAAATATTAAATTTATTTAAAAAAAAACTAAAACCCTAAATGCTCTCTAATCTCCAAAAATGTATTTGAATTGTATTGTATTTTCTTTTTATTTTGGATTGTATTTGAATTTAACTTTATTTAGATTTTAATTAGAAAAATAATTATAATTTTTTTTAATTGAAGAAAACAAATTCGTAATCAAGTGTGTCAGATCGTTTAACCAATCAACTTATGGTGGGTTAACCGAGTAGCATGTTTTGACAACTCTAATTAACTCTTAAAAATAATACATTCATTATGGGTCAAAGGTTGAGTCAATTCTTATCGGGCTAAAAGCGGAGACGGGTCAGCCTAGGTCGAAGTAAGAGACATGTCATTTCAAGTCAAAATTTGAGGCAGGACGAAAGTTTAGACTTGTTAATCAATGTATTCCCAGTCTTGACCTTTGACTCTACATATTTTTAAAGTTGTAACCACATTTGTATTGTCATCAAACATACATGAATGAATATACATGTTTCGCTCAAGTAACATCATCAATTGTTGTATTTCAGTTTTATGATCTTAATTCAATCTATGATACATATACGTAACACTATAAACCTGTTTTATGGTAGTTACGTTCTTGTCATTGTGTTTCTTTATTGTAAGAAAAATATTTCCAAGCTTCATTGAACTCTTTGTCATATCAACAAATATGTACTTCTCATTACGTGTTAACATACTAGTATATAGATGACCTACAAGAATTTTGTCAAATCATGATTACGAGAGACATAAAGTAATATCATAATCCATCATTCACCACCTTTTATTGGTTTCTCTCAAAATCTAAAAGGAAAATCACATTCCTTACTTCAACTATTATTAATTTATAATTATTTTCTATATTTTATGTGTACGTCCTCTCTCACAATGTAATAATATGCATGTCTTCATTCTTCGTTGTCCGTTTGTTGTATTCTTCGTCTAACCCCTGCTAATGTGAATCCTACCAATGATTTGGCGTGACCGTGAGCAACAACAAGGATTACTTGAAAGACTTGGAGGACCTATGACAAGGGCCAGAACAAGAAAAGCAAAGGAAGCTCTTCAACAAGTTTTATCTATATTAATTGAATACAAACCCAAGGAGAAAAAGCCAAGATGGAGAATTGCATAATGGCCCAAATGGAAGAGAACTAAAACTCCATGTTGTTGTTGTTTTATTTCATAAGTTAGTTTGTTTTTAAAATGGGTGTTGCTCCCTCCACCACCCCAAGTGCTCCTGCACCTCCCCACTATTTTCTTTTATTCCAAAAATAATCTACATCTCACCGTTATTTTCTTTTATTCCAAAAATATCCTACACCTCTCTGTTATCCTCAATAATATTTTTATTTCTCTCTCTGCATTAATGGATCATTCACATGGCTCAGATTTGAACTTGTGATATATTACAAAATATAAAATTCAGAAGAAAATTCAATATTAGTGCTTCTACCACTTCCATTTTACAAACTTAAAAGTTAGATGCAAATACAAAATAATAAACATAATAATATTAATAGTAAATAATAATAATATATTATTATTATATACTAACTTTATAATGATGAAAGAACTAAATAAATTCCAAATCTTTAACAAATAACTCTTCTTTTATATTTTAAGTATTTAATAATATTTTTATATTATTTATCTAATAAATTAAATACTTTATTCTAGTTATTTGAGTCAAACAAGTCGGTAAGTTAAAACATAATATAATGTTAAAAATTATAAATATTAAATGTAAAAAAAAACACACATATATATAAACATTTTTCTAGAAATTTAGAACAAAATCTGAATTTTACATTATGCAATATATCACAAGTTCAAATCTAAGCCATATGAATGCTCCATTAATGTGGAGAGAGAAAGAGAAAGATGGTTGAGGATTATGCGAAGATTTAGGGTATTTTTGGAATAAAAGAAAATAATGAGGAGGTGTAGAATACTTTTGGAATTAAAGAAAATAGTGGGGAGGTGCAGGAGCACTTTGAGTGGTGGAGGGAGTAACACCCTTTTAAAATAGCCCAATCTTTGTAAAATTGGCTGACCAAATTATGTCTTTGGACCAATCAATTAACAGACTTTAGTTTAACTTTATTTTCAAGTTATAATAAGGGCCCAATTTGGAAATTTAAAATCAGCACTTATAAGCTTAACTATTTTCATCAAATGCACAAGTCAGATTTTTTATGCAGAGAAATTAAGGTTTTTATCCTTTTTATCTTAGTGAGAGTGATTCTCGTAAGTTCTTTAGTGATTCAAGAACCCTTGGTTGTATCAAAGGACTTTTCATCCTTTGTGTGTTGCCTCTTCTAAAAGAGTGATTCTTTCTTTCTATTTATCTTTGTCTCTTTGTTTTATTTTCTTTCTTCGTCTCGATTTATAGAATATCAATTTCTATCCAGTTTTATCTCATATTCATAACTTTCGTTCTACAAATCCAAATTGAGTGTTTCTTGAGCCTAATTTGTAGTTCAGAACGTGATCTTTCACATCGTTGTGGAAACACCCTAATCGAAGTTCTGTAGCTCAAGATATTGACGTTTTGAAAGTTTTCTTTCCTATTTTTCATTAAATTTCATAATTTTCTTTCAAGGTTCTAACCCTAAAGATCCTTAATCAACCATTTTGTAATTGTTGTTCACATCACCTCCTATAGTTGACAAATGTTGTTTTGCAAAAAAATTTGAAAATATTATTCAATCATCCCCCTCCCTTTTCTAGTGTTTTCCCTATATTTCAAGACTCTTCTAATAAGTGTATATTCAGGCTTGTGTAATATGTATTGCAAGACTTGTCTAATTAGTGAGTTTATAAACTTATCTAATGTGTATTAATAAACTCGTATAATTTGTGTATAGATAAACTTATCTAATATATACGGCTAGAATTGTCTAATCAGTGTATAAACATACTCATATAGTGTTTGTTGCTAGAATCGTTTAATTAATGTACGTACATAGTCGTTCAATCAATGTATTTGCAAACTCATTTAAATGTATTGCAAGACTTGTTTACCAAATGAATGAACAAACTCGTCTAATGTATATTAATAGACTTATATAGTTTGTGTATGAAGAAACAGACTTATACAATATATATTGACAAACTCGTCTTATCAGTGCATGAACAAACTCATTTCATGTTTATTGTTAGACTTGTTTAATTAATATATGGACAAACTAGTCTAATGGTGTTTCTAGACCTGTCTAATTAATGTATGAAATAATTCATTTAATATTGTTTGCTATATTCGTTTAGTAACTGAGTAGACATATTCATCTAATGTATATTGTTAAAATTGTCTAATCAATGCATTGAAAAATTCGTTTAATAATTTTGTATACTCATCTAATCAATGTATGCTTAGAGTTGTCTAATCAATGTATGAAATACCTCATCTAATTTTTTTTCTTTATACTCATCTGATTAATGTATAAACATACGACTTGTCTAATATTTTTTGTTATACTTGTTTAATTAATGTATGTACAAACTCATCTAATATGTATATTGTTAGACTCATAAAATGTTTTTTTTTATATTTGTCTAGTGTGTGTTTCTATATTTGTCTAATCAATGCACTACAAAAATAATTTATTTTAGTAGGGGTTTATTTTCGACGGGTTTAAAAACCTCTGAAAATTTCTGACGATTTTATCAAAACCTCTACAAATTTCCAACGGTTTTATTAAAACCGTAGAGAAATTAAAAATACTATTTTTATTAAAGAAATTTTTGGCTATTGAAAAACAAAACCGCCGTAAATGAAAATGTTTCATTTTTCCTTTAATTTTGGCACCGCGTCATATTTTTTTATCTAACCTAAATCAATTCCTCCTCTTTTAAAAAAGAGCTCACACTTCATCTTTTTCTCCTTCACGACCCTCAAACCAACACGGAAGGTTAACCATTACATCTCCTCCAATAAGAATCACTATCAACGAGTATGGTTTCTGACGGTGTCACTGGTGCGGCCAACTCTACTCCCCTCTCCTTCTTCTTCGCTCGCGAAACAGAGAGCCAATGCCCTTCTTCACCTCCATTTGCGACAACTCTTGTCTTCATCATGCCTAGAATCAACACACCTCTTCATGGTCGACCACCATATCTCCTTCATCCACAGCCGCACCTTCGTCAAATGGTTGAAGCCACTATCGCCCAGATCTTGCTAATTCGAAACCACATCATCAACGGCTATATGTGTTTGTGACCTCATCGACACCGTTATGAGCTCCCTCCCTTTCTTCCTTCAATTTTCCCATCTGGTGAGAGGGGTTTTGCTCCTCCTTCGTTCTTTTGAAATCTAGTTCCCCATGGAGGATCTAGTGAGACTCTATGTCATCCTCATCCGATACCAGTCAGAGTAGTCGTCGTGCAATGCAACATAGGGGTTTCAACTTCCCTTTTTTCTACTATTTTTATTTCTTATTTTCGATTAATTGTTATTTGGTTTTTTCGATTTGGCTTTAGAATGAAGAAGGTAGTAATGATATTTAGCTTTAACCTAGAAAATGTTACTACCTCAGTTCTCAATAAAATCGAGGCAATATGGTAACTACGACGTTAGTTTTCTAGACAACCGAGGCCTAAAGTCCCCAGGAAAAAAAATTTCAAAAGTAGTTTGAAATGACAATTTTGCAATTTTTTTCAACCATTTTACCTCAGGTCCCTACCAAACTGAGGCAGAATAGCCATGCTACCTTAGTTCATATAAAATCGGTGCCAAAAACCATAAAAAATTATATTTTAATTATTTAAAGAGAGTTAAAGAAGGGTATATGGTCTCGGTTCCCTACACAGAATTAATATCCCTCTGAAAAAATCTGATAGTTACAATTGACAAAATTTATGAAAGGGGTATATTGCCTCAGTTTTGCAGGGAACTGAGGCCATAGACCTCTTTCATAAAGTTTTTCAATTCAAACGTTAGAGTGTAGAAGGGCATGTCAGTATTTGCCAAAAGCCCTGCACAGAGATTTTTGTCAGACTATATATGGGAATGTTAGTTGGAGCAAAGGGTCTACAGCCTCGGTTCTGAAAACAATCGAGACCAAAAACTCTACAGTGGGATTTTTGTCAAATGAAAAGTTTTTGCTTGTCGGTTACGCAGAGCAGTTTCCTGTTTAACCGAGGCCATAGACCCTTTATTGTTTCGGGTATGTTGGAACCGAGACATATACTGTCACAAAAATTTTAAAAAGTCAATGTGTCATGTTATGCTTCGGTAAACTGAATCATAATGGACACATTAGTTTCCCTTTTTTTTTTACTAGTGGGTAAATATGTTGTTTATTGTCTATTAATTGTTATTGAAGGTGAATGGAAGATTGTTTGTTTGGTGATTTGAGATGAAAGGTTCTATAGGTCATTTTCTTTATATGTCTTTTAACTTTTTTATTTCTAAAATGTAAGACTTAGCATATGAAACCCTAAAATATGCTCAAGAGCATATATTGGATAATTATTGTGCTTGAAAACTCATGTTTTGAGGAACATAAAAGGGGGAAACTTAAAATTGCTACCGTGTTGTTAGATAAAAAATAAATTGTATTTAGATTATCTTAGAGGATATTTTCTAATTTGTATCCTTAATTTTATGTTTTAGTCTAATCATTAGTGTAGTTGAGCATGTAGTAGTAATATTAGTAATTGGGTGATTAGTCACAAATAAGAGCGTTAAGTTAAGGTAATGCAGAAGAATTCATATTGTCAATAATATATTGTTGCTTATTACTGTTAGTCATATCTCTCTCATTTTCTTTTGCCTTAGAACCTTTAAAGTTCAAATTTTTTATCATGCATGTTTTATGGTTAATAGGTGGTATTACATCCATGGATGACTTCCTTAAAGAGTTTTTTTCCTGTATTATATAGACAGACAGAAATTGCATGCACAAGTACAACAATCGGAGTCTTGCTACATTTACCTCTTCTTTGTAAATTGCCGGTTTAATTGCATCCTTAATGGCATATCTTCTGGCAAGTATCATAGGTGTTGGCATTAGCTTTCTAAGTACACATATTGTAAAAAATGAAACCTTTTTAGATTGCTAAAAGAGAAGATGATGGATAAGTTATTTACATTAGGAATATTATTGTAAGATCTAGGAAGTATGATGCGAAGAGGATTTTTTCAATAAAAACTTAAATGAAAAGAAAGTCAGAAGATAAAATGAATCAAGTTGCTTCCATAAGCTTTAAAGGAAATTTTAAAACTTTTGGATAGTAATTAATGTGGATATATGCTTTTTAAGCCTTGCTAACAGTTTAGCACTTGATGTGTGATATGAATAGGAAGAATGTTGGTTCAAGTTGAAGCACTTTGTAGAAACCGCGGAAATGGTGAGCTTAGACCCTTCTTTAGTCCTGAGAAAATTTTGAAGACATTTGAGGAAACAACATATGTGATGGCAAGAGCTGTCGTGAACAAGGAGAATATACACTTAAGAATATTTGTACACTATTAATTATACTAGAATTTTCAAATACCCATTGGTCTTTTTTTTTTAATTATCAGTGTATTTATTTAATTGTGTAAATATTTTATAGCTATAGATAAACCTTCATAATTAAATATGTATCTAAATCCACTTTCTTTGGTGCAACCGTTAAGATTGGTGCCTCAATTAGTTTATTATTAAATATTTAGATTATTTTGATTTATTATTAAATATTTTTCCTTTTAATCAAATCATTTGAATTATAAAAAAAATACCAGCAGTTTTGGAAACTCCAACTATGTAAATCAAAAACTTATCAGTGATTTTTCATAACTTCATTAAATACCGGCGGTTCTTCATTAAATTCCAAAATGATCGCGATTTTTAGGAATCCGGTAATAGGAGCGATTTCTATAAAATCTACGCAAGTAACAATGTTTATACACAAAACCGTCGAAATATTTCTCGAGAGTGATTTTTCTAAAGAATTTTTCAATTACGGTAAACATATTTACTAAGAGTTAAAATCGTCGGTAATATAAATAAAAACCCTTTGATAAAATCTCATATTTTTGTAGTGATATATGTTTAATATACATTTGCAAACTTAAATAACAATATAAATATATTAGTGACATATTTTAAAACAATCAGTTTTTTTAGTTCTTATTTTTGTTTTAATTATTAAAATCTTACACTCTATATTTTGAAATTAAAAATAGTAAAAGATGAATTCAAAAAAATATAGAACAAAATTTATAATATTAATAAGTATCATTTTGTTATTACAAATATCTAATTTAAAACTTTGAAATGTACAATATTTTAATTTATTTTATTACAAATATAATTATTTAAAACATTGTGTTAATTTCTTTGTACATACTAAAATTATAAAAAATATTCAATAATATATATATATATATATATATATATATATATTATAAAAAATATAAATGTAATTTGTTTAAGACAATTATATTACATAACAATTTATCTTATATTATAGTGTAAATAATTTGTATTATCAATAAATATATTATTATTTAAATAATATTATTTTTAGAAATAAAAGTAATGTTTTTTTCTAAATTTTATTTTATTAAATAACCAAGTAATTAGAAATCACAAAATAATAAAATTAAAAATGAAAAAATAGTATAGAAAAAATTTAATACTTTAAATATAAATTATTTTTATCTAATGTTATTCATTATACTTATTCAATATACATAATTAATATATATATATATATATATATATATATAATAATACAAATATATTAATAATATTATTAAAGATAATTAGTTTCTTAATTTTTATTTTTTTTTTGGTATTATTAAAGTCACATGCTTTAATAAAAACTTGAAGTTCCAGAATAAAATAATTTAGTGAATGTAAAACAAAATTTATAATATTGAGAAATATGATTTTTCTATTGCTAAACATTTGAAACTAACTCTTGATAAATATAATTATTTAAATGATTAGATATGTTTTTAATCCATAAACTTTAATACAAAATTGATTTTTTTTAAAACTTTGATATAATTTGATTTTTAAATTTTTAAAATAAATGGATATAATCCTTTTAATATAATTGTATTAATTTTTTTTTACACAGTGATATTTTAGATTAGTGTTCGAATTATTTATAACATTCTAACTCAAATATTAGTACAAAAAAAATTAATACTATTAAATTGAAAAAACTATATTCATTTATTTTTAAATTAGATACCAAAATGTATGAAAGTTTTGAACAAGAAACTAATTCTAATTTTCACCTGGATTTGCGGTACTTCCTGATTTGCTAGTTGAAATGAAGACTTTGTTGGTCCTTGAAATGGAAGTCTAGAATAGGGCTTTTTCCTGTCTCCATGACTAAATTTGAACCCGGATGGTCCACCAACTCTCTGGGTTTGTCTTTGTTGACCTTGCACTTCATTCTTGGTCTTCTCCATTAATCTTGCCACTTCCACCAAGGTAGGAAACTCACGAATGCACCGTCCTATCACCAGTAGTTTAATGTCTCCTCTTAGACCATTCTCAAACTTTCTGCACTGCCACTCTTCATTTATGGCCATGGTATAGAATCGGAGTAAGTGTTTGAACTTGTCTACATACTCTGTCACTGACATATTCCCTTGTACCAATTGGAGAAATTCAATTTCCTTATCATACCTCACACTGTCTGGGAAGTATTCATTGTAGAACTTTAACTTGAACAATTCCCAAGTAATAGGAGTCCCACTCCTCTCCAAGATCATCTTCAGGCTGCTCCACCAGTGGCCAGCTTGGCCAGCTTCCCCAGTCAACAAATACTGAGTATAAGCCAGCTTGTTCTCATCTGGACACCTCTTGACTTCATAAATTCTCTCCATGTCCCTAAACCAATGGTCAGCTTCATCAGGGCTGCACTTCCCATTGAATTTAGCTGGATGGTGTTGAAGGAAATTTTCTAAACTCCACTCATGATCTTGAATTGGCAGAGTATAACAAGGACCAGCGGAAGCCCTTACGTTACTATTCATTTGTTCCATATACTGCCTTTGGTGGGTCTCAGCTGATACTCTGGCAGCTTCCAATTGTTGCAGTGTTGTAGTATGTTGTTGTTGCATTGTCGTCACAAATGACTCCACCACCCTTACTAGATTAGAAATGTCGGAACGTACAGGTGAAGAGGGAGGAGATGGTCTAGATGCCATGGTTCTGTCCAAAGATAGAAACCATTAGTCTAGAAGAAATAATCCATATATTAGGATTATGCAACTAAGATCACACATCTAAAGTATGGAACACTCATAACCTACAGGATTCTTAAGGAAAGAACTGCTCTAATACCATTAATGTAACATCCCAATAATTATAGTATGAAACTATAATACAGTTATTACATTCTTGATATGATAGAACAGTCATAAAAATGAGGAATAAAATTTTTCCTCAATATACAAACCATCACTCAAATTTTAAACCTAATACAATCCAAACTTAAAACGATTAAAACAAGGATCTCGTCCATAAGAGCTAAACACTAGTCGATCCTCCATCTAACGTCTGTTCCACCAGCATCTCACCACTTTCTGTTCATACCCACCGAATTATCATCGCCGAGATTTAACACACAACGCACAATAACAACCAAACAACAGACAAAGCAAGGGTGAGCTATTGTAACAAAATAACATGATATATTTAAATTAATAACATAATTTCTATAAGTCAAATCTCTTAATAATACAATAAACACCCCATGATCATCATAAACTCAACCCAATCAAATAATCGTATGAATATCAAACTCTAAATAGGTTATACACTTGCAGTGGTACTTTACTCAGATACATCATATCCTACTTTGTCCCCTAAAGTGGATCTTCGGATATGGATGCACCTACTTGCTAGCTCAATTATCATATCCTACTCTGTCCCCCAAACTGGATCTTCGGATATAAATACAACCACTGAAGCTACACAATTATCATATCCTACTCTGTCCCCCAAAGTGGATCTTCGGATATAAATACAACCATTGAAGCTACATCCTTCCTACTCTGTCCAACTTCTCAAGATGGATCTTCGGTAAGGATTTCCCACTCTCCACCAAACTCTTATTATGTTCAAATACATAAATTTCACATCCAACATAATATAATACATTTGACACAAAAAGTAAGGGTAAGCTACCAAGAAGTTGAATCTGACAAAGCCGGTTATACATCTTCTTATCCTTCCAGATAAACGTAATAGAAAAAGGATATACACTCAATAATTCATACAAACATCATAAAGTACATCCATCCCCAAAAATCATACAAATTGAATATATCACAAAACAATTTAACTGCACATAATCTGTTTGATAAGAATTAGTTAAAAACACATCGAGTAGACTTCCAGGAAAGAGAGGTGTGTCACAATGAACAACTTAAGTACCAGGTCTTTCCTTAGCCAAAGTGTTCCTCAACTTGTTATTAACAAATTTCTTATTCACAGATTTAAAACAACAGCATATAACATTATCACAGAAATTCAAATAATTTTGCAACAAGCACATAGGTTTCATTAACAGTAATTGTACAAAATTTCAAGACATAAATACTAAAAAATATTTTATAATTTTAAAACTTAGAAAGGTTAGCTCCCCTTACCTCTTCTCCAAACTTAGTTTCCTACTCAGAAGTTGTTCTCCCGAAAATCCTTCAGAATCTCTACTCTTCTAAAATTTTCTTCCTAACTCTTTTCTTCTCTATTTTTTTTTTCAAGATTTCTCACTTGATTCTTCCTCTCTTTGTGCAAAATAAGCTTCCATCCCATGGCTATTTATAGTCCAAAAGTTTTACTATTCAATTTTTTTTTGTTATTTATTATTTTAATATCATTTTATTAATATTTTAATCACCACTTGCAAAACCACTTGCAAATCTTATTCTTTCTTAATCATGCAACTCAGATATTCTTATCCTCTCATTATTTTTATTTTATTTTTTTTTTTCATTTTTTACTATTCACTTTTTACTATTCATCATTTTTTTTAACAAAAACTTCTAAAATAGGCTCTCAAAATTTTAAACCCCTCCTTCTGAAATTATTTAAATTTTCTATCATAAATTTAAATTTTTCTAACCTTAATTATATTTTCTATTCATTAAAATTATTGTAACAATGCTAAAATTTACTACTATTTATTAAAATAGATATTTTTCATGGGTCTTACACAAGTAATTAAAAATTATAAAAAAATAAAAATAAGAATAAAAGAAATAACAAAAAAAAAATTAATACTTCAAATATAAATTATTTTTTTAATTATTAGTATATTAAAAATACAATATATAAAAAAATTTAATTATGACTAAAATATATATAAGGATACAAACTAAAAAAGTAATTATTTATTTATTTTAACAATTAATTGATTTTTGAAATCATTTTTAGGAATGCCTATCATAATTTAAGTTGATTAAGAAAAAAATTCAAGAATTTGTTATATTTCAGTATAAACAATTTGTATTGTTAATAAATATTTATTACTTTTTAAATAATTTTATTTTAACGAATAAAAGTAAAATATAGTTTTCTAAATTTAAATTTATAAAATGACTAATCAAATAATTATAAATCAAAAAAGGATAAAATTAAAAATGAAAAAATAGTATAGAAAATAATTAACACTTCAATTTGAATTATTTTTTAATAATTTACTAAATAACCAAGTAATTAGAAATTATAAATAGATAAAATTAAAAATAAAAAAAATAGTATAAAACAAATTGATATTTTAAATATGAATTATTCTTTAATATAAATATATTAAAAATATATTATATTTTTTTAATGATAATTAAAATGTATCTAATACACATTAGAATATTTATTTATTTCAAAAATCAACAAATTTTTAAAATAATTTTTAGAAATATATATCATAAATTAAATTGATTGATAATATAATTATAATTTTATAGATAATTGACATTTTAAATATTGATATGAAAAGTTCAGTTTAAAAAAATTAGTTCTATTTAAAAATTAGAATAATAACTTATTAGATATTAAGTTAAAGTTGAAATATATTTATATTTTTACAGGAAATTAATTTAAAAATAAATAAAATGGATAAAATAATAAAATAACTTTCTAGACACATTTTATATGTTTGTATAAACAATTTATATTATTGATAATATATATACACACTATTATTTAAAATAATATTATTTTAAGAAATTAAAATAAATTGTATGTTTCTAAATTTAATTTTATTAATGACCAAATAATTATAAAGTATAAAAGATAAAATTAAAAATGAAAATTTGAGAAAATTAAATAAGATTTGATCTAGGACTTCAAATATATTTTAGCAAAAAAATGAAATAAAATTATCGTATTATTGTTTTAGTATCCAGTAAGGCCAATAATTATCTAGTCGAGGTAATTGCTTCCTTCAGCCCCTTATCTGCTACCTTCACCTCCATTGTTAATGCAAAAGGTAAAAAAAATGCCCTTATGGGATTTTTAGAGTTAACCCTACTTTTTCTTCCTTCTTCTTTCGTCTCCTTCTCCTGTGTCGGTTCTCCTTCACTGAGTGCATCCTGTAACTCATCCTGCACATTAAAAAGAAACCTAACAAAAGGAAACTACTCTTTCATGCCTTGTAGACTTATCCAAGGCTAAAATACTTCAAAACGTTTCAAACCTAAGGGAATGCAGTTAGGAAGTCATAGGGTGCAGGAAGCAAAGTCCTCTTCGTGATTTAGCTGGCCCACAATCACCAAATGAAGCCCACGATGAAATAGGGTATGAAACAATAGCGCAAACAAGTATACAATACAGAAAGAGGGTGGTCGAATAAAGTCTGTGAATTGAATCTGTATTTTAGGGTTTGTATGAAGTATAAATATAAATTTATCTAACTCTATTTGGTTTTATTATATTACTTGTACTCATATGAAACAATATTTACAATCTGCATAAATAAAATAACTATTAGTAATAGTAATTATGATAAATATAATTTATATAATTAATATACAGATAAATATCAAAAGAATCAACATATTCTTATAAAAAATATCACATGTTTTCATTCTAAAAAGCAAACCTAACAAAAATTTGAATCACAACAAAAGATTATACAAGTCTTTATATAATTATTCAGGGTAATTTGCTATATTAAATACATTTTTGAAGACTTGTACTACGCATCTCTTAATATATATATATATATATATATATATAAAATCCGATTGCAAGAACATTATTCCACTCATTACCATCTAATGGCTTAATTTTTGAATAAGATTATTAGTAAAATTATGACATCTGTAATGAATTTTATGTTTAATACATTGGCCGTTATGATCAAAATATTTAAGTAATATAATAACTCTATTGAATTTCAATTTTTGTGAAATTTTCTTATGCAAACAACATTATTATAAAACATTTCATATTCTCTAAAAAAATAATAATAATTACATCTAAGAATGCTTTATCAAAACACATTATCTTGAAAATAATGAAAGCAAGACCAGGCATAACCTATTGATTGAGACCTAATCAATCCAAATAATTCTTTCAACATTGAAACGAAGTTAAATAATTAATATTATCTATCTACAGATAGTAACATTAAATCATAATATCCTTTAAATACTCACACCCAACATTGTGTATATAATTCAAAATATTTAATAGCATATAAAAAATGTATATTCATTAATGATATATATACCGTATGGGTCGGATGGTCATAGAGTCATCTCCACAATCAAATATGTCGGACAATCGTGGAGAGTCGACGCAGCTAAATTGATCGAGCATAGTAGAAATCCTAACTCATACCGGACTATTGAAGATGAACGTTCGGTTTGAATCCATAATCAGGATCTCTACAAAGAGTAAGGTAAATGGTAATTAGAGGTATTGTATTGGGATTGAGCCATGATTAAGATTTCCCTAATCTCATGTCCATGATGAAAACTATAAATACAGGTGAAAGGTAAAAGGTAGGTGGTTCACATTTACTATATATTTATTACCAGTGTTAAATTTAAATCACCAAATTTTACAATCAAATTTTTGAATCTAAATTATTAACAAAGTTAATAATAAGTTTCTTTGGTAATTTATAATTTAAATTATCAGTGGATTTGTCAATATTTGACAGTTAATTTTGTTTAACTTTGTAACTTCTTTTATTAAGAGACTTCTCCATCGATAAATATGTAAATTCAGCGACAATTTGCTATCAAATTTAATTATATTTTTTATACATTAAGGATAAATGATAAAATGAAGAAAACAATGAGAAAAAAGAGCTGAAGGAAGATAAGGAGGAGAAACTCATGTTGGTGGCAGTGACAATGAAAATAATAGAAGCACAATAGTGACGTGGATGTGTCATGGCAACAAAAGTTGGAAAATTTTAGAGAAAAAGAAGAAGAAAGATGAGAAAGAGCATTAACTAAGCATCAAAATGAGTATAAATAATGCCCAATTTTTTTAATTGAGTATACGGGCGGGAATGTATATGTATATATCTACTCCATCTCTATTTCATACTATGAAACTAAAATAATCACAGTTTATTAAATAATATATATATATATATATATATATATATATATATATTATTTTTTTAGTTTTTAGTTTTATAAGTATTTTCTTGCACTTTTTTTCTCTTTTCTAATTATTTAGCTTATTTTATATCCATTAAAATCTCTATGAAATTATGTTTAAATGATGTATTATTAATTACATTCAATCTAGCAATTTTAGGTTTCACATTTGAATATTTATACCTTTTAAATATTTTTATTTATTGTTTTTTCTTATAAAAATATGACTCTCAATTTTAAATGTTCAATTAAATAAACCTTTCATTTCATATGTAGTATAAAAATTTATCTTTTTTATATTATTTAATCCTTAATTTTTGTTTTATATAAAGAACTTTTATTTTTTTAAATCATTTTTTTATTATCACTTAACAGTTCGACTACACTTTATAAATTTGGTGTCCTATTATCCTATTAGGTCGTAGGTCAAACTAAGTAAACTTAGAATGATGTAGTTCAATTTATATAACACTTTATATTTAATCAAGATAGAAAATTTACTGTTCATTTTTGTCTAAATATGTTAATGGTAAGACGTATTAAATTTAAAATAATGTCAACATGTAACTTCTTTTATTGAACTGGTAACTTCTTTTATTAACAAACTTGATCAATAAATATGTCTGTAAATTGAACGATTTTCATCAAATTTGATTATATTTTTTATATATTAGGATAAATGGTAAAACGAAAACAATAAGGTAAAGGAGTAGAAGAAAGATGAGGAGGAGAAATTGATGTTGGTGGCATTGACAATGGAGTAACAAAAGCACAGTAGTGATGCGAAGGCGCCATGGCGACACACGTTGGAGAATGAAAAGGAAGATGGGGAGGAGGAATTATGACTAAGTACTAAAATAAGTATAAGTAATACCTTTTTTTCAATTGAGTATAGGGACCTTAAAACTAAAGTACTCACAACAGTTTATATAATATTCTTTTAGTTTGTAGTTTTATAAGCATTTTTTTTTACACTTTTTTTTTCTCTCTTCTAATTGTTTAGCTCATTTTATATCCATGAAATCCTATGCGAGATTATGTTTAAATGATGTATTATTAATTACACTCAATCTAATAATTTTATGTCTCACATAAATATTTATACTTTTTTAATATTTTTATTTATTGTTTTTTTGATATAAAAATATTTAACTCTTAACTTTAAATGTTGAATCACATAAAATTTTCATTTCATAGGTAATATTAAAACTTATCTTTTTTATATTATTTGATCCTTAATTTTTGTTTCATATAAATAATTTTTGTTTTTTTAAATTATTTTTTTATTACCACTTAATATTTTGACTACTTTGATGAGATAACGAAATCCTCTGTCGTCCTGCTTTATTGTCATTTCTAATAAGATCACTCTATAAATATTATTTATGATGGTCTTAGGTCATAGGTCAAACTAATTAAACTTAAAATGATGTAATTCAATCTATATAACACTTTATATTTAATCAAGATAAAAAAAAATTCACTTTTCATTTTTGTCTAAATATGTTAATTGTGAAACATGTATTAAATTTAAAATAATGTCAACATGTAAGTTAATTGTAAACAAGGTATATTAAAAATAGAGTTAACTATTTTTTGGTCTATAAATTATAACACAATTTTGATTTTATTTCCTGTATCAAACTTTAATTATGATAGATTTTCATATTCAAAAAATACATGAATGTTGTCTTTTTCATCCAACGATTTTAATTAATTTTTTATATGACAAACAAAAAATGATGTTGAATTCAGTTCACAAATTCTTCTCCTAATAAGGTCATGTCAAAAATTAATTAACGTCGTGAAGTGAAAAAGACCATATCCATAGACAAAAACATAATTAACTCTTTAAAAAATATAAAGAAAAAAACATATAAAAAAACATTGAATGTTTTTGTATTAAAAGAATTATATATTTTCGTAGAATAAAATATATCATCTTAACTTTTTAAAATAATTAGTATAAACAATATTTTCAAAGAAGGGCATGTTATAACATACTAAAACTTGATTGAATTATATAGAAAAGAACAAAATCTGGAATAAGTACGTAGGTAATTTAGTTAACTGTTCTTATTTTAGTTATTATTTTAGTTATTGCAAGTGGATATCTTCAAAGAAGAAGGAAAACATATATATAATCGATGGGAATAAAATGGTATATAAAAGTGACCCAAATAATATGTCTTATAGGAAGTGTTCTTGTTTGTCTTTAGTTTTGGCACAACTCAGTTATGTTTAATATTCTACGTATATTAATTATATGCATTATGTAAGAGTCAGGGAATGAATGCAACAACAAATTCAGATTTGTTGCAGTAAACATGTATATGATCTTCTTTAAAATAGCCATTCCATGAAAACGAATTCGACAAGAGTGGGCCGGCTAGTACACCCCTTTTAACCTATTCATCATCTTCTGTTTTATTTTGCGTATAATAACCATAATCATTACTACAAAACAAATCAAGCTAATCCAAAATAAATGAAGAAGAAGCCAAATTAGCCATACACGATCTTTTCATCACTCAAAACTTACCAATGCATGCGCCATTACTTTTCCAATATTCATCCAAAAGGGAAATGAAAGATACAACAATATATATTCTGAAGAAGAGACGTAGCTGAAAATTCTTCTCTCAACTTTATATAACTAGAGCCAAAGTTTGACCATCCTCAACTCACTTTTGCCATTGATGCACCTCATAATTCACCAATCATGCCACTAGTTTATACCAGCTAAATCATTTTATAATCATATACTAATTAAACTCTAATCAGAGTGCTGTACTTTAGTCCTGCGTATGCTAAAACCCAAACTAGAAACTAGAAACTTTCTATATAATATCTGCATTTTAAACATGTATTTTTCTTTTTAGTTAATCCTGTTTAAATGTGAATAGTTTTCACAATCGAATTCAAATACTAGTTAGCTGCTCTTTCTGGTGGACCTAACCAAAGTTGTGTATGTATCTTGATGTAACCCTTCATTATGATAGACCCCTTGTTTTGCTATAAATATGTTTCAAGGATTCACACAAAGTAAATATATCATCAAATCTAGGTTCCCTCCGTTTTGCCTCTCTACCTTTCCATTCCAGATCTCATTAGTTAAACCATCTTAATCTAGGACAACAGCATAGAAACTTCAACCACTTCTTCTCCACCGTTTCTCAATTCACTCTACTTTAAACTCCATGCACGTCACGTCCTCACATAGCCACATGAAAGCTGAGCTTAAGGGCACGTCCATTTCCTTTCAAAACCCTAATACTCTCTTTAACACACCTCACAACCCTCTCTCGGGAGCACTCAAAGGGTGTCTGGGAAGCCTGGATGGAGCTTGTATTGAGAAGCTCTTGCTCCACTGTGCCAGCGCTTTGGAGAGCAACGACATCACCTTAGCTCAACAAGTCATGTGGGTGCTCAACAACGTTGCTTCCCCTGTGGGGGACACCAACCAAAGACTCACCTCGTGGTTTCTCAGAGCATTAATCTCTAGGGCTTCAAGAATTTGCCCTACTGCCATGAGTTTCAAAGGAAGCAACACCATTCAAAGGAGGCTTATGAGCGTCACCGAGCTGGCCGGGTATGTGGATCTCATTCCTTGGCATAGATTTGGGTATTGTGCATCCAATAATGAAATTTTCAAAGCAATAACGGGGTACCAAAGAGTACATATTCTAGATTTTAGTATAACCCATTGTATGCAATGGCCTACTTTTATAGATGCATTGGCCAAAAACCCTGAAGGACCTCCTTCACTCAGAATTACAGTTCCATTTTGTAGACCACACGTACCCCCCCTGGTCAATGTATCTATACATGAGGTTGGTTTACGTTTAGGGAATTTCGCCAAGTTCAGAGATGTCCCTTTTGAATTCAACGTTATAGGAAACACAGGACCGTTAACACCTGTGGAATTGAACGATGAATCATCTAACTTTCATTTTGAAGCAATGTTAAGTCTCTTGAATCCTACTACGCTAAACCTTAGGGAAGATGAAGCTTTGGTCATAAATTGCCAAAATTGGCTGCGCTATTTGTCTGATGATAGAAAGGGAAGCCGCCAAAGTCTTTCCCTTAGGGATGCTTTTTTAAATCTAATAAAAGGTCTTAACCCCCGGATTGTGCTCTTGGTTGACGAAGATTGTGACCTTAGTGCATCTAGTCTCACGTCAAGAATCACCACATGTTTCAACCATCTTTGGATACCCTTTGACGCATTGGAGACCTTTTTGCCTAAAGATAGCGGTCAGAGGGCAGAGTTTGAATCCGACATAGGCCAGAAGATTGAGAACATCATAAGCTTTGAAGGGCACCAAAGAATCGAGAGGTTGGAGTGTGGGGTGCAAATGTCCCAAAGAATGAAAAATGTTGGTTACCTCAGTGTTCCATTTTGTGATGAAACTGTTAGGGAAGTTAAAGGTTTGTTAGATGAGCATGCTAGTGGGTGGGGGATGAAAAGAGAAGAAGGTATGCTGGTTCTCACATGGAAAGGAAACAGCTGTGTCTTTGCGACAGCTTGGGTCCCCTGTGAAATAAGGGATCATGTTGGAATGGATGCAAGTCTGCCTTAAACACACTTCATGAGAGGCAAGTTTGGACCTACCATGGGATTGATTCCAATTGCTTAATTCAGTGGTCCAAAAATGAGACAGAGAGGAATTTCATCTCTTTCTCATAGGGTTGAAATTCATCTCCAAAAGACAACTAGAAAAAACGGCTGCTTTTTGAGAATTATTTGTGGCAACTTTGTATGGAGCACAATACGTTGGATCACATGAAAGGCAAAAGGGAAAAAAATGTGTACGCTGTCCTTCTTGTGTGAGACAAATTTGTCTCTTTCTTATTGCTTCTCTTTTATGCAGCTTTAACTTGTTTCTGCTCAGAGCTCTGGGTATAAGAAAAAGAACTTGTTGTAAGAAAATCCCACTTTATTATTACCCAATTTTAACACTAATAATCTTCTGATTAGTAGCAAGATTTGTGTCAAAACATATGCATATATAAAGGTAAGGCTAACTATAACATTAATGCAGCATAAGTTTAATGGCTGACTCAAACACTGTTTCCCCAAAGGGCAGTTTTCAAATACCACCGTGCAATTTAACTTTTTAAGGTAGTTCTAATATTACTTAGTACGTATCCAAATGCATGTAAAAGGACCACCCTAACTTTAATTTTATGAGTAGTCATGTTCAATGAGAAGATGTACAGGCTAAGGCCAAAAAGTTATCTTTTGAGCAGAAGGTGATAATGATAAGTCATGAATAGCAGCGTCTACACAAATGATATCCAGAGGGACCTCCTGTAATTTTTGTTTTCTATTTTCATGGAAATGAAATTTGATGTTAATTGGGAGGTGAAAAAGGACAACATGGTCCATGAGACAAAACGAATCAGAGCTGCCGGATTCGAACCAGCGACTAAGGATAACTGAAGGTGGTCCCACTATACAGTCTCCTCCGTGATGTCGTTGTTTTTAAATATTCAAGGATGTCCTTAGGGTTAAAGACTTGATATGATAAATTCACTAGATATATGTTTGAAAATAACTTTTAGGTAAATATTAATTCATTGAATTTTTTTATAAATTTATAATAGGTTGTGAATTTTTTATTTTTTTTTTGTAGAAGTTACTTTTTATAAGCTTCTTTCAAAATCTTATTTCAATTGATTCCAGAAAAATAATAAGTTAATTGCAGTTACATGTTTTACAGACAGATTTTACACATGATTTTTATATCCAACAGATTAGTATGAATTTCACCATTTTTGAAATCACAATATAGAAATTAAGCAACATCCATAATATATATAAAAACAAGCTCATTTCAACCAAAACCATCTTGAATAAATTGCTCTCTGATATGATATTGCTTTTAAAGATTTTGTGAACTGTATCCTTATAACCGTGATAATAAATCCCATATCAAACTCTTATTAGACAATAAAAACTCATCAACTTGAATGAAATAATTAAAATGTGTTGGTGACCGTGAATCTAAGAATAAGCATTCTCAGTGAACTTTGAATAACATTATATAAAGGTTTAATGAGTAATTAACTTGATTATATATTTAGACTTTTTATTCGTTTAGTATTCATATTTGTTTTTTACTTAATGAAGTCTCTGTTTTTATGAAAAAATTTAACGTGATTCTTTCCATTTAAATTAATGTTAATATAGTTTAAAAATATCATGTGTAAAAATTTAGGTAGGTTAAATATTAAAATCTTGGTTATTTTTTATTTTGGAACCTCTCTAATTTTGACATGATATTTTAGATTTTGACTCATCAGATGTTAACGTCAATTTAATAAAAAAAAAATCACATTGAATTTTCTTTAAAAAAATCGATTGAATTTTCTTTAAAAAATAAAAATTTAATTGAGTAAAAAAAATATAAAAATCAAAACGAATCAATAATATAAATATAAAGAAGAAATTATTAATTAAATCTTATATAAAAAAGTATTTCCTAATTTGATTGTATAAAAGTAATAATATTGCAAAGATACTTAAGAGACAATTATTGTAGTAAAGAGTTAGGTAAAAACAACTTTTATCTTTAATGAGACCTTCAACTTTATCTATGTGAAGTCCATGTCTTTACCGTCCTTTGAAGATATAGGATGAGTCTTAATTAGTATATAAATTGTTTTGAAAATGAGAAAAACTAAGCAATGCGAGGTACGTTTTCGTTTGGAACAATCAAAATCTACAACCATATCCCCACATAAACCAAAAAAATAAGAGAGAAAGAAAGAAG
This sequence comes from Vigna reflexopilosa, assembly GCA_027742785.1. Lineage (NCBI taxonomy): Eukaryota > Viridiplantae > Streptophyta > Magnoliopsida > Fabales > Fabaceae > Vigna > Vigna reflexopilosa. Next base: position 6,938,102 of record CM050932.1, read on the forward strand.
AAAAATCTTAGTTTGATAGAAAACGTAACGCACATTGCTCATATACTTGTGTCAAGTATTTTAAACAATATGCAACAAATCCTGTGTTCAAGCACTTGAAATGGCCAATAGGACTTTAAAATCAAGTTATGAAGAAAGAATGATAGAACAGCTTCCATGAAGATGTGGACAATATAGAAGAAGGATGAACTCACTAGTGAAAAAGAGGCTTTTAAGTCTCTTAAGAAAATATTAGATTTAAAAAATATGCAGTGATAATTTTATTGTAATAAAAGATGTTAGTTTAAGTTTGTTCTTATGATAACAAATTTAAATTTATATTTAAAAAGTATGCAATGACAATTTTGTAAATAAAAAAAACTATTTTAAATCTGTTAATTTGATAACAGACTTAAATTTTTTTGTTTTTAAATTCTATATTGTTTAAATTTATAACAGATATTAATAGTAAAATGAAAAATTAAATTGATCTTTTTTAGGTTTAATATCTATTTTGGTCTTTTCATTTTTAAAAAATTCACTAAAATCTTACTTTTTCAAAACACGGTAGAACTTATTTCTTTTTGCTTACCACGTTAATTTTACTAACGACAGAGCTGCCCAATTGTCAAATATTTGATGAGTTGTAACGTTTTGGATGACGTGTTAAATTCAATTGTTGATTCATCTTGAAAGCAAAGTGATTCATGGTTGTTCCCAAATTTAAAAGCAAAGTTAGAGTTGAAGGTGGATGAACTGGGTACAATGGAGGTGGAGGAAGTGAATGCAGTGGAGGTGGAGGAACTGGAAGGAGTGGACGTTGAGCAACCTGGTGGAGTTGAGATGGATAGTGACGAAGAAGTAGAACTATGAATCATATGTAGACCAAGAAACTTTTATACCAAGTTGTTTCAGGAAATCCACATACGAAGAAGCATATGCGTCAATCATCTATCCTGTGAATGGCCCACCTCCAATGGGAAAAAACAAGTTATCTTGATGTACTGCCTCCACTTCACAAGAAGATGCCAGGGAGACCAAAGAAAAAAAGAAGAATGGAGTCCTGAGAACTAACTAACAATGTGACCCAAATGAGTGTTGATGGGCACAAAAAGAAGTGTAGCATTTGCCGTGAAGTGGGGCACAACATATAAGTCCCTAATCTCCTCACAACCCCTTGCACCATCACAGCCATCAAGTCCCCAATCTCCTCACCCAACACAACCAAGATTCCATCCCAGATTCCACACCACCAATAACAAGGAAGAAGTTAAACATTAGAAAAAAAATCCCTAGATTATAGTGAAAATTTGGATGTATTTGGATATATTTTGTATTGTTATTAAACACTTTAATTATGTATGTTATACTCTTATTAAGCACTTTAATTTTGTAATGCTATTAAGCACTTTATTTAAATATGTTAATTTGACTGTATTGTGATATTATGTTCTCATATTTGGATGTAATTATATCTGTTAGTATGTCAGGTATCCTTCATATAAGTTAGGGACCACCTTGCACATTTTTAAAACAAAAGAGGGACCAAATTTAACATTTTTAAAACAAAAGGGGGGACTAAAACGAACTTTATTGCACGAACTCAGATTGTTCATCCATATTACAACACCAGCTCATATTACATGAACAAAACATGAAGCTAAACACCTAAGCCATTACATGAACAAAACATACATTGCACACCTAACATCAAGCTAAACACAGCCACAATAAGAGCAAACACAACTGCAACTAACAACTTTATCCTTCTCTGTAACTCTTTAACATTATTTTCGAGATCACATATTCTGTTGCTTTGCCTCAGACTTGTACCATCTCTATCATCAGCGTTGTTTTCAGAACACCACTTGAAAAAATTACATGACATCCCAGTTGAAAATCCACCCTATTATTCACCAAGAACACAAAAATGTATTAACACATAATATCCAATACACATAAAAGTGACTACGGTATTCAAAACATCTTGTAATGACGATATTCCCAAAATTTCCTCCCTGCATTCCTTGAAGTTCTGGCAACTTTCGTTACAACACTATCACCACAGTGGCAAATAGGGGTTATCCCAACTCCCCTCGAAACAACACCGTGTGAGGATTGCAAAAATCCTTTGCCCGTTGCCTTTGAACAGGAAGAACAACTTTGTGAAGAAGCCATCTCTAACCCTAAGACTTTGCTGTCAAATTTGGGAACAATAGTACCACGAATCTCTAAGAACCCTAACACTTTGCTGTTAGATTTGAGAACAAAGGTAATTCACTAACAACCCTAACTTTGCTTTTAAATTTGAAAACAACCATAAATCATTTTGCTTTCAAGATAAATCAACAGTTAAATTTAATACGTCATCTAAAATAATACAACTTAAGCAACTTTGCCGCTAACAAAATTAATATCATAAGCAAAAAGATTAAGTTCTACCATTTTTATAAAAAGTAGGACTTTAGTAACCTTTTAAAAAAGAACGAGGACTTTCAACAAAACCGTCCGAGAAAGAGTCATCAAAATAGATATTAATTTTTTTTTTATTTCTTTTGCGTTCACGGTCCTAAACCCTCCCATTTCTCTCCCTCCCCATCTCCCACGCGGCTTCTCTTCCTTTTCATCTCCACACCAATAATTTGCTTATCATCTAGCCAGCAACAACGACGACCTCTAGCGGCTCACCGGCAGCGATGCGTTAACAGAATAGTGCCATTCCACTTTCGTGTTTCAGCGTTGAAGGAATGGCTTTTGAAGTTGCGATTTTGGGATTGGGGATTCTGATCTGGAGAATTTCGTGTGTTCTTGGTGTCATCCGCAGATTGTTGGTACGTTTTGGGGGTTGGGGTTTCGAATTGGGGATTTGGGTTTCTAATTCTCGCTTTCGGGTTTCCGGTGGTGGTTGGGCAGGTAGAGTTAATGGAGGCACTGATGGGTGCGGCCAGCAATCTGCAACGATTCATGTTTTTCTTGCCTCCAAGTGGCAATTTGTGAGTCTCTTCTCTCCTCCAACCGGCGATGACCACTTCCGGTGATATTGTAGCGGCGACAGACCAGCATTGCAATGGTCCGTCTTTCGTCTGATACATAAAGGAAATTAAGCAAATGGAATATCTTTCAAAGGTATATAGATTTATATTTATATATAATATGTTCTTGATGGCATGTAATCTATGTTTACGAGGGTCTGAATCATTAAGATGAGAAATGAAGCTGTTTAAAAAAGCTATGTTTGAGAAAACTATATTCTGAATAAGTTATCCATGAGAGGCTGTGCAAAACATCTATCTCTTTTGCGAACTTTAGACAGGCAAAGGTTGACCTCAGCATCAATGGTTAGTTTAGTTTAGTTATTCAGTGCCATATTTTTTCAGTATTTCTTACAACATTTAAAATTTTTCGTTCATTACAATACCTTAGCATTTATGGAAAAATGAAAAATTGCAGGTTTTACTATACCAAAAGGATGGAAATATGGACCCTGAAACTTACATCAATCCAAAGGAATTCGATCCTTCCAGATGGGAAGTATGTATGATATATATAGTAATTAATTTTGAAAAAAAGAATGTTCTTCCACTCATTCTTGAACATATGAGTTTGATTTTGAGGAACAGAAGATGATATGTTATGTGTCTTAAAATTATGTATTCTGCAGAATCACACAGCAAGAGCAGGTTCTTTTATTCCATTTGGATTAGGAAGCATATTTTGTTCTGGGAGCGACCTGGCCAAACTTGAGATCACCATTTTCCTCCATCATTTTCTTCTTAACTACAGTTTTCATCTATTTTTTACATTTTTTTTTGTCTTAGAAGGATAGTCAAAGGAAGCATTGCTTTATGTTATATTGTGAAGAAAGCATTTGAGTCTGATTGGTTTTAAACAATTGAATGGTGCAGGATGGAGAGAGCAAGCGGCATTGTTATGCTTCTAGCATATGCCGGATACATCTTCTTTCAATTAAAAACTCATCGACAAATTTTTTATGCACAAGAGGTGATTAATGTTTTACCCTTGATTCAGCACATTTCATTAGCTTTACTCCAACAATTTTGCTAAAGAAATAACAATTCCTCTTCAATATATGACACTCATTTTGACTTATTACGGATGTATAACAAGCTTTGACACTTTATATTTTATAGAATAAGTTGGAACCTTTTTGGGCCATTCTTGTTAACTTCATTAGCATAATTTTGTTATCAATTATGGGAAACGCTGCAGAGCATGCCGACTTAATCATTTTCCCTTTCAAGAACAAGTTGGTATGGTTTCCACATCAATTATTTTACTAAGCATAATTTTCAATTTTGCATATAAGGTTAAGCTTGCCAAATGTGTTTAACTTAAAAAATATATTTATGATGCAGGACATATCATTAGGTGTTGCAATGGGATCTTCAACTGAAATTTCTGGTGAGACTAAACTATTGCTAATATTAGTGTGTATGATTTAGTCCCATTTATAGCGTCTTGACAAAAGAAAGAGCCACATCTTCTATCTCCGTTATCTCACCACCCAAATAATATAAGTAAAAGGCTCTTCTACTTTTGTTTTTAATAGGGTTATAACTTACGGACCTAATTTAAATTTAATGATAATACATTATTTAAATTCAAACTAAAACATAATTTAATACAGATTTAAAGTTTCAGTTGCCATGGTTTTTATCATGATTAATTTGATAGAAAACTTTAAAAAATGACACTAGAAAATTCATTTTTAAGGCTTTCTTTATTTTTCTTTTATTTCTTAATTGTACATTTCTTCAGTTTACTTTATTATTTATTATATTTAATTTCTTCTTTTTACATGGTAACAGGACGATTAGTTGGAAACACTTCATGAAGTCTACTGTACAAGTTATCTCCTACAACATGAAAATTAAGTTGAGTACTTTTAAAAGTATTTATTTGAATAAATTTATATTAAAAATTGAAATGTAATGTTAAAATATATAATTTTCAATTTTTTTCATATGTTTAATATTTTTTATTTGAAGCTTAATTTATAATCATTTAGTTTGGGTGATTTTGGTTTAATTTATTAAATAATTTGATTTTTGTCATTTTAAGTTTTGGTCTAATGATTAAATAAATAAAATTAAAAAAAATAGTAAATTTAAGTTGGTCACAAGAAACTTAAATTTAAGTCTTGGTCAAACTTAAAATTAAAATTAAAATTTAAGTCTGTGAGTCAACGTCAGACTTAAAATTTAAGTTTGTTGGTCAATAACAGACTTAAAATTTATGTCTGTTGGTTAACAACAGACTTACCGAATCAACAGACTTAAAAAGTTCGAAATATCAGACTTTAGTGTCCTTAAAAAGTCTGATTTGTAGTGTCCTTAGTGAGTGTGAAATTTTGTTTTGAGAATGTTTTATTCGTCCTTATTACTGTTAAAACTTGCTGGAGATCAAATTTGGAAAACCATAAAGCATACTCATTCCTCCTTCACAAATACTGAAAAAAAGGTTTTTTTTTTTTATGTTTCACCCTTTTCTTTGGCTATTTATGTCTCTTTTATGTTAGAAGTAGATTTAAAAAATGTAAATTTACTTATGTTAAAATAACATACGCAAATTTATATCTAGTCTTAAAATAAAACATAAGTTTAATAAAAGTTAAATATGTTTTTAGTTTTTATACTTTTGGATGATTATGGTTTTAGTCCATTTTTAAACTAAGGTACAATTTAGTCCTTCAACTTTAGAAAACTCTACTTTTAGTTCTTTTTACCAAATTTTTTTAACTTTATTTGCTGTTTCAAACGCGTTTCTCAATTAACGTTGAAACAAAAATGTGTCAAACAGTATAAACAATCCAAATACTATAATAAAACGTGCTTGAAACAGCAAATAAAGTTAAAAAAATTTGGTAAAAATGACTAAAACTAGAGTTTTCTAAAGTTTGAGGACTAAATTATACCTTAGTTTAAAAATGGACTAAAACCAAAATCGTCCAAAAGTATATTTAACCCGTTTAATAAAGACGTGTATTCCATGATTCACACAATTGTTTGTTTGTGAAGTGATGGGCAATATTTCAAAGAAAGTCGCATTCTAGATTTTTTTCTTCTTTAACTGTTTTTCCCTTTCTCAACACAAAAACAATGTACAAGAATAAAAAAAAAAGGGAAAGATAACTGACATGGGTTAGTGAGCTTTCCATCTTTCTCTTCAATTTGAATCTCTCTGGTGATGTGTGCACAATCTTTTGTGAGTTTTTAATGAAGTATTCATGGATTTGCGCTATGGTTGCAACAAGTGGTAGTTCGAGTCTTATTTTTGTCTCAAAAGTAAAAGGTTCATGTAGATTCGGAAGTGTTACGAAGACTTTGAGTGGGTTTCAAAAACTGAAAAAAAAAAGAAAGAGAAACACAAGCGAAGAAAGGGAGTTTCATATTAGAAGAAAAAGAAAAAGCTCACAGATAAAACATAATGTTTGTAAGATATTCACACTCTTTTTTTCATGGTATTAAAATGTTTCTCTATAAGTCAGACGTAAATATCAAATTTTACAAATGAACATAAAAAATTAGACTTAACTTTTGATATAGTATTACAAAAATTTTACTGCACAATTTTTAATGTTTGATCTTCTCTGTTCAAACATAAAACATTTGACATGATAGACATTTTATATGTTATTACTTCCAAGTTTTGACTGGTAGATTTTTTAATATTATGTTATGTCAATCCTAGTCAAACCAATTGATAAAAAAAAGTTATATTAAAATATACTAAGCTAGTGCAATTTCTTGACAAATGATAATCCCTCTTTGATATTTAAAAGATTTACACTTCCAATGATTGGTGGTCCATGAAAAAAAATAGAATTTAAAAAACATTTTATAAATAGCATGTTATTGCAGCCAACTATTAATATATATATATAATCCTTAAAATGATTGCAACTTTCAGAGATTCTTGTAGGCCTTTTGGGAGTTAGGTTTTGTTATTATGACAAGCTAATAGATCACAAATAAAACCCAAAAATGTAGATAACAAAGTCATTCATAGAGTCTTTTTAGTTAAGCGATGAAACTTCGTATATTTATAAAGTTATGACAACGTATGGCGACAGTGATCCTAGTTAAAAATTTGACTCCTTGTATTATGTTTATTTTGGAGATGAAAGTATTTAAATGTATGTTTATCAATAATAATTTAATTAAACATCCATTTTTACATTGAGAATGGAACCTGTAAATCAATACACACTAATTAGAATATAACCAAGTAATACAATCTCTACTGAATATTACTATATGTTAAAAAAACCAAATACATGCATGCAAAATTACTTGAGATCGCAATAGAAATATATATATTGTTATTAGGTAACTGGAAGTTATAAACTTATGAGAAAGCAAAATCGTCGACAGCAGGATTCGAACCTGCGCAGGCAAAGCCCAACAGATTTCGAGTCTGTCTCCTTAACCACTCGGACATATCGACATGACGACGTTCAACTTAGAACCTTTATTAATCATTAATCCAAAAGATTATGTTTGCATTACCTCTTCCTCAATTTTAGAAAATAATACTTATTTCAATAAGAAAAAAAAAACAGCATTGTTTGTTTAAGTTTTAAAATTTAAATGGACGCAAAAGTGAAAATAAATAAGAAACAAAAATAGCATAGCAAAAAAATAAACTTTTTTTTACAACTATAACCTAACATAATATAGAATCTTATTTTATAAAAACTGTTTGGTTTTAAAAATATCAAATATCACCTCCAAATAAACACATAAAATTTATACAAATGAGAAAGAAACCAGGAACAAATAGTTGATGGATATAACATGTAAAAGAATGAAATTTATCATTAATTACTTGTTTATGTTTCTTGATCTATTGTCTTATTGTCTTTATGTTTAAATTCATTTTCATATAGGTGTATATGTGGTGTGAAAAGAGAAGTTTTATATTTAGAAAAAAATACTTTGTTCTTTATTTTTTTATATTATGAAAGGAGTAAGTTATTTTTTTAATAGTATACATTAATTTGCATATAACAATGCAAATGATAATGTTATTGCAAATTTGCACTTAACAATATCAAATGAAATTCTATCCGTAAAAAAGACTTTTAAAAAAATATATTTGAAATACTCTCATCAAATTGTACAATCTCGAATAGAGCTTAAAACTAGAAAATTAATTAAGTGTTTGGTGCAGATGATGGAGTATGTTGATGGAAATGTTTTTAGCATTTTACAAGTATGAAGATATTACGACTCATTTTTTTGTTCCACATACACCTTAGTAACATAATATAGAATAAAAGTTATGCTAGTATAAATCAATTATGGTTAATAACTATAGGTTTGAGGACATCGAATGGAGATATGGAATGACAAACTAACTAATTATTCTTCCTTACAAGTATTTAGTTATCATATGTATGTTATATACAACTTCCAAGAAAAAAAAACCAAAGTTGAATCTAAAATTCCAAAAAGTTTATACGAACAATTTGGAGGGGTATCGTCTATAGGATACCACTACATACAAGGTTGATTATAAGAGGATGTAATTTTTTTTTGTAGAATATGAACTGTAAAATGAGCAAACAAATTTACAAAGGACACTAACATAGTATAAATAGATAATAAGTCTTTAGATTATTCTTCTAAGTCCAAGCAGGATTTATAGTAGATTTATTTCTACAACAATGAAAGGAATTGTTGATAGGAGAGCTTAACTTCTTTATATCTTAGTTTTTTATGATGAATAATTAAATGATTATTAATAATTTTTTCACAACAAATGACATAACAAATGTTTTATTTTTATTATGTTTGTGCCAGATATGTGAATCCATTAATGTTGAATGAATCAAGCTTAAAACAGGTTAAAAATCTCATTTATGGTATAAATAATCGATTAAAGAATGTATATAATCTGTTAGATTTTTCCAGATCACTTAGAAAGCTAACAGATGCAAATTGCTTTGTTATATATACAAGATACATAACCGATTAAAATAGAGAAAAAATAATCTATTATATAAGTGAGATAATCTGTTAAGGATGGAAAATGAATGACTAATATAACTAAGTGTGGAAATAATTGATTACATAAGTTTGATAATCAATTAAAACAGAGAAATAGTCTAATCCATTACATAAATAGCCAAATCTGTTAAGAATGTTAAATGAATCAGTAATAGGCTTAAGTGTTTAAATAATCGATTATACACAAAGGATAGAAAAAACATAATTGATTATGCAATTAACATAATCAATTATAATGTGACAGGATTTGAAAATTTTATATATATGTGTCTTGAAACCCGTTTCCATAATGTTAACATTTTCAAATACTTAACAAATTTTCTGAGTTTGTATATAGGTGCTCTCAAAGACTCGTTCTTGGAGGAATCAAAGCTTTCTTGGTGATCAATAAAAAAGGATTCATTCAAGGCAATTAGGCTACATAGGATCTAATTAATTATGCACTTTTAAGAATGTATTCAAGATCAGGTTCTTCAAACAATTTGTATTGTATGCTTGATCTTTCTCTACTCCTTCTATACTTGTTGATTCATTACTATTTGTTTATTGATTTCAAGAAACCAAATACTCATAAAGATTTCAAAAAGATCATAAAAAAGGGTTAATCCAATTCACCCCCTCTTGGCTTGATATATAAGGTATTTCTTTTCTTACAGAAATGATCATCATACAAATTGTATCAATACTTAATGTACTATACACGTTCGAATAAATCTCAGTCATGTCAGTATACTTATTGTATCAATTACTAAGTACATCTCGTACATAAATAATTGGTATTACCGACGGTCATAATCCGTCGGTAATGTATAAAATTCGTTAGTAATTGTAATTTACCGACGGCTTACCGACAGTGAAAAAGCCATTAGTAAACTTTACCGACAGACTTTTCATCTGTCGGTAATTAGCGAAGGCTTTTGGCCATCGGTAATTACCGAAGGAAAATACCGTCAGTAATTATCGAAGGAAAAGTTCGTCGGTAAATACCGACCTTATTCATCTTCTTCATCTTCCTTCCTCCCTCTGTGTCATTTTTTCGTTTTCACGAACTCCTCCACCAAAAAAGCATCACGCCAACTTTCCAAACAATCAAACAACCAATTTATTTTCAATAGTTAAAATCATAGGGAATCATGGACAATTTAATTCTCATATCTGTAAAAGAAAGAAGATGTTGAGCTCGCCGAAAAAGTTGAGCTAGCTGGAAAAGTTGAAAAACGGATAGTGGTGGGTTACACCAGTGGCGAGCCCGCGGGTGGAGAGCATCGACGATGAGACTACGAGACGGTAAGAAAAAATGAGAAGGAGAAATGGTGGCAAGAAGTTCTGGTGACCAAACATTGAAGGGTAGCACTGCTGGTGGGAAGAAGTATTGGCAAGAAGTTCCGCTCTCTTTACCGACAAACATAAGCCTTCGGTAAATTTGTCGGTAAATGACATACACGTTACCGAAGGACGTGAGCCTTCGATAAATCCATCAGTAATGTGTATGTCACATACCGACGAATTTACAGAAGGCTTTTGACCGTCGGTAAAATTTCAAAATCCGTTGATGATAAGAATTTACCAACGGATATATTCCTCGATAAAAATTCGTCGGTAATATTAATAATTTTTGTAGATATGTATTTGGCCCAAACATATGCGACTAGGATGGGACCATATGGGTTAGACTACTGATATAGCTAAACTTTGATTAAGTTAAGAAGAAGGGTTAACAATATTAAATCAATATTAACAATTAGTTAGGCAACACACCCTAAGTCCATCCGAGAATAGTAGTATAACTAGAACATTTTATGAGGTATGTTAATTATGTTAATTAATTATCGTATTTATTACCATCTGACACACGTTGACTTGAACATCGAAGTGTCTTCTATAGACACAATCCTCATTCAAATTAAAAAAGACAAGTATTCTTGGAAATGACGAGTTTCCTGTAATTGGAACTAGGAGTGCTTGGAATTGAAATGAATAACACATAATTAAATTCAAGAAATTTGAAAATTTTGATGGTTCTCACAAAATTGAAATGTATTTTGTTACTATTACGTAGAGACAATTGTACACTACAAAAAAAATTATTTTTAGGGGCAGTTATTTTTCGGCGGTTTTAAAATCCCCGAATAATTCTCACGATTTTTTTCTAAAACTGCATATATCTTTTTTTTTAAAACTTAATTTTTTTTTTATTTTTAGAATACTTAGCTGTTATGGCTTCATCTATAGGAACCCATCGCTTCATCTAATCTAATTTCAGCAATACTTCGAACCCTAACCTCCCTTCATCGAATTTTCTCCCAAACCCTTCCCCGCACCACAATCTTCTCGTGCTTGGCCTCATGTTCGTCTTCTCTTGCTTTGCTTCGTGTTCGTATTCTCCTACGAGGTAGAGCGTCGAGGTGGAGGCATCAAGGCGTCGAGGCATTTGTGGGTTGAGCCAGTTCGAGATGCTCTGGCGCGTTCCTGCACTAACTGTCAAGGTAAGACTGTGTTCGATCTTAGCTCTCTGGTTTTGGCTCTCTCGTTCTTTGTTCGATCTACTGATGTTCAATCTTTGTGTTGTAACTCAAAACATTTCTTCTCTGTTTTTGGCTCTCTGGTTTTGGCACTTACGTAAAAGTTAATGAAACTTGTTGAAGGTACCATGAATCTACTAGGGATTTCTATCACTACAGTACAAAAACATTTTGTCTCCAACCCCTCAAACTCAAATCCTCCCTGGTATGTTCATCTTATCTCTTCTTCAATCTTCATGGTTCAGTTGCACCTACACTATGACGATTTTATTTTGAACAATTTTTCTTCTATATCTGTTTCCTTTAATTTTCTTATCTTCTAGGGATTTTATTGGATGGAATATAGGATTTTATGTCATTAAACTGACTTGAAACTGGATTAAATTGTGTAACTCTGGTCTTGAGCAAACTGGTTAAAATGTTGAAACATTCCATGGAAAGGACAATCCTGAGTTGAAGGTTTTGACTATGCTGCAAAAACTATATTTGACTAGATGAGCGCATAGCTCCAGATTATTTATGGTTTTAAGGAAATTTTAAAAAAAAATTTAAAAGTAGATTGAGAATCAAACACTTTGCATTGGAACTTTATCCTTGCATTTCCCCATGAAACCAACATCACTATTAATATCTTATGTGAAGAAAACTACAAAAATACATGGAATTACCGACGGCAAAAATCTGTCGAAAATGTCCAAAATCCATCGATAATGACATTTTTTCGACGGATTACCAACGGTCAGAACTCCGTCGGTAATATTTATCGACGGACTATTACAATCGTCGGTAATTACCGAAGAAAAAATCTGTCGGTAATTGCCACATAATCCGTCAGTAATTACCGAAGGAAAAATCCGTCGCTAATTACCGAAGGAACTATTCGTCGATAATTACCGAAGGAAAAATCCGTCGGTAAGTCCGTCGGTAAATATCTCGATCTGGTTCATCTTCTTCCTCTTTACCCTTCTTCTTTTTCCTCATATTTCAATTTTTTTTATCAAACTTTCTTCATTCCTAAACCAAAACAATAATCCAATTCATTCCAAAACCAAAATCAAAGATTAAACTAGGTTCTCCAATTGTTTTAGAAACCCTAAAATTTGGAAAAAATCCATATTTTCTTCATTTTCCCACGGCAACGGTGGCCTTCTCCCATGGCTGCGGTGTTGCGGCAGCGATGGTGCGAAAGCGGTGGTGCGGCAGCGGTGGTGCGGCAGCGGTGGTGCGACAGCGGTAGTGCGACAGCGGTGATGCGGCAGCGGTGGCGTTCTCCAATGGCAGCGGTGACACTCTTCAACAACAACAGTGGTGCTCTCCAACGTTAGGGTGGTACTCTCCAACGACAGCAGTGGCAGTGTAGGAAGATGGTTGCACGAGAGAGAAAAATGATTGTAGAGAATGTGAGAAATGCTTTGGAGATGAAAGTAAAGAAAAAATGAAGAAACTCATCTATGAGAGAGTAAAATATAGTCTTCTTCGCAAAGAGAGAGGGGGAAAATGGGCAGGAATTTTGCCGCTCTTTTTACCGACAGAATATATCCTTCGGTAACTATAAGATGAATTACCGACGGAATATATCCTTCGGTAACTGCAAGATGAATTACCGACGGATTTACCGGAGGATTTTGGCCGACGATAATTATCGAAGGATTTATCGACAGCTTTTGTTCATCGGTAACTGTAAGATGAATTATCGACGAAATTATCGAAAGATTTTGGCCGACGATATTTACCGAAAGATAATTTTCGTCAGTAATTACATTTTTTACATTCGTCGGTAAAATCCGTCGGAAATGCATCATTTACCGACAAAAATAATTCCGTCGGTAAAATTTTGTTAGTAATTCCATGTATTTTTGTAGTCTTAATTATTATTTTAATCTCCTCCATTTTATGTGGTTCAACCTTTAACTTATTAAGCTAGTATCTATTATTATTTTTAAAACACTGGTTTCATGAATTTATGTGTGATCTAGTATAATAGGATAACACTCTAGAATCATTGTAGTTGATCCTGTTTGGTGAGCATAAGTATTGATGTTAAAAGACCATTTCACAATCAGATATTAAATTTTACAAGAAATAAGTTTACTTTTTACTCGTCAAGTATCTAATGGATTGACAATTTGTTCTATTTGCTATGTTTTTTGGAAATTCGGACTAGGAATGAAGTCATATATCATTATTGTTATGATTTATAAATGTAAAGAGTCTTTCAATTAAAATGTTAAACTTTTAAGATATTTTGTTTGAGACACGGTATCAAAAGTTCAATGTCCAAGTGTTTAGCAGTTCAATCTTTGTTGCCCTTGTTCTTTATAATTAAATTAATTTAGGTCTGTTAGTGTATAGCCTTATAGTAGGCTTTAAGTAGGGAACCTATCCCTATAAGACAATTGCACTTATCATTGTCAAATAGTTACTTTCAGCAATTAGAATTTACCTCTTGTATCTTGCTCTATATATATGGAGCCTCTGAGTACACTACTCTCACAGTCAATAGTACAACTTTGCAATTCTGCATGCTCGTAATTATAACTATTGATTTCTGATTTTTAACTTCAATTCATTGTCAATGAGGCAAAAGGCTTCTCGGAATTAAGCTATTTGATCATCTGTCATTGCACCTGTCATTACATCTTATGCAGTATCAACTAACTGAGTTGGGAAAGCAACAAAAAATTTGAATGACCAGTGTGTTGTTGCACGGTTATCTTTGATTGAACTGAACCTGCATAATCATTCTTACATATATATAGATGGGTCATGTGATGGCCAATCTTTTCAAATAGTCAAAGATTAAAGTAGAACTTGCAATTCAAACTAAGAGGCTACTTTTCTTCAGCAGGGAAATTTTCAAGTCAGACTTGGTGTTTGATCTCAATTATTCATTCATAAAGTCAACGAAAACGCGACTTCAAAGTTCTTCCCCCTGTTAAGTATTAGCCTACAATTTATGAAAAAGTAATAGTTTTGTCTAGCCATGGAACTGCACATGTGTTAAACTTTATATTCACAATTTATGATATCTTGTTATATTCAAGTCATTGTTATGCAATTTCAAAGTTTAAATTCCAGTCATTGTTATATTACTCAGTTCATTAATTATTTCTTTGTAATTTTTGCAATGACATGACTAGGTATTTTTGTCTATGGATTAATGATCTTATCTCAATTATGGAGTTTCATTGATTATGTGAATTTTCTGCAGATATGCTCAATATGGTGACGTCTCTCCAAAAGTAGATGTGTACGCTTTTGGAGTGGTTCTTTATGAACTGATTTCTGCAAAGAATGCAGTTCTGAAAACAGGTGAATGTGTTGCTGAATCCAAGGGTCTTGTAGCTTTGGTGAGTCTTCATACTCTAAACCATTCTACTAAAAAATACTATCAATTCACAAATTTACATTTCAAAGACAATGAACAGAATACATCCACCTGAACAGAAATGAAGTTACCCTTCACTTGTTTTGTATTGCAGTTTGAAGAAGCACTCAATCAGAGTAATCCTTCCGAAGCTATTCGTAAACTGGTGGATCCCAAGTTTGGAGAAAACTATCCAATTGATTCAGTTCTCAAGGTTGAAATTTTTTTCTGTAAATAATTTGAATGTTTATATCTTACACAGTTAATCTCAGCTAAAACTTACTATATTGATTGTTTGAGATGCAAATTGCGCAACTTGGCAATGCTTGTACAAGGGATAATCCACTACTACGCCCAAGTATGAGATCTATAGTTGTTGCTCTTATGACACTTTCATCTCCCACTGAGGATTTCAACGATGAAACTGCTTCCTACGAAAATCAAACTCTCATAAATCTACTGTTTGTAAGATGAAGGTTCTTTGAACCTATTGCACCGTGTTTTCAATGACCTTTGAAAACAGGTTTGACAAGTTTGTACATGAATGGAATTGGGATTTTAAAATTTAGTTTTGTAGATTTTGTTCTATCTGATTTGATAACCTTCTGTCTCGTATTCTTCAAATTCTTTCGTTAAAAATTTTGGATTGATTTTTCTCTTCACGAGGAGATTTAGATTCTTTAAGGACGTGATTATAATCTCCATCTTAGAAAGGCCGATTTTATATAGACTTTAGTTAGAATTGCATCATGATTACTGAAAAGTGAAGAAGTAACCTTAAATCTAATTTGAATGTTAAATTTTCAGGGGAAAGCGGAAACCATCTAATTAGCAAGATTTTTATGATAAAATCAAAGGTGGTCTAATTTTGAATAGTTTACGAGCAACAACAACTTTTTTTTTCCTAGTAGTAAGTTTAAGCTGTCTAATTGTACAAATTTTTAGTTCAATTAGTAAGTTCAAAATCTGTCCTTTTTGATTATGAAGCTTCTAACTCATTTTCTAGCCATACACAACTTGCGTATTACAAATATTTTTAATAAAATAGGGCTAATTAGAAAATTTAACATTTGCACCCTCCTGGAATTACCAGCGGTTTTGACAAAATTCTTGGAATTTCCGACGGTTTTGACAAGATCTCTGGTATTTTCGACAGTTCCTGCAAAACCCTCGCTATTACAAGCAATTTTTAAAAAATCCAGCTAATTCCGATGGTTTTCAGAAAACCCTCGCTATTTCCGATGATTTTCGAAAACTCTTGTTATTATCGGTAATTTTCAGAAAACCCCCGCTAATTCCAACGGTTTTACAAAAACTGCCGGTACTTACTTGTCGTCGCACTTTTTCCCAACGGTTTCTGCAATTGTAAAAAAAACACTTTTCGGAGATTAAAACCGCCGATAATATTGAAAATAATTCCCGAAAAAATTCCTTATTTTTGTAATGGTATTTCGGTGATATTTGTGATTGAGGATAAAGAATTGTTATCATGTTATTAATGAAATTTTCATTTAAAGTGGAAACATGAAAGTATTATATGAGAAATCAATTTGTAATTATTGTAGAAGAACGAAAAATTATTGTAGAAAAGGATGGAACCAAAAAATTCCATGCTTTTCTCTATTGGATAAAGAGAATACATGTACTCAGGCTCGTACTTCTCTATTTACTATTCCAAATATGTTTTATTAATTTAAAACAAAAACAAAATATAAAAACAGATACGGAATATATATAAGATCAGAGACAAAATAAATATATTCTTATTCATCTCATGTATCCAATTAAAAAGTGGATATTATCCCATATCCATCCATATTTTGTCATTAAGTTCATTTATTATTAAAAAAAGTAATTTTTTTTCTCTTTTTAATTTTTAGAATATCAATATTGTATGTATGTAAATGATAATGATAATACCAATAGAAATACATAAAAATAAGAAAACAAAAGTTGAAATTATGTGAGTGCACTACATGCACAATTATGAGATCCTACAACCTGCTGTTGAATATTTGTAAGGCATTCATTGAGGGTTTAAACAAATTTCCCAGGCACTGTTCACAGAGGAAGAGAGAAATGAAATAATAAATGAATAAGACTAAGCTTATCCATTACAAACAAAGTTTACTTCTTTTTCCTTTTGATTGTAAGAGTTTAAAAAATAAAGAGTTACTAAACGCAACATTTAAAAATAGTATTCTCATCCTCTACTTAAACATAAATATCATTTTTAATAAAATCTAAAACTAATATGCATACATATCTTAAATACATAATAAAGTAAATCAGAACTTAAACATAAATTAAATTTAATTATATTTTTCAATTTATTTTCTTCAATTATATTAAAACCCAAAAAGAGTCATTTCAATCATAATCATAATGTTGTCGTCATTCTTGTCTTAAAATTTGTGAAAGGGAATTAAAACTATTTATCATTAAATTTCTTAATTTAAAAATTAAAAAAAATGTGAAAAAATTATTGTCGTTATCAACAATTATTTACAAAATAACTATATTATTTTGATAAAATAGTTTTATTTTATTATATAAGTTCAAGTCAAATAAACAATTATATCATATCATTTTAGTTCAGAAAAAAAGACATTAAAAAATTATTCTAGTTTTATTATTATTTTTATATTTATATCTGTGTGTGCGTGCGATACGCGGGTGCGTGTGTTATAGATAAAATTTAAGAAACATATATAGTCATGTAATACAGTTGTAAATATATTAATATAAAAGACTACTAATAGCTATGAGTTCGACAAATTAATTTGGCAGTCCCAAAAAAAAAACCAGGTTAGGTATTTCTTAAATCGAACTGGTACAACTCTTCCAATCTAGTTAAATATTATTAACAAAATTAAATGTAAAGAATTCATTCTCGCTTAGCTCAGCACCTCAATCCAACTAGCACAACAACCCAACATCATTAAAAAAAAAAGTCTAAATGTAAAAAATTGCTCTCATTTAGTTTGACAAGCTTGCAACATGTGAGTTCGATACAAATATAAATTATTTAATATATAAATATGTTTAGATATTTAATGGAAAAATTCAAATATTATAAATATCATAATCAAATAATAAATTATTTAAATACAGTATGATAATTCACAGTCCAACATAAATTTGTTTAACTCAGCTAACTCACCAATTTGATAAATCAATTGTAAAAATTAAATAATAGGTCAGTTCAACCTCATCTAATTCATTTCTAACTAATGAAAATACCATGTTTACTCCTTTTACAATCAAATTGTAATGTTTTTGTATAATTTAGGTAGAGTGGGCAAAATGTCCTATAGTGTACTGCACTAT
Organism: Vigna reflexopilosa; assembly: GCA_027742785.1. NCBI lineage: Eukaryota > Viridiplantae > Streptophyta > Magnoliopsida > Fabales > Fabaceae > Vigna > Vigna reflexopilosa. The sequence goes on from CM050932.1 coordinate 6,956,332, forward strand.
AAAAGTTTATAGTTAACTATAAACTACTTCAAGAAAACTGTCCTGCACTAAAAAGTTTATAGTTAACTATAAACTACTTCAAGAAAACTGTACTGCACTAAAAAGTAATTCACAGTACTGCACTTAACTATTTCTTAGTTCAGACTAACTGAACTGCACTAAAAACTCTAACACAATATCACATCAATTCTTCTCTTCTGCCAGTGATTTTAAATATCCCTTTCCAATGCTCATTTGTTGACATCTCATTCATCTGAAATGAATTTCACTAATATAAAAATCCAGTAATCACACTCCAGAACAGGAAAAAAAAGTCACCAAACTTCCAAAATCAAAAAATCAATTTCTTCAGAAAAAACATTAACAAAGAAAATGAAAGACACAATAATTAAAATCATAGCAGAAGTGATAAAACAAATCTAACACGCTGAATAACATCACTTCTTTACAAACTCAAGATCTCATCCTAAACATAGAAAATCTCATCCTAAACATAGAAAAATCACATCAATCTCATTTTATTTTCTCTCATGTACATTAAACAACCTGTCCTTGAAATTACCATGGATCAAGCCAACACCATGCAAAGTTTCAGCCATGTATAAAATTTCAATAGTGTAATAAATGCATAACACTTCTTCCATGGATTTTCGTAAGACCAGATATGAGTTCACCACATCCTGCATAGTATTTTCAGTCAAAGATTAATACCAAATGACATTGAAGTAAATAAGGAAAATCAAAGGAAATAAATAATGGACCTGTAGTGTCCCATTAGCTAAATAGTCCCAAATATGAGTATACTTTCGTGAGAGTAACCATAACTTGACCTCTGATAAAGCAAAAGTAAGAATTTTCAAATGCTTATAGAAAAAGTGGTTCAAAATTATTCATCTTTCCAGGACAATAAGATTGATTTTTACTTTTTAGGAACAAATGTCGCCTGACTCCAAGTTTTCCAAGAACCAAAATTTTGTTTATTACAATTCTGAACAGCAAAATCAATTCCCTTCAGATTTCATTCAAAACTATGATTTATTTTGCCTCTAGAAAACAGAGTAACCATACAAGTTCAAACAGCCTATTGCTTACTATTCTGGAAATCTCATTTTAATTGCAAAATTATAATGTTAAAATATCATTTTCCCTATAAATAAGTGGCAAATTCTTGTAACCTATACAACTAACAACAACAGAGTATCCCTAAGGCTGTCCTTTTTAATGTAGCCCTATCCCAAGACTAGCTTAAACGTTAGTGAATTGTTGAGTCCAGAGTATCCCTAAGGTTGTCCTTTTTAATGTTATAATTCATATGCTAATAAGATCCACCATGTGACATGGTCTCTAAATTTGGAATTTGGGTAGAAAATAACTGGTGTATGCCTATTTATATAAGACCCCAATGCTCCTCCACCATTCAAGATTGCTGAAATAAGAGTATCCATACCAGAACATTGCTGGGTCAAGAACCCAAAGATATAAAATTACCTGACAGAATGATGGCTAAAAATATAAAATTACCTGAGAAGCTGCAAGCCATTGAATTATGGTCTTTACTTCAGGAAATCCAAAGATATATTCCTTCTATAGAAAACCAACACAATCATATGCTTAGAAACTTTTCTTCAGTTAATTCTAGCCCTAAACAACACCTAGCAATCAAGCTAAATACAAGTAAGAAGATGTTTGTGAAGAACCCTGCATTCTTTGTAAAATGAATTTATTTCGCAAATCATTTCAACACGAAAGGACTTTAGAAGTCAATATCAATAATCAAATGGTAAGAATCAACACAAGAAAAAAAATACTGGGAGAGCATGGATTCCATTTGTCAAAAGCTAAACAAGACACAAATATGCCAAGGTAAAAAAAATGTTGAAAATCACATCGAACAATTAATGCATTATGGAATTAACATCGACTAGGGTTCACACCAAAAGTTCACAACGGGCTTGTAAACTTACCTTCCAAAGAATAAACCGGTACGACCTTATTCTAAGATTCCATTTTATTTATCTCTTTTGAAAGGGAGAGGGAAGAACATTCGTACTTTTGGGTTGCAGATTTGCTTCTCTTTCCAACAAGAATTGTTCTCAGAACCTTCGACGATGCTGGTAGAGCCTTCAACAGTTCGGCGACGGCAGAGTGCGGCAAAGCTTTCTACAGGATCCTTCGATGATGGCAAGTCTTCAACGACGACAAACCTTCGACAGAAAACTTCAACGCGACAACCTTCAACGGCGACGAACGAGACGAACAAAAGAGGTCTGAAGAAAATTGTGATGGAGAAAGGAATCACGAAAACCTAAGTGTGAGAAATGAATTAGGAAAAGTGAACCCACATTTAACTATAATTAACTGTACTCAAGATAAGATAAGTTCAGTATTTTTAAACTGAACTATTAATAAGTTTATTTAGTTTTTAGTAACATTAATTTCAGTTTTTTAAGTTTAAAAAATATAGATAAACTATAATTTCAGTTTTTTAAATTAACTATGCCAGCCCTAAATTTAATAAAGTAAACCTTCTCAATCTTTAAAAAAATCTGGACAGTCAATTGTAACGACTTGATAGTTTTCTAAAACCTCACACTTAAAATACAAATATAGTAGACTAATAAATTATAATTAATGCAACGATATTGGTAAGAGGGTTTTCGTTGAGTGTACAATAGCCTAAATTGTCGTAAAGATATTCATATTCAGAAACATTTATTAAACCTATTCAAATTAACTAATTTTAAGTTATTTAAGATTTGATTCACAATCCAGAAGGCAAAATATTCATATCGTACGTGTTTAAACACATGACTATATTGGATATTACTTTTTATGATGAACAATTTATATCAATACCACGTAAAATATATAATTTTAAAAAATAGTTTCTTTTTCAACTATAGATTTTGATTGTTTTAGTCTCCTTTTAAAAAACCTTTTGGCAAATTTTATTTTAAATTTTAGCCAATTTAATCATTTCCAATTTCAAAACACAACTTCAAACTTTTTTTTTCTTGATTTAAAACGTAAAAATCACATAATTAAGTTCATCTCCTTAAAAACTATACATCTCAAAACCGATGTTTAAAATAAAAAATAAATATAAAGAAAGCCAATCTTACATGAAAAATAAGTCACACGTGTAACTAAAGATACTTTGTTTTTTTTATTCCCATAAAACCTATTTTTCATGCAATTTTCATCATATTTATTTTTATCTTTTTATTTCAACATAAGTTAAGTTATATATATATATAGCCGCCAAAATTGTTGAAGCTGGGGGTTATTGATAGCGCAGTACTTCTTTACTTTGGACGGGAAAGTTGTGGATTTCTTAAATAACCTAACTATATGTAGAGTGATATTTTCAATGTCAAATTCATCCCTCAAATCTAAGTACATGCTACTCTGAAAATAAATAAAAAATAATATATGTTTATATTATAAAAAAATCTTCTATTTGCCTTACACTAGTGCAGCGAGGGGCTTTTACCGCGGTTCATTTTCACTATACGTCGCGGTTCGAGAACCGCGGCATATTCAGCCGCGGTAGTAAGTCAGACACTTTATGCCGCGGTTCTAACCGCGGTATATAGGCTGCGGAATATGCCGCGGTTGTCTAGGGAACCGCTGACTAAAGTCATTTTTTTTTAAAAAAAAATTTTAAAAAAAATTAAAAAATGGACTATATGCCGCGGTTCGCGGTTGAACCGCGGCATATAGGCCGAAGAATATGCCGCGGTTAGTGTCAAAACCGCGGCCATATGTCTCGTTTTTAAAAAAAAACGAAGCACTATATGCCGCGGTTGTGGTTAGAACCGCGGCATATTCCCCTGCAGTTTTTTAAAATTGCAGGTCTGTTTTTGTGATATCCACTACCACAAAAACAGACCTGCATATAAAAACATTTACAGAAATTCAATTTGAACATAACAAACACATGTTCAAATGTATTTCAACATCAAATAAAGTAGAGAGTCTAAGAAAATTCTATCTAATCAAATGCATTGTTTAAATCTAAATCTAAGAGCTATTGTATAATCTAACTATATACTTCGCAGCAGCGTTCCTAATGAATAGTAGTGACTTCTCAGGAACTGGTGTAGTAGTCTTGAATCTCTGCAAAAGACAATTCATTTTAATTAGTGTATATGAATTCAACATTGGTTAAAAAATCAAAATTTGTTAAAGTTAAATATTACCGTTTCCCAGCGAGTTGTGATGTGAGAACGAACAATATGGGTCATCCAATACATTACATAGTATCCACACTCATATGACCCATTTTGTCTGTTACACTACAATATATCATCACAGTTGATAATAGTTAGTGAATAACATTTGTTATAAAACAATTATAACAAAGTATGACTTTAGCATATGTCAAACCTTGAGAGAAATCCAAGCAATCTTTCTACTCTTAACAATTGATCTCCCGTCCATCATCATACTTGCTGGAATAGAACTGTATATAAAAAAATGTTTTAGCATTCAGTTATATAACAAAGAAAGTCCAAACATTGAGGTTCTTACCAATCAATTGCTTGTCTGAGTTGTGTGGGAGGAGGCCTGTGTATTTCCATCTGGCAACATTTCATTCAACAACGTCAACAGTTCTGTAAAACTCTTATCAGTCCATCCATTGCTCGCCTTCAAATTCATGAGCCTTAACACCGCTGACAAACGTGTGAACTTAGTTGAACCGACATACAAAGGTGTTTCGGCATCAGTCGACATCGTCTCATACACATGAGCTTTGGCAAAATTTTCTGCTCCAACATCGCGGATCATGTCCTCCAATTTGTCTTCATCCGGTCGATCTTCTTCCATGGTGGAATCAGTAACATTTACACTTTGAGAGTCAGTGGGAAAATCCATTTCTTCGCCGTGCCAGATCCATGTTGTATAGCATCTTAGAAAACCATCACATATAAGATGTTCTCTAATTTGAGTTGCGTTCAACTTTCTCCCATTCAAACAGTTCACACAAGGACATCTAAACTTCACTTCATTATCAGTTCTCCCCTCATTACGTTGCGCAAATTGTATAAATTCCTCTACCCCTCTCTCGTACTCAACACTAATGCGTGGTAAATTAATCCAATTTCGATCCATACGTAAATATTCTACAAAATTACAATCATACAATTATACAATATATTCAACATACAATCAATTCAATCATACAATCAAACAATTAATAAACTATAACAATTTCATGCACTATCAAAATTAAAGCAAAAATTATACCATAATACATTACCAAAACTATAGAAACTTCATACATTACCAAAACTATAGCATTATGCAAAAATTAATGAAGAAATCACGTTATAAATGCAAATGGACATAAATACCTGGAAGAGGAACGGCGGCGGAGAGGGTGAAAAACGCAACACAACGGCGGCGGCGGCGGAGAGGGTGAAAAACGCAAGGAAATCACGATTTTGATCGGCTAAAACTCGTTTTTATCGTCAAAAACGAATAATGACCGAACAATTTTGAGTTTAAACGGTTAAAAACGCAAAATCTGAGGTGAAGGGTGGTTGGGAGGAAGAAGAAACGCGAAACAGAGAGAACGCGCGAGGAAGACGATGCACTGTTCCAAGTTTTGTTTTTTAACTCTGAACAGGGGAATCTACCGCGGTTCACTACTTAACCGCGGTATAAAGGGGTTATATGCCGCGGTTTAACCCCCAACCGCGGCATATACTAATTTAAAAAATTATCAGAAATGGCATTTTTGAAATTATTTTCAAACTATCTGCCGCGGTTGCCCGCTGAACCGCGGCATATACCTCGAAATATTTCAAATAAATATTAAATTAATTTCATATAGGAGAATATGCCGCGGTTCTCTGGGGAACCGCGGCATATACCCCTGAAACGTGTTCAACAAAACTGTCTCCCCAACTGCCTTTCACAGAATTTGAAAAGTTACAGGGGTTATATGCCGCGGTTCTCTGGGGAACCGCGGCATATACCCCCTGTAACTTCTGAAATTCTCTGACTGGCAGAGAAGTTAAGACGTTACAGGGGTATATGCCGCGGTTCCCCAGAGAACCGCGGCATATAACCCCTGTAACTTTTCAAATTCTCTGACCCAGTCAGCACCTGCAATAAATTGGCAGGGTATATGCCGCGGTTGTGCAGAGAACCGCGGCATATACTCTGTTATTTAATTTTTTATTCATACGTGGCGTCAAAGGCAATGGTTGACTGGGGTATATGCCGCGGTTCTACCGGGAACCGCGGCATATAGGTTCGTTTTATTTACAAAACTGCCACCGCGCACCATTATGCTGCGGTTTTCGTTGAACCGTGGCATAATGTGCGCTGTAAAAACCCGATTTTTTACTAGTGTTAATTGTATAAGATAAGATAAGATAGTTGGGATTCGTCCATAAGATAAGATATTTTTTGTCGGCTGTATTGCTTTTTGAGTTTCAGCCACTTTTGCACGACTTAGAAAAGTTATTAATAAACAATTTTTTATTTTATTTTTAAATAACGTGGAACTTTTATTGTTATAGTTCTTTTTGTGTTGTTTAGTTTTTAGTTTAGTAGGAAAATTTTAAGTTGATTATAATTTTAAAAAAATTAATTGCGTTTAATTTTTCTTAAAAATATCTTAATTAAGTTTTTTAAAAATTAACGGTATTATCATCATATCATATCTCAATATCAATAGACTTTTTTTATTTTTTTTTATTTTTATTTTTTAAGTTTTATACTTTTACAATTTTTTTTATTATTATATATACATGAATGTCACGTAATAAATAATTTCTAATCTAGCGTCAAATATTTTTTGTCTTCATTTCAATTTAATTCTTGTTTCTTTAATTTTATTTAAATTAAAACTAAATTTATTATTTATATAAATATTATGCTGATATTTTTTTATGAAAAATAATGTTTTAAAATATTATATATTATTAACCCATATTTTGTTAATAATAAATTTTACCATTAAATTTTAATATAAATATTAATATAACATTTATAAAAATAATTAATTTAGGTTCAATTAAAACATAATTAAATTTATTATTTATATAAATGATATTATTTAAGTTATATTAACAATATATATATATATATATATATATATATATATATATATAATTTGTTTTTATCGGTAAAGTGTTTTTTTATTTATTTTTATTGCTTTGCTACATGCTTTCGAACTTTTAAGTGAGAATTTTGACTTAATAAGCATGTAGATATATGTGATTTTATAAACTTTAATATTTACAATTATATGTTTAATAAGTTATTTTTAATATTCAAGATATTTCTTCAATGTAATTCTCAACCTTTTTTCCTTTCAAATTTAGTTTCAAAATTATTTGGGCTTCTATTAAATTGATATTCATTTAGATTAGAAGGTGACTATATGTAAATAACGTGGAATTTTTAGGTCTACTGTAATATAAATTTTTTTCTCAATTACTCTATTAGTCTTCATTGAAATTTTTTTAAGTTAGTTCTTCTTTCTTAAAAAGTTTTAATTGCATTTAATTTTTGAAAAGTTTCTTAATTTGGACTTTTAAAAAAAATTTAGCAACATTAGCTATGTGTTTTTTAATTTTTATCTTTTTATAATTTTGTTGTTGTCATATATTAAGTCTTGATATAACACATAATATTGTTAGTGTTAAATGATTAAGTTACAAGACAATGTGTGCCTGAATCAGTATCGGTTTCAATTGTTATTGTTTAGATTTTAATTTATTTTATATATATGTTTTCTTATCCAATTTAGTCTCATTTAATTTTAAATAAAATAATAATGTTTTTCTCTAAGACCAAATTTATTATTTATATAGAGGTTTTATTAATATTTTTATTAAAAATAAATTTTTAAAAATTTAAATTATTATATATTATTAACTCATATTTTATTAATAATAACTTTTATCATAAAATTTCAATATAATGCATCATTTATACAAATAATAAATTTGGTACCGATTTATTATTTGTATAAATGGTATTAATTAAGTTATTTTTATAAAAATATATGAATTAATAATATATTACTTTTAAATACTATTCTTTTTAAATATTTTTTCTTAATTAGTTTTAATCTTATAAAAAAATAGAATTAACAAAATATGTATTAATAATATATAATAATATAATATTTTAAAAAATCAATTTTAATAAAAGTATCAATATAATATTTGTTAGAAGTTCAAAATCGATTAGAGATAAGACCAATTTATAATATATAAGTGAGGAGCAAATCTCATTTTACAAGTTAATTTTGTAAAATTAAGTTTCATTTAAAATTCATTTTTAACATGGTATCAAAGCGATATATTATAAATAGAGTGAAGAGTTATAAAAAAAACTGATGCACCAAGTAAAAATAAAAAATTGATCCATGATATTATTTATGATTATTATTATTATTAAGTGTGAAGTAATTTTAGACTAATAAGGTAATGAAACGTTGATTCTTCCTTTTATTAGCATTCTGAATGTCAATGCATTATTTTGTTTGGTGCATCTCATGTCCTCTTCAATTAAACTACTCTTGACAATTAAAGAGAAGGACATTTAGACAATTAATGAAAAGTATAGTTTCCGATGAATGTATTTAGATAACAACTTGACAGTTAATGAAAAGTCATTCACTTTTTCAACATGATTATTTAATATTGGTATGTCAACTAATTTGTTGATATAACTTTTTAAAAATGATTTGAAATTGAGAATTATTTTTAATTTTGTAATATATTTGTTTCTACCACATTCATTAGTTTTATATAGTTTAGAGATCGAGATCACACATAATTTAAATATATTTTTTTTATTTTTTATTTTATTATCTTATAGATTTATTAAATATTTTTTTTGTTTTTTATTTTATTATCTTATACGTTTATTAAAGATAAAATTATGACTATGCTTCATATTTAAAATAAATAATATTTTAAATATATGGGGATGAAATTTTGAAATTAAAATAATATTAAAGAAAAAGTAATTATATTTTAGAGAAAAGATATATCGAAATGTAGTTAATGCAAAACTTGAACAAAATAATAGTAGAGAAGAAAGAAGTGTGTGTGCGTGTGTGTGTATATATATATATAGAAATGCAAACAAAGTATTAACATCCATCATTATTCTTAGAACACCAGTTAAATACTAAATAATACGATAATGGTGGTTACAGAAGCAAGAGTGGTTTCCCTTACAACCTCACTGGCTTCGCACACTTCACGGTCTTTCATGCATCATCCACCATGGATCTTAACTTCGTTACAAACATCACCACCACATACTATGAAGCAAAACAAATTATCCATTAACTCGGTTGCTTTCCGCGACAAGGTACTTCTCTTAGATATAGATGTCTTTTGTAAGATTCTTCGCTGGACTCTTCTTCTCATTCGCTTTCGTATGAATATTCTGCTTTTATCATTTTCTGCTATGAACTTCTTTGCCGTAATATTTTTCTGTTTTTTGTTATAATATTTTGTCTCAGTCTGAGGTGGATTTTCCTGTTGCAGACACCGATTGTTCTTAATAATCACTGTCAACGGTGTCCGTTTGGTAAAGAAGAAAATAATTAAACTGATAGAAAAGAAATGACAAATAAAAGTTGTCTGATTAAAGAGAAATAAAAAGTCAAGTAAAATAAATTCTAGAACTCTTTGCTTTTCAAAAATAAAGAAATACTAGCTTATTAATATTATTTTTATTAGGAATATTATTATCAATAGTTATATTCATTTATGTCCTGTATATTTCGGATAAAAACATAAGTTATTTTTAGGGTTTTGTATGTACAACATGTAATTCAAATTAGGGTTCAAAATCAAAACCATCTAAAAAATAATAAATATTAATCTAAAAGATAAAAAAGTTAATGCATATTGTCTTCTTATTTTTTGAACCCTCTTAAATCGAATAATTTATTTTGAATTAAAAATTAAGAATTGAATAAATTTATTTAAAATATTTAAATTTAAAATATTATATATTGATAGTTAATTAACCACTACATAAGTATATCTATTAAAAGTTGTTTTTATTATACTGAACTTACTAAAATAAGATAACACATAGCTATTATTAATAATTTTTATCCACAAAATTATGTTATGGTGTTTATAAGTATAAGAAAAAGTTAAAATTATGTTAATTGACAGCATTACTTTTTATTTTAGCAGTTTTTATTGTAGAAATGTTTATCACCCTTTTTCTGTAAAAAGTATTTTATAATTTTATAATAACAAAAAACGTAAAAATCGATTCAAAAGGAAATTTGAAATATTGGTTTGATTTAATTCAAATATTATATTAAGTTAAACTAATTTTTACATTGGATTCAGACCACTCTTTAGTGAAAAAAACCTAATTAAACCGAACTGCAACCATATTCCCAAACTTTATATAAAACTTTTCAGATCTCATTTACATTATTTGTCTATTATAATCTTACAAATATACATAGCATTTAAAAAAGCTACTAAAGTCTCGTTTAAAAAATATTATTGTATGTTAATAAAAAAAAAAAACATGTTTGCTATAGGGATGGCAAAAAAATTCGCGGACACGGGTATCCGCCGGTAAAATCTGCGGCGGGTAGTTATTACCCGCGGATATTTACTATCCGCGAGTAACGGGTAGCGGGTATTTTAATACCCGCTTCTAAACGGGTCGGGTACGGGTAGTATACTACCCGACCCACGGGTACCCGTTACCCGCAAAAAATAACAAAAAAATTAATTTATATATATTTTTAATTAAATTTAATTAAAAATAAAATAAAATTATATTTTATTAGGTTAAATTTAATTAAAATTAAATTTATATTATATATATATATATATATATTTTGTAATTTTATTTAAATTTTATTTTAAAATGTATAAAATATATTTTATTTTTTATTTTTTACAGGTATCCGCAGGTACTGTGGGTTTTAAAATACCCGCGGATATTTTTTAAACGGGTACCCGACGGGTAACAGATCGGATAGTGGGTATGATTTTATCCGACGGATTGGATTGTGAGTAGGCACTATCCGTGCCCGACCCACCCATTGTCATCCCTAGCTACACACTAATAATTAGTTGAAACAACTTTGAAATATTATAAGAAAAAACTAAAAATTAACTAAAATAACATGTGAACCATAATACCTAAAAAAAGAGGTACAAAGAAGGCAAGTTTCTGGAAAGATGGTTTTGAACAAAAATTATAATTTTAGTTTAATATATTATTATTTTTTTGGTTATTTTAGTCTGATTGAGTTCTATACCAAACATATTATTTAATTGCTTTCCATGACGAATATTAAAAATGAAATTTAAAATCATGTAATTACTTATAGTGGTTTCTAATTAATTATGAATACAAAAATCATTACACTAATTATATATGAAAAAAGTTATTTATGTTCTTTAGATTAACAGTATTAAAATATGATGAGAGAATGCAAGAGTGATGAGAAACTTTATTTTATTTTATTTTTTCACAATTTTCTCTTTATTGGGTTTTGTGATGTTGGTGGTTGAAGGTGCTTATTCAAATTGATCCTGGGAAAAAAAAACTGGAGCAAGTTAAAAGAAGCAGCCAAGAGACATTGTTAAACTCAAGTGATCCAACAAAAACATTGAAGATAATTGACATCATTCAAAGGTTAGGAATTGGGCACCATTTTGAAGAAGAGATCAATGTAAAACTTGGAAAGGTAAGGGATTTCGATTTTTCTCAAGATCTCTGTTCCACTGCTCTTCAATTTCGACTGCTCAGACATAATGGCTGCCATGCTTCTTCTGGTACACTCATCTGCAACACTGGGATATTCATATTCAGTCTTTGCAAACTTAGTTTCTGAATATGTTGTTACACACACATGCTAGTTTGATTAATTAATTCCATTGGTAACAGATGTTTTCAAGAAATTTTTGGACCATAGTGGGAACTTCAAGGAATCAATTACCAGTGACATTTGGGGAATGTTAAGTATGTATGAGGCATCATATTTAGGTGCAAAGGGTGAAGAAGTGTTGCAACAGGCCATGGACTTCTCCGGTGCTCATCTGCAGAAATCACTCCCACTTCTAAGTCCTGATGTAGGGAATCATGTTGTCAGAGCCTTAACACTTCCGAGACACCTAAGAATGAGTAGGTTAGAAGCCAGAAACTACATCGAAGAATATAGCCATGTGAGCAGCAAGATGCCATATCTTCTGGAAATGGCAAAGATAGACAATGCCATGGTTCAGTCAATGCACCAAAAAGAATTAGCAGATATCTCTTGGTAATCTTGTGCTGAATTTGGATTTTTTTTTCTCTATTGTACTTTTAAAATACATTGATTTTGATGTTTAAGATATATTAGAAAGAAATTTAATACACGAACAACATCCGTATATGATTTTTACTTTTACTTGATTAGGTGGTGGAAGGACTTGGGACTTGTTGAAAGCCTTGGTTTTGCAAGGGATAAACCAGCAGAGTGCTTTCTATGGACAGTGGGGGTGTTTCCAGAACCATGTTATTCAAATTGTCGCATTGAACTTGCAAAAACCATTTGTATTTTGCTAGTTATGGATGATATTTTCGACACTTACGGCACATTAGATGAACTCGTTCTTTTTACCGAGGCAATCAAAAGGTTTGCATCTAAATTTTTTGTGAATTAAAATCAGCTAGCAAAAGGATTAACCAAAATATGAAACCTCTGTTATCATTTACAGGTGGGATCTTGATGCGATGGAACAGTTGCCTGAATACATGAAGATAAGCTATTTGGCATTGTATAACACCACCCAAGAAATTGCATGTAGAATTCAAATGGAGCACGGACAAACCGTTCTTTCTTGCTTGAAAAGAACTGTAAGATTTTGAATATCCTTACAATTTCAAACATGTATGTAACTGTATAGAAGAGTAAGAGGTTAATGAGAGAGTTTTTCTGAATTGGTGCAGTGGATAGACATATTTGAAGCTTTTCTGAAAGAAGCCAAATGGTTCAGCAACAAATATGTGCCAACTTTTCAGGAATATTTGGCTAATGGGGTGATTTCTTCAGGATCATACATGGCATTGGTGCATGCAACTTTTCTTATTGGGGATGGTATCTCAAAGGAAACCATTTCCATGATGAACCCATATCCAAGACTTTTCTCATGTTCAGGGGAAATTCTTAGGCTTTGGGATGACTTAGGAACTTCAAGGGTATTGATTTTCATTTGATTGATCTGATGTCAAAAGTACCATAATTCCTAAATATTCTAGTTCTTGCTAGTTAAAAATGTTAGAACAAGAAAGTGACACTGATGAGAAGTTGTTGATGTTTCATGTCAGGAGGAGCAAGAAAGAGGAGATAATGCTTGCAGCTTACAGTGTTTGATGACAGAAAATAATATTTCTGATGAAATTGTTGCAAGAAAACAAATAAGAGGATTTATCAGGAACTTATGGCCAGAGTTAAATAGTCTTGCTTTGACCACAACCTCTTTGCCTTTCTCAGTTATAAAGGCTTCTCTTAACATGGCTAGAACTTCTCAGGTAATTTATCAGAATGGAGATGATCAGAACACATTCACAGTTGATGATTATGTCCAAACATTGCTCTTTACACCAGCTCAAAACTATTGAGATGAAATTCATGTATCAGTTATCGATTATGTGTCACAGGATGAGAAGCTAAGTTTGTATCAACTGTTTGTAGCATTATTTTGGCTTTAATTGCCCTTTTGTTCATTCCAATCAAAACAAGTTAAATTGAAGGTGAATTTAAGTTTATCACACAATTTGTAAAATGAGTTTTCTTATTATTTTCTTAACAGAATTATTTAATAATATATATGTGATTTGATTGAAAGATTGGGGTTTTGAAAGTGTGTTTTCCTATTTATAAAATAAATGTTCTCATAACGTTTTCAAGGTAGAAATTATACTGCTTGCATGTTATGAGCTTCACAATTTATTAAATTTGAGATGCAAGATGATCCTCTGTTTAGACAATAGATGAGAATGATGGAACACAACAACCGTAATATTTAAACCCTGATTGTCATATACTTATGTTAAACTCTCGGTGAAACTAGACACCAAAAAACTTTGAACAAGCATTTAGAGATAAAAAGTATTAACATATTTAAAAGGAAAGGAAATAAATTATTGATGAATGAATTGAAGTAGAATTACTAGATCAAGTCAAGTCAGATTTAGATCACCCTAAAAGGTGAGACGAGTCTGAAACATGAGGCGGATTTAAATGTTAATACAAACTCTCCATTTCTATTAAGTTTGATCATGTTTGAGTAAATCTACGGATGATTGTGTCCCCATTTTTTTTATAAATTTACCCTACATTTTAAATAATTTGAATATTAAGTTATTAGTTATATTTAAGTATAGATAGACATGAAAAATATTTTATGCATAATAAGTGTTGTGAACAATTGATTTAATTAGTTTCAAATTTTGATATTAAATAAGAGTGAATTGATGTCAAAAATGATGATGCTAATTGTGAAATGCTCATTGTTAGAATTTCATTTATTTCATTTTCCATGTTGATAAATTGGAACAATCCTACCAAGTGGCACAAGTTCATTTTTTTTTTATCATTGCAATGAATCAACTTAAAGAAATAAAGAAAAAAAAAGGCGGGTCGAAAACTAAGGGTGGGGAAAGATTGCACTACTCATTTCTGATCTTGAATCCCAACTTTTTTATAAAGAAAAATAAAAAAATCCGTAAACTTGGTCCTTTTCCTTCAAATTCAGAAAAGGTCCCCTTATCTGTGGGATAGACTTCTCTTTTCCAAATTTCATTTTTCAAGAAAAAGTTAAAAAAATAATTTGACAAAAGTTTTGGGAGAAAAATATGTATCAATACAATTATAATAGTAGAAAATTCTACCAAATAGGTTATTATACGATAGTATCAAGCATGTAGTTCAAGCAGATAGATAATTATATAATGGAAATTTTTAAAAATAGTATTTCAAAAGAAAATAAGAAAAACTATTACATAATATATTTCTATTCATAATTCACACAGTTAATTATGTTTTCTCTCGTGTCCGTACATATTACCTTTTGTTTTCATCAAACACACAATTATCACAGACAGATATTATAATCACAAGAAAACACATATGATAAATTGGAGTTAATTTAAATCATCCTATTTATAAAATTAAATCAATTCATAACAATCATCCATCCTTTCATAATTAACACATCATACTCAAAACATCAATTTTCTAAAGCTTATAACACAAACAAAACCCTCACAATTCATTTATATTTAATTAGATATATAATTCTACTTCTGAAAGATAAGTGTATTGAATAGAATATGAAACTTTGTACTTGTCACTGCTGAATCACTTTTACCTTTCAAGAACTATAAGTATATTATAGTTGGGTTGTATTCTAATCAAAGAGTATGACAAGGTAAATTCAATATATATCTATGAGTTCGATCTCACAACGAAGTACCATATATGAACTTTTTTTGATTCTCACACCTAGATACATTCCTCTATATGAGTCTAACACTAGTAGAGTCAAGATAATTTGATTACAATATCTGTTGTCAATACAGTCTACATATCACCACAAAGTAGTATTCATACCCTACAAATCATTACGTACACAATTCACATAATTCATACAAAATCACACCACAAAATGCAAGGATTTAAAACTATATTTTTAAGTTCATGAATATGTATTCTCACTCAACAAATGCATGTCTTGCTTTGCGAGTTACCATGTGACTTACCCAATGAAAATATGTAACTAATGCTCTCTGTCCTAACATAAAATTGTCTTGCCCAACAAAGTGCAAGCTCGCCTAGGGAGAGTACTATGACTAAATTCTTTAAAAATTTGTCCAACGAAAATCTTTTGTCCAACTAGTCAAACAAACATCCCGCTCTGAGGTTTTTTATATTTTCATTTTCCCTCAACCACTCTTTTACTCGTTGAACGAACATATTTTCTAGCACCCCTTTTGAAAAGCTCTCACAATGAGTGTTAAATTGCCCAAAGAAAAAAAGTGTTGGAGTTCTTTAGAAAGTAAATTATATGAAAAAAGTGTTAATTTGCCTCACCTTGAGAGTATGTGTTGAAAATCTCACATCGACTATAAATACATAAAATTTACAATGTATATATATATATATATATATATATATATATATATATATATATATAAGCCAATTTTGAAGAATTGGGTTAAACTTAAACTCCACTTTCTTAAGATGTTATCACAACCATATGATGTAAGCAAAACTTTGATTTTTCAATTAAATGAAATTAACACACAGGATCTTCAATTTACATGATACTTAATATTCCCAGATTCACGGAGAACTAACCTGGATCCATTGTGTAGTTTCTTCCTGTCAATTATTTCTCCCTCCTCTTACTCCTCTATAATGTCTTCTTGATGATATAGAAGTTGCAGGATGTTTTTCTCTGTCAGCCACAGTTTCTTTTCTTTTCTGAGAACGATACTTTTCTCTTCACTTTTCAGAAACTTATATTTTACACAAGTAAAACTTTTTCCTCTTTTAATGATATTTTAATTAACTTTAATAAAATACCAAAATGTCCTTTTGGAGTGAGAAGAGAGGGATTAATTTTAATAACTCTAAAATAATCCCAATAACTTTAATACCTTATATTCTAATAATCATCACATTAGAATCTTTACATTAAAGTTATACTTTAAATTACATGAACCAATGTTAATTATTAATATAATTTAACATTCTCCCACTTGGTTCATGTGATGACTTGAAGATCTAAAATAAACTTTAAGTGCGCACCATTCATTAGAATTATCAAGTCATCATCCTTATATGAATTGAAATGATCGGATCATGGCGGGCAAAAGTCATGATCGACAAGATTCCTTCCATGTATCACATAATCAAAACAACTCAACATAACTTTAATCAATCTTATAACTTTCATGTCTCTAAAGGAGATCTATCATGTCACCACAATCAATAATACATATATATAACTTAATGTGGATAACAATAGAATAAAGAGAAACATAACTTTAATTGAATTCACAAGTGTCATGACAGTACAAGCATATAACTATACATATCCATATAGATAGATAGCATCATCATGTTAACATTGACTTATCCATAATGCCCATACTTTCAACATGGCCAATAAAAGTTTTGGGCGGTAGTCCTTTAGTTAACGGATCTGCTATCATTAAATCCGTACCAATATGCTCAATCAACACTTTATGTTTCTACACTTCTTCTTTGACCGACAAGTACTTCAAATCCATGTGTTTAGCACCCTTTGAGTACTTGTCATTTTTAGAGAAGAAGACGGCTGCGGAATTATCACAATAAATCCTTATCGGCCTAGCTATACAACCAATAATGCCAAGCCTCGATACAAAGTTCCGCAACCACAAAGCATGAACCGTGGCCTCAAAGCATGCCACGAATTCAGCCTCCATGGTGGAAGTAGCAATGACTGATTGTTTTGCACTTTTCCAAGAAATTGCTCCTCCAGCCAAAAGATAGACATACCCAAATGTGGATTTTCTTGAATCCACACACCCAGCATAGTCTGAATCCGAATAGCCAATCACTTCGAGATGATCTGACTTTCTATAAGTGAGCATGTAATCTTTGGTACCTTGTAAGTACCTAAGAAATTTCTTTGCAGCTTTCTAGTGATCCATTCCGGGATTACTTTGATATCGTCCTAACATTCCAACAGAAAAACTGATATCTGGCCGAGTACAGGTTTGAGCATACATCAAACTCCCAACCACTGACGCATAAGGAATGAACTCCATGGCCTTTCGTTCCAAATCATTCTTGGGACATTGCATTTGACTAAACTTGTCCCCTTTTTGAATTGGAACTATTCCAGGAGAACATTTTTCCATTCTGAATCTCTCTAACACTTTGTTAATATATCCTTTTTGAGACAAACTTAACAATCCTTGTGATCTATCACGGAATATTTCTATTCCTATCACATAAGATGCCTCATTCATATCTTTCATTTCAAAGTTGTTAGAGAGAAACTTCTTTACATCATGTATCATACCAATATCATTAGCAGCAAGAAGAATATCATCAACATATAGGACTAAAATAACAAACTTACTCCCACTGACCTTTATGTATATACACCGATCAACAGTGTTCTCTACAAAACCATACGAAGTTATGGTATCATTAAATTTTAGATACCATTGTCGGGAAGCTTGTTTTAGTCCATATATTGATTTCTTTAATTTACACACCAGATTTTCTTTTCCTATCATGGTGAAACCTTCTGGTTGGTCCATATAAACTTCCTCTTCTAAGTCACCATTTAGAAAGGCGGTCTTTACATCCATTTGGTGAACCTCTAAACCATAATGAGCCACCAAAGCCAAAACAATTCTCAAAGAGTCCTTCTTAGAAACAGGAGAGAAGGTCTCTTTATAGTCAATGCCATCCTTTTGAGTGAAACCTTTGGCGACTAATCTAGCTTTATACCTTTCAATATTGCCTTTTAAATCATGTTTAGTCTTAAAGACCTATTTACAACCGACTCTTTTTGAACCTTTAGGCAATTCAACTAGATCCCATACTTTATTGTCGTCCATTGATTTCAATTCTTTTTTCATAGCATTCAACCAATTCTCCGAATTGTTACTTTCCATGGCTTGTCTAAAAGAGACTGGATCCTCATCAATGCTTAAGTCACATTCATGTTCAACAGAGTAAACCACATAATCATTCGAAATAGCAGGTCTTTTCTGCCTTACAGACCTTCTTAATGCTGCTTCTTGTGGTTCCTCTATCAATTGCTCATTTATGAGTTGTTCATTTGTGACTTACTCATTGTCAACTGGCTCAACATTTATATGTTCATTTTGTGGGATTGGAACATTAACTTGTTGTCTCTGCTTGTTGTGTGACTGTGATACAACAAGAGGGATAACAACTTCAGAAGAGACATTAAGTGTAGAAACACTATCAGTATGCTCTTGAATGTCCACTATTCGTGATTCCTCACTCCCACTAAATTGACCATTTTCAATGAACTGAGCATTTCCAGACTCAACTATTCTTGTACTATGGTTAGGGCAATAAAATCTATATCCCTTTGACTTTTCAGGATAACCGATGAAGTAACCACTAATGGTTCTTGCATCAAGCTTCTTTTCATGTGGATTATATAACCTTACTTCTGTTGGACATCCCCAAACATGAAGATGTCTTAAACTGGGTTTCCTTCCAGTCCATAGTTCATAAGGAGTTTTAGAAACTGCTTTGCTAGGAACCCTGTTAACCAGATATACAGCAATCTTTAATGAATACATCCACAAAGATAAAGGGATATTACTATGACTTAACATACTCCTAACCATATCCATAAGAGTACGATTCCGCCTTTCTGCTACACCATTTTGTTGTGGTGTACCGGGTATTGTATACTGTGCACAAATACCCCGACTTTCAAGATACTTTGCAAATGGACCTGGACATTGTCCACTCTCATCAGTTTTTCCATAATATTCACCACCTCTATCAGATCTCACCACTTTTACTTTTCTATCTAATTGCCTTTCCACCTCATTTATGAACACCTCAAGAGCGTTCACTGATTGAGATTTTTCATGCAATAGATATATATAACAATAACGTGAGAAATCATCAATAAAGGAGATAAAATATTTTTCACCATTCCAAGATTTAGTGTAAAAAGGACCACAAATATCAGTGTGTATTAACTCAAGAAGTTGACTGCTTCTTGTGGCGGGATGCTTTGATATGTGTTTTGTTTGTTTACCCTTAATACAATCAATACATACATCCCAGTCGTCAAAATCCATTTGAGGTAAAATTTCATTTTTCACTAACCTCAACATCCTTTCTTTGGATATGTGACCCAATCTTTTATGCCATAAGAAAGCAGAACATTCATTTCCTACACTAGAATTTCTATCAACAACATGTTCAACATTAAACAGGGATTCAGAAAAATTAACATCAAGATTTAAACGGTATAAACCATCCAATAATGTACCAGAACCATAATAGTACGAAAGTTTATACAAATGAAAAATACCATTTTCAATCCTAAAGTTAAAACCTAAACAATCCAACTTTGCAACAGAAATCAAATTCCTAGCACAACCAGGAACATAGAGACACTTTTCAAGATTCAGACAATAGCCAGTGTCTAGAATCAATCTGTAAGTCCCAATTCCTTCTATCCGTGCCTTCATTCTGTTCCCCATATATAAATACTTTTCAATTCCTTTTATGGGCTGGATTGAAAGGAATCCCTGCATAATATTAGAAACATGAGTGGTAGCTCCAGAATCCAACTACCAGGTATTATTAGGTACTTCAATAATATTTGCTTCAAAACTTACAGAAACATAAAAAGTACCTTTCCTTTCGAACTAAGATTTTCTTTTCGGACAATCTTTCTTGAAGTGACCTACTTTCTTACAAAAGAAACATTTCTGGTCCTTCTGGATACTGCCCTTATTCACTTTCATTGGGGCTTTGTCCTTCTTGTTCTTCTTTCCTGATTTACCTTTACTGAAGCTAGTACCTTCATGAGTTGTGAGATGGACAGAATGATCTCTCATTTTCTTTAATCTCCCTTCCTCTTGTACCAACATGGCTTTGATTTCTTGAAAGTTCCACTTGTCCTTAATAGTGTTGTAATTCACTTGGAACTGGCCAAATTCAGGAGGAAGAGAGTTCATGATGAACTGTACTAGAAAGGACTCATTCACCTCCATTCCCATTGACTTCAACCTTGCTGCTATATTAGCCATTCCTGTTACATGTTCATGTACGGGCTGCGACCAATCAAACTTTTTGGTAGTCAACTCACTCATAAGGGTTCCCACAATAGACTTGTCAGTTATGTCTGATTGTGAGTACTCCTTGATCATTTTCATAAATTCCTTTGCGTTTTCCGCTCTGGGCATGGAAGGCTTTACGTTCTCTGCCATAGACATACGCATCAAGTTTAATGACAGCCTGTTAGACCTATGCCAAGCCTCATAAAGAGACTTCTCATAATTTGTATTGGTCTCTATAACGGCTGCGGGCATTTCATCCATCACAATAGCCATATCCAAGTCTAGAACACCCAGTTGGAACTAGATTTGTTCTGACCAATCGGCATAATTTAGCCCATTAAACTTGACAACATTGTTGCTCAAACCTTTAAATTCATGTAAGCTGGAAATAATACACAAGCTCATACATTAATGCTTTGATTAAAATTTATGGATTCAAACAAATTACTACACTAGTCATACATTCAAGTTCACCTTTGGGTGACACTTAAACTGATAGGTAGTCAATAAAGTCATTCATTTAAGTTCACCTTTGGGTGATTCTTAAACTGACAAATTGCATATATACTTTAATAACAATCAATCATACTTTAAGTCTATATGTATGCTATCTTTGGATATACAAACATATACTAAGTACATGAAATGTCTCACTTTAATGTCATCAATTATAAACTATGGTTCACCTTTGAGTAATCCATAACATCCTTTCATCAATGACTAATTACTCTCCAAAATTCAACTTTATTGAATTTCCTTCTTTCAAATACATATAATTCATAAAACAAAATTATATCATGCATGTCAGTAAATACACTTTTCAAATTAAAAGTATATGAAACCTTTCAACTTTTAATTCACATTTGAATTTCCAAACAATGCATAACAATGTTTAAAAAAAATAAAAAAATAAAAAATTTAACACGCAACAGTAAAATTTCTTTACTGTGAGAACATGGGCACAACCATAAAGTTGCTTTTTAACAAAATAAATTCCTGCGGCTTCCAAAAGAAATTCACGTTACCGTGAATGTTCTTTCTTTCATCAACGTTTTAACTTTTGGCAAAAAATTTTGTTACTGTTGCACGGAATTTTCAATTTTGGCATAAAACAACTTTAATGAACTTTACTGTTGTGCACAAATCAAAAACACATTCATGCGATAATAAAAAAAAATTGCTTTATGTCCAAACTTAATTCCCACGGCGGCAGAAAATCACGTTATAGTGAATTTGATTCACTTAGGAATTAAAATTGCTTTAATGGGATAAACTTGTAGCTTCCTTGATAAATTCACGTAAAAGTGAATTGAAGTATTCTTTCATGCCAACAAAAACAATTAACATCTGAAAATTTAAAATCCCTAAATTTTATAATTCAAAAATTAGGGTTTTAAAATTGGAAAAAATTATCATTCATGGAGTATCATAAAATTCAGAACTTGGCTCTGATACCACTTGTAAGCAAAATTTTGATTTTTCAATTAAATGAAATTAACACACAGGATCTTGAATTTACATGATACTCACTATTCCCAGATTCACAATAAAGGAGAACTAACCTGGATCCATTGTACAGTTTCTTCCTGTAAATTATTTCTCTCTCCTCTTACTCCTCTTTAACGTCTTCTTGATGATATAGAAGTTGTAGGATGTTGTTTTTCTCTGTCAGCCACAATTTCTTTTCTTTTCTTTTCTGAGAACGATACTTTTCTCTTCACTTTTCAGAAACTTATATTTTACACAAGTAAAATTTTTTCCTCTTTTAATGATATTTTAATTAACTTTAATAAAATACCAAAATGCCCTTTTGGAGTGAGAAGAGATGGATTAATTTTAATAACTCTAAAATAATCCCAATAACTTTAATACCTTAATTATTAATATAATTTAACATATGAAACCTATCATAACAAGATTTATTGTTTGTTAAACTTACCATACAACTTGTTATTGAACCATTTATTAATGTTTAATTTTATGCTCGAAATGTATAAATATATATATGAGAGGAAATATATTAGAGATTTCGATTAGATATAAAATAAATTCTTATAAATCAATTTTAAAAAGTTAAGCTAAACATAAAATTTCATAATTAACACTCACTTTTCATCATACACCGAAAACAAATTTATGACTATGACGAAAAAAATTGTAAATTTTAACAATTAAAAACAGTCACAAATAGATTTTGTTAGCTGTTAAAATAATCATCAAAATTGTATATGTTAACAAGAGGTTGTGATAGGAATATTTTAACCGGTATTTTCTCTAGGAAAAGAAAAAAAAAATCTTAGTGGTTAAAACCACCACAAAATTTACTTTTTTTTTTCTTTTATTTTACTCTTCTTTTTAATCTTTTATCATATTCTAACGATTAAAAATCACCACACAATATTTTATATTTTATTAGCATTTATTATTTATTAAAGGTTTTGAATCTTTTATCATATTCTAACAATTAAAAATCGTCACAAATCATTTAATTTTCTTATGAGGATAAACACATTAGGAAACTAACCTTCAAAAATGGCACAGAAACTTCTCCTCCACAGCTTTTTCCACAAAATCAGAGCTTTAAATACATGGATAATATCAAACGAAAGGGCGGGAAAGAAGAACAAAGTAACGAAATCAATGGGGATTTCATACAGTTATATCAAATTCAAAGCAATTAACTGAAACTGAAAGTAAACCCTAAATTAATTATTTACTTTATATATTTTTCTTGTTTCTTTTATGCACTTTTTTTGTATTTTTTATTTTAAATTTGAGACACATACAATCTTAAATGAATTCTATGTCCTGTAATATCTTAATTTATAAATATATTTGTAGAATCAATTTATAAAATTTTAATCATAAATTCATGAGAAAAAAATTCTACAACTGAGGATGAAATGATTTCAAAGAAAATATATTTATAATTTAAAAGAAAATGAAAAAGTTAACCACAAATGGGGGCATGCCTGTATAAATAGAACAACCCGAACAATATTTTCAATTGTGCATCAACGAAAAAAGTCGGGTCTAATTATTCAAACCAAATTGTTTTCATGTCTAGAACTATACATAAAATAGCTTTTGTTATCGACATGGAGAGTGGGAAAGTAAAAGAAAATATATAGAAAAAGAGAGAAAAAAATATAAAAGATGAAAGTTTAGTTTGTATTAGAAAAGTAGAATGAAAATACTTTTGTTGTGTATATTATTAATATTTTTTTATTATATTTACAATAAAGCATTCTAAAATAAAAAATGGACAAAATTAGTTATGATTAAAATGTAAAAGAAAACATATAGATTTATAAAAGATCAGGTTGTACATGAAAACCCATTTTTGTCTTTTTCTTACTTTAAGGAAAGCAAGCAGCACCACAAGTTCTGTTTTCGGGAACTGTGTTAATTCGTAATACATGGCCCACTAAGCATGTTGTTTTGCAGTCTTTCTCCAATAAAAGATTGTAACATATTTCCTTTTATAGAATCTATTGCTGTTTTCACTTACTTGGAGAAGAGGAACTGAACGACAGTGAACGAATGAATTTCAAGGATTTGGAGTTGAGCGTGAATTTCTTTAATTAATAAAAATTAAAAATTATTAAAATATCTCTAATTATTAAAGTAATATGAAATGATAATTATTAATGTTATATTTAATTGTAAAAATATTTATAAAAAGTAAAAAATTAATGTTAATTATTATTATTATTATTATTATTATTATTATTATTATTATATTCAAGGGTGAAATGATAAATGTTGAAATTTTTTTTGCAAATCTGTACATAAATAAAAGATTAAAAAATTTAGGTATTCTACAAATTCGCATTTTTAAAAGTGTACAAATCTTTAAAAACGAACATAAAAATAATCTGAAATCCATCTTCACAATTTATGATGCAAAATAAATTAGCTTCAAGTTAACAAAGGCTAAAAATGGAACTTTATACGTGTACTAAGATTGGAGTGATTTTGTAAATTGAAAAAAAAAATGAAAATATTTATTTGTAAAAGATATATCATATTTTAAAAAATAACACATAAATAACAGTGAGTGTTGTCACAATTCTTCTTGAATCTTTGGAAGCTGAAATGGTAACAAAAACATACTAACTTCGTTTTCAATTATTAACATAGAAATTCAACTAGGGGAATCAATAATGTGAACAAAAATTGTTAATAGTAATATGATTTAAAGATAAAAGTTAATGATTTAAAAAATTATCAATTAATTATAATAATATTTACAATACTAATAATAATAATAAAGTGATGTTGCAAAACATTAAGTTGAAAAGTAAAATATTTCACTTGTTAGGAATAAAATGAGAATAAAAAATAAAAATAAAGAAATTTAAATATGAAATTATTTGGATTAAAGAAAAAAAATTAAAAAACAAAAAAATTTATAGTAAACTTGATTGATGAGAGTGGAAAACAAATTAATTGAATAATATAGTAATTTAGTAATGGTTAACTTCTAATAAAAATGAGTGCAAAATAAAACTAAAAATGATTAATTATAAAGTAATTAATTTAAAAAATTGAAAATAATTTTAAAATTTTTAATTTTTTAAATTCACTATATATAATTAATTAATTAACAAATTAGTGTTTTTGTAAAAAAATATATATACACACATAAATTGTTCTAACAAAAATTATGCCCACATATTTTAGTCAATACACGTACGTCCTAAATCTTAAAAATATAAATTAAAAACAAAGAATTAATCTTTTCATTCATATTATTGGCTAATGTTTCAAAAAATAAATAAAACAAAATACAGTGATCACTGTTTATTGAAGTTATAAATACATATTATATAAAATAAAAGTTGCAATATGTATATAATAGGGCCCATGATTCATTACGCTGGGGTAATATATGACTAGGTTATCTCATTTTTATTTTTTTATAAAAAAAATAAACATAAAATGATATTTTAAAATTTCAAAAGTTATCTCATGTTTTCTTTATAAACAAATCCTACAAAAAATGATATTTTAAAATTTTAAAATAATGAAACTTAATCATTTTAATATTTAAATATTAAAATATAAATAGAAGTTTTATAAAAAAGTTTTATCATTTAAAAATATATATTTTTTATAAATCACATTTTTAGAGTTTTTTGAAGATGGAAAACCGTTAGAATGATTCTCGCACGACTTCTTTAATTTTGATTTGTTAGCTTCTTCATTAGAATAAATTGGTTTTTTGTTTATTTTTCTTAGTTTTTATTTCTTTTCTTGCATATGAGTTTTTTAGTTTGTATGTGGTGTTCAATTCTTCTATAAGATTCTTTGTTGATCAATAGTCTAATGCTGTTCAATTATTTGTGTTATGTAATATGCATGAGGATGGTGTGTACTAATCTAAGGTGAATTAGACTTATAAGTTTCTTTAGTTTATGCATTAATATATGAATTCATTATTAGAGGTTATCTCGATGCTTCGATGAGAGTAACAAGAAATTATAGTCTATGAATTTTACCTTAACCTAAGATGAGAATGGACTAACATTGTGAGTGTTAGAGTTAAACTCATTAGCAATAATTTTGTAAAATAGTAAAGACTTATTTGTAGGAAAGCAAGTTTCATTTTATTAGTGCCTTTTTATCAAAGAATATGATGATTAGTAAAACTTGGACCTTTGCACAAGTCTCACTCGTGTTTAGCCACCAGCTTTCTCCAACAGAGGACACTATAAGCTGTCAAAATGGGTTGTAACTCGCGGGCTAACACGGCTCATCACGGGTTTGAATCAGATCATTTTTTTTTATGCAGGCTAGTTTTCAACCCGGCTCACTTAGAACCCGATTCACCGGTTTGAACCTGTGATAAGCCGGGTTGGCTCACTAACCCACCTAATTTAATTTAATTATTTATTATTTTTTGTTTCAATATTATTAGTTAGCATTTTTTTATTATATTGTAGATGATGATAAAGAAAATGTTTCAAGAGAGAAAAATATTATAAATTTATCTATTCAAGACTCTAATATTAGAAATGGACAAGTGATACAAAAATTATCAATATTAAAAACTTATTTATTCGCCTTTTGTATATGTTTTTGGATTACGCTTGAATTGTATGATATTTTTTTTTAATTTTGAATTGTCTTTGGAGTTTAACATCATCTTTATAGTGACGTTTATTTGGATTTGAATTAAAAAAAAGTGTAATTATTTTATTTAAAAAAAACTTATAATTAAATGAACTAGTGAGCCTACCCATTTAACCCGTCAACCCGTTTAACCCACCAACCCGTGGTGGATTGAACGAGGTTCAAATTTTTTCAGCTCATAATAACTGAGTCGGATTGGATTGGTTCACTAAGTGATCAACCAGTGGTGGACCGAGTCAGGTTGAGCCGAGTTATCCATTTTAACTGCTAACAATAAATATGATTCCAAATATAGTAAAAAACAATTCACAACAAACAATGTTTTTCTAATAAAATAACTCAAGTTAAAAAAAAACATGGATACTTGCGGAAAATGATAGTATATATTAAAAATCTTGGAACAATAACATAGATTTTTGAAATAAAAACATGTCGTTTGTGAGTGATTAAAGAGATATCTTTATAAAAAGATGTGGAAAATGTTAGATTGTGGACTAAAATATATTAACAATGAAGAATCAAATCTTATCATATAATAAATTATTTCAATTATATTAAGGGAAGTATGTGGAAATGTTTTTAAATTAACCATTAGAAATAATATAAATGAAAACATAGTATATAATCTTTTAACTGTAAAATATTTTAGATTTTTTTTATTATTTTTCTTAATGGAGATAAAGAAAAAGAAATAAAAATAATACATATGTGCTCGCATATTAATATTATAATAAATTAAAATATTATATATTATATTTACACTGTTAATATTTTGTAATTTATATATATATATATATATATATATATATATATATATATATAAAATCCAAATTGTTGAAAGAAAAAATAGGTTGATTTTAGTATACAAATATTTATTCGTAACATATGTTTAATGATATATATTCTTTTATAAAATGATAAATTTTAAAAGTTATTGATAATAAGGAAGTGGTGTGACTAAGAAAGAAATTGAAAGCACAATAATTCACTTATTTTGGAATAGTAGTCCCCCCTCTAATTATGGAAGACATTGGGCCTTGTTCTTTTTAAATGGAATCAAGTTGGTAAACTAAAAACAAAACATCAATAATTATGGTTCTTTTTCTTTCTAAATGGAATCTGACTTTCGAGCTGGATATAAAATTCTAGGTGGAATCGACCTAATTTTAATTATTATTACTATTATTATTATTATAATATTTTATCTTTTATCTTTTATCTTTTATTTTATAATTTCTATAATTGATAACTTATTACTAGTTTATTTAAATTTAGAAAATAAAGTTAAATTAGGCGGATCATGAAAGAAAAAATGTTTTTCGAAAAAAAGCTATAAAAAACTTTTAAAAAGTTATTTTTATTATCATAAAATTTCATCTTCCTGAAATCATATGTTTTTGTATTCATTTTAACTTTTTTTGTTCTTTGTTTTTATGACAACATCGGATTGTGTAGAAGGTACATATGAACTTTTTATACACTACATGTTTTTAATCTAGTGGTGGTGCTTTTTATTTTTAACGATAAAGTTATTTGGATTTAAAAAAGGAAGAATTAATTTATGTTGGAACGGTGGAAAACGAGGGTTTAAACCTAGGCAGCGATCGAACGATAATGTCTTTCTGCATCGAACGTTACGAACACACACTAACAACCCTGCAGCACTGATGTCAGAGAACGACCCAGCAAGACACGAACATCAAGCTCTTTGCACCGAATGGTCAAGGAGGTGAGCAAAGAAAGAGAGAGTAAAACTCAAATGCACATCAATTTTCATATATTCACACTGATTCCAAAATCAACTATTTACAAGTACATTGGTTCAATATTTATAAAATGAAAAACAACTGCCAAGGACAATTAAACAACAAGTGTCCTGGCCAACTACCTAACGGTCTCAGCTTAACTTTAACAGGATATTTAGATAAAAAAAATTAAGAGTTAATATTGACGATCTTAGTTTTAATCCATGATTTAAAAAAAATGTATAATAATTTATGAGACAATTGATTAAATTAATGTTGGAAGTCTCATATCGACTAGAGATAAGGCCAATTCAATGTATATAAGTGGGTGCAAATCTCATCTTACAAGCCGATTTTGTGGGATTGAGTTAGGCATTAAAATTCACTTTCTAATATGGTATCAGAGCCATGATTAGAGCTTATCCTAGTGAGTTCTAAGTGGGTATTTCTGTTTTCACCTATTGTGCCGTTATTGGACCACCCAATATCTACTATCACGCACGAGATGTCTATACCTTGGCGTGAAGGGGGTGTGTTGAAAGTCTCACATCGACGTGCAAACCTCACCTTACAAGCCGCATCCCACGGGAGTGTGTTGGAAGTCCTAAGCCGATTTTGTGGGGTTAAATTAGACTTTAAAACTCACTTTCTAATAATTAAATGTTGATAAGGTATTGATGTTGTCTTTTAGATTTTGAAAGCACGCGTCTTATCTTTAATAGTAGGTTTACCATTTTAAGGAATAAGAATTAATATCGATTCTTTAAACAATGATGAGTTGTTGAAGTAATATTTTTTAAAATATGTGTTTCATTTATAAATTCAAATTATTTATATATGTATATAATAGAATAATGTGATTTTTTATTGATATTTATTAAAAATTATTAAAATAAAGTATTTCATGTCATTTAATTATTTATTTAAAATAAAATGTAATATCTCATTTAATAACATGAACTATTTCATAATTAATAATCTAAAGATATATAATCTTAAAATAAAATTAGAGTATATTATTATACTTATCTCAGTAATATAACTATAACAATATAAGATATGTAACTCAAGGAAACTATAAACAAGATAAAGAGACTAATAGCATTTTAGAAAAGATTTGTATAACTAAAACTATAGTCATAAAACTAATAGTTACATCATTATCTCTTTTTTAGGGGTTAATTGACTCTTGTTTCTTTGTCTACTTATATCAATAAAGGTAATCATTATTATAAAAGAACAAAAACATAAAATAGATCAATAAAGAGAAAAGAATAAACTAATATACAAAAGATACATAATATATCAAATAAACATGAAGCAATCAAAATAATTTTAAAACACAAGTCTCATCATTAAAGATTAGAGGTGTCAACTTGACTTATGTCCCAAGGGCTAGCCCTAAACATAATTGAAAAAGTCTCCTTTTAGGAGACCTCATCACGTGAGGAAAAAAAAGTTATATCCTCCAAAGTCTTCTCTTAAGTGGATTAGGATTAGAATTAAAGTGAATTTAACCTTACTATAAGATTTTAATTAAATATTAGAAACAATACGATTTATGTACACATATAAAATTATATATTTTATTATATAGTATAATATGTTGTAAATTTATTATATTTAAATCAATATCTTTATATCATACTTATTATTATGTTATTAAATAAAATATATAATATATAATTTAATACATTATAATCTATTTATTAATTTTATCAATTTCTTAAAGAAAAAACTTATAGCATTTAATAAAGGAGTGCGTAATACATTATAATAAAGTTTCAAACATGATTATTAAATATATTTATTATCATTATATATATATATATATATATATATATATATATATATATATATATATATATTATTATTAAAGAGAAACAAATAATTGGTAGAATTTGAGTATCAATTTAAATCACACATTAAAAAAAAACAACATATAATAATAAAAAAATCCATAAAATTATTATTCATAAACTCATTATATTAAATTTTCAAATTAAGATGTCATATTTAATTTTGAGTTAGATCTAGGTAAATTTTTGGCACAACAAAAATAAATTACTATCTTATATACTTTAAAAATATTTTTAAACAATCAAGAAAAATTAAATATGTTTAGCCACTCAATGATTTCAACATCTTATGTTGCTACTTAATTTTCCTATATAAGCAAGCAAGTTTATTGAAACTTTTTATAAAGTCTATCCGATTCAAATGTTTGTATATATCTTTGAGAAATTAAAAGTGGTTAGATTTGCAACAAAATTGGAGTTAAATGAATTTTTCTTGTACTCAAAATGAATATTTTGTCTAAAAAGAAAACTCATGGGTTAACCTTGACCTACACGATTGGATATTTTAACACATTGGCTTTTTCAATGGAGAACTTTTTTGTCCTGTGAATTTTTCTTACCTCAATCGATGTGGATCAGGGACAAACCATATGATGGGGTCAAATTGACCAGTGTAATAAAAAGTCTTATAGCTCTAATAATTTGAATATAATGCATTGATGTTGAATTGTTAGGAAATTTTTCACTTGTGACGAACTTTCACTCACAAGGTTAGTCTTTTTTCATGTCATTAGAACTCCAAATTTATTCTTTAGACAATGACCTCATCATCTAACCCATTCATCTCTATTTGAGTTTAAATGGTTAATAGAGTGTTTAGATAATTTCCATTATGAATCTTTACTTTAAGGTTTAATCATTTAAAACATCCCTATTTATGTAAGGTTTTCTCAATTTAGGTCCTCATTTTGTAAAATGTCTCAATTAAGTCTCTAAATGTGAAAAATTGGATCAATTAAGGGTCTGCCGTTAAATTGGGTGGATGGCGGCGTTAAAATTGAGTCTACGTGATAGGGTGACATTATCAACTTTTACTGACGTGACAAAGTTTAGTGTACTGAGTTGAATTTATTTTATTTACATATTTAAAAAACTTAAATGTAATCAAAACCTAACGTTATTTCCAATTTCCTTTTTATTAATTTATTTTTAAAATCAGAAGCTTATTATTTTTAATTCTTTTTGTCATATAATCAGACATTTCATTGACAAGGTGTTGCTGCTCTCACCAGCCCAGTAACCCTAAGGTGGCATCCACCACCATCTCCATTGATGCGCCAGCCACCAACAACCACCGTGAAATCCCAAATCCGCGAAATAAAGGAATCCAAAACGGCAAAAAAAAAACAAATTCAAGAGACAATCATGAAACCAAAAATAATTCCTTTCAAACTCAATTACAGGAATCAGATTCCAAGACATAAAATCCCAGAGGTTTTCAAACTCCAAAAACCCAAACATTTCTGCTACGAGAACGCTCTCACTGCGCCTTTGTCGCGACTGGTTCAACGAACTCGAGACTTCCTCCCTATGACCACCGCGCCAGAACCCAAGGAAGAGATAGGAAAAAACAGAGCCTCCAACTTGTGAAACGAAGCAAGGCCAAAAATGATTTTGGGAAGGAGAAGTTTCTAAACGAAAAGAAAGAAAGGAGAAGACGAAGGTGGTGCTCGTGCTCCCCTAATCCGTGTGAGACGAAGAACCTCAGTTTTGTCTGAGAGAAAGAATGAACAGAGAAGGAGAAAAATCCAAAACTGGGTTCGATTTTTCTTGCTGCCGACAAAATCTCCATAACCGACTTCGGAGGCGTTGGCGACGGCCGCACTCTGAACACGAAAGCCTTTCGAGCGACTGTGTACCGCACTGAGCACCTGAGAAGGCCCGACAACATGGTGTTGTACGAGCCTCGAGGTGTGCACTTGACTGAGAGCTTCAACCTCACAAGCCACATGTTGTTCTCTTGCAACCTCCAATATGGCTGTGAAGGAAGAGAACCCAAAATTGGAAAAAGACTGATTAGGGTTCTCTCAGTCTTCCATGGGAATTAACTAAAGTTTGGAAAATAAATTAGGTGTTTTGATTTCATTAAGTTTTTTTTTAAATATGTAAATAAAACAAATCCAACTCAGCACGTTACCTCAGTAAAAGTTGATAATGTCACCTAGTCACGTATATCAAATTTTAACGCCATCCACCCAATTTAACGGCAAGTCCTTAATTGATCCAATTTTTCACATTTAGGGACTTAATTGAGACATTTTACAAAATGAGGACCTAATTGAGAAAATCTTACATAAATAGGGATGTTATAAATGATTAAACCTTACTTTAATCCACACCCTAAGAAACATACTTCACAAGGATTTTCTCCCTTGGAAATCCAATCATCCTCACAATTCATGTCTCATCAGGTTCCAAAAGTCAATATCATCATATTAAAATAATTTATACATCTATAAACTTCTCACACAATCTTCCATACAATTCAAAATACATAATGGAAATCATCCTACTACCTGTGATGGCATACCCCTTGCCATGACCTAGCACATTCATGAAGAGTTGGAGGCATCTATGGAAGATGAGCCTAGTCTCTTTCTCTCGGGCCATCTTAAGTCATCATGAAGATTTAGTAGAGTAAGAATAATTTTGGGCCTTGTATTTTGGGCCAAGTAGTCTAGATTTTATTTGGGCTTTGTATTATAGGCCTGATAGTGTAGGATTTCAATTGCGCCTTGTATTTTGGGCCAAGTAGAATAGGTTTTTGACCAAACAAGTCAACAAAGGGCCAAGGCCCAACGAGCTCAATAATCACCCAACTAAAGTATGAAGCTCCCATGATTTAATTTGATTTTCTAGTACCCAACAATCTTGATTGGTGTTTGGCGACACCATGTCAATGAGTTCTTTGACTTTGATGTCACCTAACGAGAAGAACCTTCACCCAATGTTAGCCAAATCATAGAAATCATTGTCTAAGTCACTAGTACAAAAACAACATATAACGTCGAATATTTTTTGCCTTTCACGTCGAATTCGAGAACGATGTTATAGCGAGAGACGTTAAATTTACGTTGAATTTTTTAAATTCGACGTTAATTTAACGTCGAATTTTGTCAATATACGACGTTAATTTAACGTCAAATTTTGTTAATATACGACGTTAATCAATTTTTTATATATTTTTTAATTAATTGTGATCCTTTTTTACAGTTCTATGAGACCTGAAAAGCAGAAAAAACAAACAATTTTCAGTTTTTGGTATTTTATAAAGCATGAACTAAGACAATAATATAGGATCAATCAAAGAACATTAACAAACAACAAAGAAGTTCAATCAAACAACAAGTTCAATCAAACAATAACAATAAACAAGTTCAACCAAACAACAACAACAACAAACAAGTTTAAAAAAAAAATAACAAACAAGTTATCAACAAATAAGTTCTTCAAAACGAAAACGAAAACTAACCTGGGTTCATCGGAATAAAGTGTTGCTTCCAGTGAGAGAGAAAGCAGAATGCGCCTATGAAGGACAAGAGCACGAAAATAATCGGTGAAAACAAACGAAAATCATACCCAAAGTAGTTAATTAACATGCATTTGTATCAAAAGAAAGAAAGATTACATGTGATGGTCGTCAAACTTCGTTCAAAAAAAGTTTGAGTAGAGAAAGAGGTCTTGCGCGCTAAGATAAAGTGAATGAATTTTCAATCTCCCGCTCAATTTTTTTTTGAATTCACTAACCTTTTAACGTCTAACACTGAGACATTCGACGTTTTATATTATTTTACGTCGAATTACAATTCTAAACGACGTTTAATAATTGTATTTATTTACAAAAATGCCACCGGTCATTTTTAACGTTGGCTATTGAGTGATTCGACGTTAAACGCATAACGTTATACACTGTTTTGTACTAATGAGTGGTGCTTGCCAATATAAGAAAACGTAAAAATTCTCCTTTTAAGCTTGATTTGTGTAATTTGGCACCCCTTGAGCTAATCTTAACTAATAAACATTTTTATAATCGTAAAATTTGTGCTTTTTAACTCAACCAGTATCATATTACCCAATTTAAATCTCATAGATGCATTCATAATAATAACTAAACTAGAATTTCATACTTCATACAATTTCAGAGCTCAATTCCATAAATCAAAATTTATTAATCAAGCATGTTTTACCACAATATTACAAAATTCAAAAAGTTAATGTAAGTACTAAACTAGTTTAATATTAATTCTAAGCTTAAGATTTCACAACTATCAATTTTAGTCAACAATTAGCACAAAACAGGCATACCACCAAAGTTAAAAATTTTAGCTTCCCTAACCTATAATAACACCCTAAACTTCTAATTTACTGACACGTCTCCAATTTCACAATATGTTCTATTTACACATAGAAACATCACAAGAATTAGCAGATCACACAATTAAGATCACTCATTAACAGAAACTCATATTGATAACTCAGGTGACACATGCAAGCAAGAAGTTCACATTTAAGAGAAAAAAAGTTGACCAAGGGAAAATAGAGTCAAAATTCACTTACTTAAACAAAAAAACTGACCGAACATAAAAGAGAAGTTCATCAAGAAGATGAGTCTAACTATCTCCATTCTTTAAAGACATAAAAAGAGGATAAAAAAGAATAGAGAAAAGGTAGAAGACTTTAGAGAATTGACTTCTAGATAAATGATATATTTCAAAATAATAAAACTTGTATATAAAATTTTTATTTATACTTTCATAATTTATTATTGAAATAATCGAGTCTCATTATTTTAAAACTATTGTCGATTCTAAAATACTAATTTATAAGTTTTTACACAAATTAAGAAAGGATAAATATTTATAATAATAGTATGAATAAATTATGAATTTTAGTATTGATTAATATAAATCATAAAAAAAAGAAAATATATTAGATTTATTAATAATGTACATTACATAGTTTAATATTTTTTTGTTGAAAAATGGAAGAAATTTGTAATATCTTTATTTATATAAAAACTATTATAATATCAACGAGTTTGATATTAGTATATTAAAAGAACTTAAAATGAAATATTAGTTTTCGTTGGGAAATACTGAATTCTGGTATTTCAAAAGAAATTTAGTTATGTTTAATTATCTTAATTTTATAGAACTAATATTTGTTTAGGTTGAGTTAGTTGGATGATATAATTTGATCAGAACTTATATATGTTTTATGATGCAAATTTTAATAATGGGTGTAATAATTTTGCATATTATGACGTGGGCTGTTAGTGTCATAATAGGCTTATGAATTTATATTTGAAAATTTATTAAAGTTATTTTGTATGTGTTATTTTTTTTATAACAATTATTGTGATTTTGCTTACAAAAAAATCAGAAAATAGTCCAGGTCAAAGTAACAGTGCACAATATATTACACATAATATAGTTTATATTTTTTAGCTCTTGTTTTTGTTTGCTCAATAATATGTATATTTTCTTTTAAAAATATTTATATTGTTTTATAAATATACTTTTTAATTTTATTTTTATTTTGATTCAATCAAATGAAAGATACTACTATCTTTCTTTAGGTTTAACTTTTTTTCATAATAAAATTTAGAAATAATCTATTTTCTACTCTCTCTTTTTTTCTCTTCTTTTGTTTTATTTTATTAATAAAATTCTTGAATAAACAGTAAAAGAAATGAATCCAACTCTTCAAACATTTAAGTAGAGTTTTAGAAAATAAAGTCAATAAAACATAATAGTGTGAAAGGGGAAGGGTTAGGAATGGACTGGTCTGCCGAGTCACATTTAAATTTGGTCAAACGAAGAAATAAATGTCATGGTCAAACAGAGTCGCATTTGACGGGCACGGATATGGATAAAAAATTATTTTCATAATATAAAATTATTAAAAATAAATTGAATAAATAAATATTGTTTAAGGTTTTCTTAAATTTTACATATTTTTTTTTGAGTTTATGGCGCCTTTTCCTTATGTGAAATACATAATTTAAAGAAAAATTCTATAATTTTTGGATTTAAATATGAATTAGAATGAATTTAAGAGAAAAATAAGATGAATGTGTGATTGTGTGGATTAAAAGAAAATTGACGTCATTTGAGTAGATATAAGGTGAAAATATAAAAATTTGTGTATAATTTGTTAAGTATGTTAGATTAAAATTCTTTTAAATGATTAAAATTAGATAATTACTATTTTATCTTTAAGAATAAATATGAGATATAAATTTAAATATAAATAATAAAAATTATGTTAAAATAAAATTTGAAATTATTCTTATTATTAGCATTAATATTAATAATATTATTAAAACAATTATAGTAAGGAGAATAATTCTTCAAAGAGGAGAATGTTTCTACCTCCCATTATATGCAGAGTATCATGATGATGAATCAATGATGGAAGGAGGAAAATCAATTCTTTCTCCCTCTTTACACAGCACAAAATCGATTTTGAAAGATGGAAATAGATTCTGTCCAATCCAACACATCTGATCTCACGCATTTCTCATACATAAAATTCTATAAAGTGAAAAAAAGAACCATACGGTAATTACTATTCATCCACACAAATGAGAACCATACGTCCTTATTGCAAATCTGCTTAAGCAAATGAGAATATCACTCACTCTCATTCATTAGTCAACAGTAGATAGATATATTCAAACACACGCGTTAATTTAGAAAGAGACTTTGAAAGACTTAAATACTCTTAACACATTTTTTTTTTAAAACACTCATAAAACGTGTGAGTGGGACTGTACTCAGAGCATTAACCAGTATGGGTACAGTGAGAGTCACTCTTACTGTACCGTATAGACGCGAATCACTCAGAAATAATCGTAACCCGACTAATTACACGGTCAAAGTTTGTACGGTTCTTTTAACCGTTCGCTATGAAGCATTTACTTACGGATTAAGTGTAAAAATGATAAAATTTATAAACAAAACTGTATCGTACGGCTCTCTCAGCTCGAGAAACCGAACGGTCTATCCAGAAACAATCCTTCCAGTTCGAGGAACCGAACGGTCTATCCAGGTACGATTCTCCTAGTTCGAGGAACCGAACGGTCCTTCCAGTTGGAGGTATCAAATGGTCACCATGATCGATTATCCGGACCGAGGGCCTACCATCCAAGGCTGACCAACCGACTGAGCGTCCGGGTCCCCACCAGATTTACAACCTTGGCCAACCACATGGTTGGGTTAAAACGATAATAGCCCATTAAAGCCCCTAATGGAGGTTAAGACGTGATTGGACCGTCATCAGGCCCACGAAAGGTAAAAGCTCATTACAACTAGTATAAATAGAGATCTCGGGTATGTCTTCAGGCTAGATTACACTCGTTGCACATTATGTATTACTCTCATCCCTTGATATTACCATTCGGTCATTTACTAACTTGAGCGTCGGAGTGCCTTTGGCAGATACCCGCCTACCCGGTCTAGAGAACGAGGAGGGAGAACCAACTTGGAGAATGAGGAAACAGTAAGTAACCGTCCGGCCTTCAGCAGGTAACCACCCTTAATGCAGCAGACCGTTCAGTCTTCCACACCAGGAAAAGTGTCCAATCTCCATCGACCGTCCGGCCTTCCACACCACTCGGAACGCTCCAGGCCTCTTCATCCTGTCTTTAATACTCGACATCACATCACACCCGAAACAAGAACCAAAATAAGAAAGTAAGTGATTACATTTATTGAATATTTAAGATTTATCTATTATAACTTATTGATAACTTAATACTAATTTGAATGTCAGAATATTTTTTAGAGGTATCCACCTATTCAATTTAGAGTGTACATAAAGAAAAACAAAGAACTTAAAAAGAACAAAAGACAAAACTAAATTGTGAAAGTATATCTCTCGGTCCACATACTAAAACACTTATGTTGATTTGCTTTGTTTTAAAAATTTATATTTAAAAAAAAATCATCACGTGGTGGGGGAGAAAGAGAATATGTGACATCCCAATTATATAGCAAAGACATATATAATAAGGACGTCATCATGCATAAAACAATAAAGTAGTTAGAGACAAGAAATTTGAGTATTAGGATTAGAGTTATCCTTCAATAGTTAAGAATTTTAAAACTTTAAACATAATAAAGTTCTTCAAGATAACTTGAGTTTAATGGAATAAAGCCTAGAGAACTAAGCTGCAACATCTCTGTCTCCTTCCAAAGCTGTCTCCAAGGAAACCTCATTCTCCTATGCTCACATCTAGGTGGATGATCATTGCAAAAGAAAACACACACAAACAAGACAACAACATAAGCAAGGGTGAGCTAATTATATAAAAAGCATGCATCATAAGAATACATATATATACAAGAGTTAACTTAAATCAAACAAGATAAGACATCCATCCTAACATGTTGAGTACTAGACATGACTTGTTACACTTTAAACCGACTCGTCCGGACTAGAATGATTCCCGAGCTATGGCAGGTTATGCACTCGTGGTGGCCTCTACTGCTTTGCAAAGCCATTGCCAATGGGTTCCACCCTGTCACACTCACGAGGTTAGTCTGTTCTGCGCCCTAGAGCATACTGGAAGCCTCCAAGACTAGGACCTCCTACTACTACTCACCACATTATTCAATCCTCTCTACTTGAGAATGATTGATCATTGTAGTTTCAGGAAAATCTCCAATGTTGAGCTACCATGCAAATCATTCTACACACTACTAGGGCACCACCATGTATCCTCTCCTTGAGGATCATGGAATTACGTCCATGAACCATACTTGTTACACTTACACCAATCACAACTTTGTTTCATACATACTTTCAAACTATAATTCACACATAATACAATATACCCTTAATCATGTTGCAAAATCAAGCCACCCAAATCAGTTATATAGACATACATACGCCCTGGCAGCCAAACAACATCAAACAACTCAAATAGATGAAGAAAAATGTGAAACTCACTGAACCGGGTCGCACAGCGAACTAGGGTGCAAGGCAAGATAGCAAAAATTCGCACAGCGCACCACCCTTGGTGCGCTGAGCGAATTTCCCTGAAGGGGGAGGCAAGGCATGATAGCAAAAATTCGCACAGCGTACCACCCTTGGTGTGTTAAGCGAATTTTCCTACAGGGGGAGCCTTTCAGCTAAAATTCGCTTAGCGCACAGGGTGCGCTATGCGACTCTGCATAATCTGCAGAACGAAATTCTGCAAATTTCGAGCCTCTCACACCTTTCCTACCAACTCTAGGCCCTTTTATCAACTTCTAACACCCCCATTCGTGTATTAAGCTTAATTAAACTTGTCTAGACGATCCTAACTCTCCCTAATGCTAATCTAAAGTGACTAAGATCAAGTTTTATCTTTTACACACCAATTTCTATCACTTAAGGACCCAATTTCGATTTTACCAATTCTAACGAGCTTTAGGCCAATTTTATGATCCTAACAAGTCACAAATGACTTGTCTAGAGTACCCGAACAGACTAAATGCACCTAATACTCCAAATGCTCAAAATCACTCTCTTACTTGCCTTCAAACTATCTAAAGTATTTCTTAAGTGCCAATGACCTATCTAATTATTATCACAACAGAGTTCTTACCCCCAACACTCTTTACTACCCAATTGGTCATCGGAGAAGAATCAAATGTCTGAACGCATCAGACTGACCATAAACGCCAGTACATATGGCTACTCACAACTTACTAGACCAGGCCAGGGCTGTTCTATGATCAGGGATGTACCAACTCCGGTTTTTATGATTCCTCTATCCTACCAACAAAGTGCTCTCATCCAGATACAAGTTATTTATCTAAGTTATCCAAACTGTCCTGCGGTGTTCTAGACCCCAATTGCCTAATTTCAATACTTCACTTCCACTAACAGAACCTGAAACAGTATCTATGCACAAGCTTTCTACCTATATCCATGTTAATTTATAACCCTCACCCAAGACCTTTCCAAACATACTTAATCATAGTCAATAAATTCAACCAAGTGCTCCACAAGCAATCCCATACAGATTCATCATTTGCAAACTTCAATTCATACCAAACAGGATGTGTACAACCAAAAATATAGTCTAAAACCACACAACAATTAGGAATACAACATGCATACATTTATCAAATAGATTCAAGCAATAAATTCAAAGAAAGATAACTGACTCCCCTTACTTGGTTTCTCAAGGCACAACTAATGGAATTTGCCCTAACAGTATTCTTCACAACACGAGAACTCAACCTGACCCTACAAGTCACCAAAGTGGTGACAACAACAACTCTTAGAGCTTGATTTGGCAGAAAATATGAAGATGAAACTTCACTAGTAACATGCAACCAGTAACGTTGCATGCCCTAGGCTCTAGAAACAACGAAGAAGAGGGGAAAATTACTTACCTGTCCAAACAAAAATCTAATCGGATCAAAAGGAAGCTTTCGGTGTGGTGAACGCTTGAGCACCTTTAAATCCAAAATTGAACGATTCAGTAAATGGGAAATTTAGAGAGAAGGCAGAGCAACTTTTAGGGAAAAAGGATTTCTAGAAAGAGAAAGGAAAGTTGGCTTATGAAAATCTGATTTCTAAAAAGCCTCTCTCTAAGGCTAAGATACCCTTAGTCTGATAGGTCTGACTGCCTCCAATTAAGGCCCAACAACCCTATGTTTTTAAGGCCCTTACAGTGTGGTTTCAAAATTACGCTTAAAAAATAATTTAAATAAAATGTAAATTTTATTTTACTATTTTCACTTATTTAATTTTTTTTATATTTTATATTAAATGAATTAAATTATACGTATTTTTAATATAAACACGTTGATAATGACGTGTGGAAGTAGTTGGAACAGAGCACATCCATTGTTTCATATGGATAATGTGTGAACTGTGGGCATAATGCGAACGCGTGAGTGTGAGGACTGAGTCTATATAAGTAAGCCTACCCCGACTCTCTCCATCGCCGCCACCACCTATCATATCTACCTTTACCAGTAACACTCTTGAATGTCTTCAACGATAACCATGGCAATTACACAGCCAAAAGTTTCATCTTTTACTTCCTCATTTGCTTATCGCAGTTCGCAACCGTTGATGAATAAACTGCGCAACCTATCCTGCAAAACATCACCACCATCCATCATGCAATTATCCATCAACTCCATATCTCTCCCTCAAAAGGTTTGTACCTTTACACTCTCTTCTCCTTCTCAACAATCTTCATTAATTCCGCAGGTTTTGTCTCTTTTTTTTTTTTTTTTTCTCTAGACGCTATAAGTAAAAAGAACTCGTATTTAGTTTATGAAAAAGAAATATGTTTTTACATTTGTTTATGAAAAAGGGGCTTTGTTCGGTTATTTGAGGGGCAACGGGGGAGAGGTTAATAATTATCTTCACTAAATAATTTTTAGTAATGATTTTATTCTATATTTAAAAATTCATTATATCAATTTTCATGAAAAATAACTATTTTATATATTGTTAATTTTGTAATTATTAATTATTTATTTCATATATGAAATAAGCAAGTTATTGAAAAAAGTTAATTATATTCTAAAGTAGGAAATAATTTAGAATAGATAAATATTTTTAAAATGTCAGAAAAATATCCATAGATACCAAATAAAGAAAGGGGTCGTACAGAGTCTCCAGTAAATGATTGCTACATTATTTTATACATCTTTTAAGTTTTTAATATGGATAATGATAGTTAAACAATATTTTTTATAACATTTGAATATCGTTTACGTGTCATTTTGTGATTGGTTCATGATTTTGTTCGTGATTATTATTATTAAATGTATAATAATTTTGAACCAATAATAAAATGACACGTAGACGATATTTAAATATTGTCAAAAAAATGTTATCTAATTACCGTTATCCTTTTAATATAAGATAAATAAATATTTGTATATTAATACATAAACGTCTATCTTATTCTAAGAAAATAGATGAGGTTGAAGAGTCTCATAATAAATTATTGGTTTAAAATTTTGTGTGGTTTCATCATTCTATTATATAAAGAATATTTCTTCTTATATACTTTTCTAAGTGATGTTATTTTAAAATAAACCATTTTTTAAAATTCATGGTTTTTAAATTTAATTATTTTTTAAATTAAAATAATTATTTATAATAAAATATTATATACAAAACAAATAAAACTATCTAAAATAAAATTATAAAAGTTATTCATATTTAATTTTATAGTTATAATTTTATTATTTTCTATAATCAATAAAAATATAAACACAACACATCTATTTTCATTAGTTCAATTTAAAAGTCTATAAAACAGGTAAACTTCCTTTTTAAGTATTTTATTATCGGTTAAAATTAATTTAAAAGAAACTCTCTTATGCTAATTAAGTAAATTTGACTTATAATTTTAATTTAAAATATAAAATTTAAAAACTTATTTTTATTCTATAAATAACAAAAGAGATT
The DNA here is from genome assembly GCA_027742785.1 of Vigna reflexopilosa. Lineage (NCBI taxonomy): Eukaryota > Viridiplantae > Streptophyta > Magnoliopsida > Fabales > Fabaceae > Vigna > Vigna reflexopilosa. The sequence goes on from CM050932.1 coordinate 6,999,368, forward strand.
AGTCTACCAGTTTTTTTTTAAAATTATTTATGTAATATAATATATGTATAATAAATATAATTAAATATTTTGCAAAATTTTAACTAATAAATTAATTTTTTTAATCAGGTAAATTAATTAAAGTGTTACTTGTATCTATTAAATTTTCAATTGCAACTAATAAAAGAGTACTTTGTAAATCTATATCTATAACTATATATAAAAAAATACACCTCTTTGATGTTGTTCTCTTGTGTTTTTTCAATTTTAATCTCTTAATTATTATTTTTTAAATTTAAATATTTATTCATAGTAAAAAAAAAATTTTCAGTTCTACCATTTTAATAACTATTTTTTTAAAATTTAAATAATTACTCATAATTCAAAAATTATTTACACAGTATTACTTATAATATTTTTTAATTCAATAAATAACATTTATTTTATCTATAATTATATATATATATATATATATATATATATATATATATATATATATATATATATATATATATATATATATATATATATATATATGGATTTGCTAACTTGGCATGTTTTTCAGTTAGTACATTTTAGTATTGTATACCGGATTTTAGTAGACAAAAATATCTTAATATATTATAGATTTTAAGTTTTAAGATTAAGGGTATTTTGATAATTTTTATTTTCAAAACTAAAAAAAAAAAACCCCAAACCCTTGCTGACCTCTTAAATTCTTCTCAACTCTTTCTCTTTGATCTCTTTCACTCCAACATTTTGTCTGTCATTGTAGTCCTAACTGAAAATGTTAGACAGAGAAAATGTTAGAGTGAGAGAGATGAAAGAGAAAGGGTTGAGAGGAATGAGGGAGGTGAGCAAGGGTTTTGGGGTTTTTTTTAGTTTTGAGAATAAAAATTATTAAAATATCCTTAACTTTAAAACTTAAAATCTATAATGTATTAGGGTATTTTTGTCTACTAAAACCCGGTACGCATTGCTAAAATGTATCAACTGAAAACAGGCGTACACAAGTTAGCAAACCCCATTTATCCTTTTAATTACTACATATAAAATTTAAATAATTTATATATATTTAAAAATATGTATACTATGATTCATAATTTATAATATTATAGTACTATAATTCTTAAATAATAAGTTTTTATTTTAATTTTAATAAATTAATAAAACGACAGACCAACTTAGCAGCATCATGCGCGGCCCCCCAAATTATTAGCCTGAAAAACAGGTTCAACCACAGAATTATTCTTTTCATATGAATCTGGGTCTCTGTGATCACAATTTTTCATGCCATGAATCTTAACGTAAAGACTTATTAAATTTTTAATAAAGAATTCAGTCCTAAAAATTCTACTATTAATCAAGAACACATTTATTTTAAATTTTAAATTTCTGATTAAGCTAATTAAATGGTATGTTGATTTAAATCCAGTCGCTCACATAACTCAACCACCATGGAGGAGCGTTGGATAACTATCCAGGAATAAGGATTAAGGAATTATTATTAAGCACAATTTTATTTATTTATTTTTGGATAAGCACAAAATATTTTGAGGATTAGCTTAAAAATGTTGAATTTAAACCATATTTTCAAAATTAAATTAGAATCACTATTTTATTAGTTATTATATTTGAAACAAATCACGAATTATAAATTATAAAAAAGTTGTAAAAAAAAAGTTATTAAAATCTTTTTTCCACACTTTATAGATATTTAATATTATTACCTTTATTGATTTTGTAATCATATTATATGAATTCACCTAATCTCTACTAAAATATGATTGCCTATGTATCCATCAATTATATTACATTCCTCTGTGAAAAGGTTACAGACTTTCGTCATTCCGTTTATACCGTTTATCCGTTTATATTTGTATGTTTCAAGTGTTTTGGGGGAACACACTGACAATATCTTTTCAATTTTCCTTCATTGACGTTGGTGGTAACATAACAGGTGCCTACGATGACAAGTTTGGAGCAACTCAAAATAAAAAGCCAAGAGGTATTACTAGACTCAAGTGATTCATTGAGAACATTGAAGTTGATTGACACCATCCAAAGGCTAGGAATTGACCACCATTTCGAAGAAGAGATCAACTTACAACTTGGAAGAGTGGGAGATTGTAATAACAATGCTCAAGACCTCTTTGCCACGGCTCTTCAATTTCGCTTGCTAAGACATAATGGCTGGTCTACATGTTCAGGTACACTTAACTGAACATTATATTACACAAAAGAATAATCGTTTCGTGATTCGCATTATTTGCACTACATTTCTTAAAAGGTGTTTAAGTGTTTGTTTCTTTTTTAAAGCATTGAGAAAATTCAATTATATTCACTTTGTTTATGTTGTCATTTTGCCTTTGCATCCATACCTAGCTACCTTAACGTAGGTTGTTACACAAAACATACTAATTTGGTTATGCATTGATTATTGCATATAGATGTTTTCAATAAATTTTTGGACAAGAGTGGGAATTTCAAGGAATCGGCCATCAGAGACGTTTGGGGCATGTTAAGTTTGCATGAGGCATCATATTTAGGTGCAGAAGGTGAAGAAGTACTACAACGTGCGATGGAGTGTTCAAGGGCTCACCTGCACCAGTCACTACCACACTTTAGTCCTGAAGTTGGAAGAGTGGTTGTTGAAGCGTTAAAAGTTCCAAGACACCAAAGAATGGGAAGGTTGGAAGCAAAAAATTACATGGTACAATATAGCAAAGAAAGTAGCCAAATTCCTGCTCTTCTAGAATTGGCAAGGCTAGACTATGACATGGTTCAGTCGATGCACCAGAAAGAATTAGCAGAGATCTCAAGGTAATGGATTTTATATGAAAATTGGTTGTCTAGCTTAATGTTGAATTTATCTCAGTTTTACTTTTACCATTTTCAATTTTTTATGATATGAATCATAAGACTGTTTCCATGATTTGATTAGGTGGTGGAAAGACCTGGGACTTATCGAAAGACTTGGTTTTGGAAGAGATGGACCAAGAGAGTGCTTCCTATGGGCGTTGGGAGTTTTTCCAGAGCCACGTCATTCAAATTGTCGTATTGAACTTGCAAAAGCTATTTGCATTTTGCAAGTTATAGATGATATGTTCGACACATACGGAACATTAGATGAACTTATTCTTTTCACCGAGGCAGTGCAGAGGTTTGCATCTAGAATTTCTTCGAATTACACTCAACTAGCCAATTTCAGAATCAAAATGAGAAACTATCGTTGTTTGCAGGTGGGATCTTGATGCAATATTTAATGGAGAAGCTACCTGAATATATGAAGATATGTTACATGGCCTTGTATAACACCACCCATGAGATTGCATACAGAATTCAGAGAGATCATGGGCAAACTGTTGTTGCTTCCTTGAAAAGAACAGTAAGATAATATCACCGTCCTTTTAAATTGAAACATTGCTGAAACTATAGGTAGAGTAAGAGGTTAATGAGAGAATGGTGTTTAATTGTTGCAGTGGATAGACTTACTAGAAGCTTATCTAAAAGAAGCTAAATGGTTCAACAACAAATATGTTCCCGCTTTTGAGGAATATTTGGATAATGGGGTGATTTCTTCAGGATCATGCTTGGCCTTAGTACATGCAACTGTCCTAATTGGGGAAAACCTTTCAAGAGAAACCATTTCCATGATGAGTCCATATCCAAGACTCTTCACTTGTTCTGGAGAAATTCTTAGGCTGTGGGACGACTTAGGAACCTCAAAGGTATCTCACTCTATATTGGTATATCAACATACACATCTAATTCACTTGCTCATAAAAACTGTTCTGGTTCCTAAACATCCTAATTGTAGTTATGCTAAATTTTTAAATTAGATTACTGTTATATTGATACATGAATCTGGACAATGGGATGAGAAGTTGATGATGTTTCATTTTCAGGAGGAACAAGAAAGAGGTGATAATGCTTGTAGCATACAATGTCTCATGAAAGAAAATGATAATTTTGATGAAAGTTTTGCTAGAAAGCATATAAGACGACTCCTGGGAAACTTATGGCCTGAGCTAAATGGTCTTGCTATGGCTATGGCTACTACCACTCTACCTTATGCTGTTACGAAGGCTTCTTTCAACATGGCTAGAACTTCTCAGTTTATTTATCAACATGGCGATGATCAACAGATGCCTACAGTTGATGATCTAGTACAAGCATTATTGTTTACACCTTCTGACAAATATAGGGAAGAAAGTGATATCAATTGTGTTGTATGATTGTGTTAACTACTGCGCCTCATTTTTTATTATCTTTGTTAGTTTAGCTTTAGTCTAGTTAGTTTATCACAACAGGACACACGTGTCATCTATTTGAATTTATGTTTAAAAAAAGTTGTCAAAAAATAATTGTTAAAGAACTTTTTTCATAGCAATAATGGGGTGCCAGAGAGGAAAAGGGTAATATGAAAGAAAAGTGGAGGGCGGAAACAAAATTGTTCTAATGAGAAGAAATAAAGGACTAAGTACATAATATATTGTTTCAGCTAAGAATGTTGTATTTGTTTACATACTAAGAATTTTTTTTTCTTTCACTTGCTTTTGCGTTATATTAAAGTTTGTTAATTTCAGTTTTTATTCGTGAAGTGGCAGCATGATGAAATCAAATCAGGAAAAATCCTTTCGTATCTTCACATTTTGATGGTGTTTAATGATAATACCCTTTAACCCTTGCCTTCTGTTTTAAAATTGAATTTTCCTTTTCAGAAGCCAGTTTTAGTTCACTTAAACCTTCATTCTTTCTACCCTCAATGCTTCATCTAAGTTACTCACATCATCCAACTTATCCAAATCCTCTATTTTCCTAATTATTTATTGCTTTTTAGTTTTCATAAACCCGAAAACATCTTTATTCCATGTCTTTAGATCCCTATTTATTTAAAAACTGTATTTCAATCCGTAAACAAATATTTCAAGGACTAAAAAACTTCAAAAAAATACTTAACGTATAATGATTAAGTCTGGACTCTAAGCCTTAATAAAAATGGTATGAATCTTAACAATGTTTAATAAAGATGGTTTTTTTATTAAAAAAATCTAAAAATCAATTCCCACTCAAATTAAAGATTCATAGTCACAATAAAGTATGGTTATGTTTTTATATAAAAAGTTATTTTTTCATTAAAATGATGATTTACAAATTATGTTACCAAAATTGGCAATAATAATTATTTTCGAAGAATGGTAAGCATAATACTTTTAATTTTTATGTGGTAATATAATATAATTCGAAGTTTGAATGACCATAAATCTTCCTTCTTAGCATTAAATTACCACTTTGCATAAAATGAAATGTAAGTCTTGAAAATGATAATCTGTAACGCAAACATTTAAGTTGATGTAAAAGTAGGTTGAATACATTTGAAAAATGTAAATTGTAATAGAGACATCTAGGTGATGTGCCATGCTACACTCACCAAACGTCTTTATCTATCCTCAAATATATTTTAAAAAGTTAAGCACCTTATAATAAAAATAAATAAATCTTACTTTACCAAAAAAATTATAAAAAACATGAGCTACACTGTCCTGAATATAATATATATATATATATATATATATATATATATATATATAAATTAAGTTATTATTTTCTCTAACAAATTACTAGCATAAAAACACTTTTTATTTTATAACAATTATAATCTATTTGGTGTAGAAAATTTTACGATGACATAATTGTAAAATGGTAAGACTTTTTATACTAATTAAAACTATAATCAGTATAGAAAGTCTTGACAATGGTGAAATGATAATAAAATATAACATGTTTTATAGTGATTAGACCTAGAACTCGTATAAAAAAAGTTATGCATATCTATAATATTAAAGAAGCTTTTTTATATTGGTTAGTCACTAGTATAGAATGTTTAATGTTTTTTTTCTTAGCCCTTTTCATATCTCAATTTAACTTCTTTTCAACCCTTCTTTACATTGTATACATGACCTCCTCTCGTCATTGTTGCTTCTTCAGTTTCATCTCGTGATTTTGTTCGTCATTTACCCTACTCACGTATTAATTTCGAAGGTTTTGTCGTGGCTCGCATTTGTCATTGTCCTTGTTCTCATCGTTGGTGGTGCATTCCTTGTTTCCTCTCATCCTTATAAGTGCAAATAGTGGGTGTATTTTTTAAGTAAGCTTTATTCTATGTAAGCTTCATTTGTTATTTTTTTCATTACTTATGTATTTTTTTTAATTTTTGGTGGCTGTGTTTTTTCTTTTACTGCAAATAGTCAATATAAATTGTAGTGATGTTAGAGAGGTTAACAATAAGTGATTAGTATTAAGCTTCTAATATTCTCCTCACTTATCAAGAGAGGTTAAGTTGAGAGATAGAAAACTAATAAGGTTATGACTCTAGTCAATTGAATAATCCGAAACATGTAGAAAAGAATCATGAGTAATTGTTTATGTTGTGGTTTGAACTAAATTTGTTTGACCACATTCATTGTACTTATAATATGCCAAAACTTTAACTTGAAAACAATTATTTAAAATAACTCCATTTTCTTAATGTAGCAAATGTAATAATAACTGGTTGAAGATAGCATGTAGGTTACCTTTGATACTTTATCGTCATGTGGTTTTACTTCCTTTAACATGCCCAAGTGATAGCATCTCCAAGGATGTTATGCAATCATTTAGAACACTAGTAGTCGGGACAAAAACAATCAATTGAAGTTGAAGCTTCTCGTTTTCACCTTCCAACTTGCAAACTTTTTCTTTCAACATTTCACTTTCCATGTTGTTAAAGTTACTTTTACATTTAAGATCTTCACATGCATAGGCTAGCTCATAAACTTTCTCTTCAAATAATGTCTCATTGACGGCAGAAATCTAGAGTCTAGTATAGAGTTGCAACATAAGTTTTCCATTGTTTAATTCCATTTGTTCCCTTGAGTAGTTCATGACTTAGCTTCTCTTCCCTCACTTTAATTTCTCCAAGTTCTTAGTGCAGGTGCCTCATTTTTGCTTCCAACTTCTGATTCACTCCACCAAGGCATCCAAGCTCATCATTTTGTCGATTGTTACTAGAGGATAATGTTAAAACTTGACTAACTTGTTCTTAAAGTATCACCCTAGTTTCATCATATATACTCTTCAAAACTTGCACCAATCTTTGCAATTCTGTTTTCTCATCATGTAAAGTGCTAAACATATCTGATTCTTCAAAAATCTCATTTTTATTTTGAGACAACAATTTCTTTTCATTCTTATTTTGACAATTTAAAATATCATTGATGGATTGAACTAATTTTAGTTCAATGCTTAACGCTGCAAAGAACTCTTTAAGATTAGAATTTTCCAATTGTACATCTTCTATTTATCAATTTTGTTAGTTTCTCCTCAATGTTGGTATTTACAAAACAAAGTTTGTCGAGATTGTTGCTTAGCTCTTTAAGTGCTAGGAGTTTTCAAAGATAATGTTCTAATAGACTAGCAAAAAATTATATTGTATTTTTGTCTCATGAATCATAATGCAAATGTCATCTTCCATCTTACTCTTCTCTTCGCCTAGGTCCATAAATCTTCTCATCAAGGGATTTTTCTCTTCAAAGGTTTTGCAACTTTCTTCCTTTATGTTTTGGTGATCTTTTTTAAATATAAGAGTTGTTTGAATAAATTTTTTATTTCAATGGCCATCACTTTCATTTTTTCTTCTCATTTCCTTATTGTCAACTTCAATTCTTGATTCTTCTTTGATATCTTTTTGTACCTCTACTTGCAATGTTAAGAACTGTGTATTTTCAACTCCTTTTCTGGGATATTCTTTCTGTTAAAAGATTTTGAACCTCTAATTTTAGTTGGCAATTAATGTAACAAGAACTACATTCTCAATGGCCACATGTTGGCTTTCACTAAAAATTGTAATAAAAAAACGGTTTCTGGAAGTTTTCCATGTAGGTGGTTCAGAAACTCTTGGTAATTTTCAATCATATTTTCACACCAAGGCTCTTAGTTAATATGAAAGCCTCAACACCTAAAGCAGCCAAATCTTGAATATTTTAATTTTCTCTAACAATGAATTAAAATAAACTTGCTTCTAAATGTTGTTGTTCTCCAATTTAGATATCAATTAGACACTTTTGAAGCTTTCAAGCCTCCAAGAACATTAAACTAAAATCCATTAATTCACTATTTATGTTATAGTTTGGTGTAGAGCTGAGTTCTTCATTAGATGAAATAAAAAAAAAAATACAATATGTTTGAACAATTCTTATTTTAAAATTGAATATAATTTAATCTCAAACTTTAAAATAAATAAATAAAAATTAATACAACAACATTAAATTTAAAAATAATACAAACACGTTTTAAACCTATTTAACACTAAAATTAATACAAGGTTGTTATAAACATATTTAACACAAATTAATAAAGTAAAAATTTTACATATTACAACTTACAACCATGTTATAGAAAAATTTGCAGAATATATCTCTCAACACGTGTAAGTCTTTATAACCTTAAATAAAATCAATATTATTTTTAAATTGATTTCTCATGCGGTGGTGTAACAGGATATTGTAGATTCCCAATAAACAGAGTGCACAGATCTCAAGAAAAGAAAATGAAGTAGCATGATAAGACGAAGAGGGAATTGATGAATGAATATAAAAAAGATGAATTGGTCCCTTTATATAATTGCTGCTTCCACCCTCCAGCTGGAAATGCTGTCACAAAAGCAAAAAAGACAACAAACCAAAGCACGTATCTCACTCCAATTTTAAAACCACTCATCAACCAAGGAATGTTATTACACTAAACTTTTTTCTTAACTCACCAATTTTATTAATACACATTATTCTCTCATTAACAAACTGCAAACACATTCTATCCAATACAAAAATTATGTTTAAAAAAATGAAAATACTTTCTTTCGTCTACTCTTCAACTTCGTGTTGGTTAATTTCTGTAAATTGTTTTAAAATTCAACTTAATGTACCGTTTGTATGAGTGCCAAATTTTATCGAAATTTACAAATTTTGAAACGTGTTATTCGATAAATTTTTTTAATGAACTCTTTGTTTCTGAGAAAGCAATAACATTAAACACGAGAAAGTATATTCAGGAATTTTCAGCGAATTAAATGTATTTACTTATTGAAAGATGCATAATGTACAAAACTAAGTTTACAAAAATGTATTATGAATTAGCATAACAATTTAGAAAAAGAAAAAGTACATAAATAAAAATATTTGTTGGAACTCCTCCATGTTTGAAAGGATGGGGGACCCAACAGTGGAAGGGAAAAGCACGAGAATTTTATGCTCATACAGCCGGTGACAACTGTTGAATTAAGACCCTCCAGCTGGATTTGTCCACGTGGCGCCAACGTATTGGCGGAATCTGGCATCATTCTTTTTAGAAGCAGTGGTACTACACACTCACTACAAACAGCTTTTGCCAGTTATCACTGCCACAGTAACGGCTATATTTTTTAATCTCGCATCAATCTATGTTTTGTAATTTTTGTTCATTCCTTGATATTTTTTAAACCCGAACGTGGCACGTGACATGGCACCCCGTTACGTGGAATTAATGGAAGAATGAGTGAGCTGGGCTATAAATAACACTTAATACCCACAGGCCTATCTCGTGAGCACTCACAGCGAAAGCATTTTGAGTAGAGAACCAGAAGAAGCTTCACTTCACTCTGTTCATTTATCAGTTGCATAGAATCTGACCCTTGTTTTGTTGTTTTCTTTCGTCTTCGTTAGTTACCACAACAATGTCGAAGATGTTGGGACTGTTTGTTGGTTTTTTGTTTCTGGGGTTGGCTGCTTCTGTCAAGTTTGATGAACTCTTCCAACCCGGTTGGGCCATGGACCATTTCATCCACGAAGGAGAACTCCTCAAACTCAAACTTGATAACTATTCTGGTAATTAACCCAACTCTTCAGCTTTCTTCAATCTTCTTGCTATAAATAAACCTGTCACATTTGCACAGTGTTCTTTCCTTTCAATGATTTTTTGTTAGATCTGCTTCTTAATAGACACTTAAAAGCACTGCAATATTTAACATGTGAGTTTTGGGACATTGCAGGTGCTGGGTTTGGATCCAAGAGCAAGTACATGTTTGGGAAAGTGGCCATCCAACTCAAGCTTGTGGAGGGTGACTCTGCCGGAACCGTTACTGCATTTTATGTAAGGGAAATTTTATCAATTAAAAGTGCAACATTTAATTGTTTTAATCCGCAATTTAATTCCACGTTCTGTTCAATGAATTGAGCTTTTCTCTAGTGCTGACAGACAACTTTAAATATGCGTCATGGATGGTAACAATCGATCACAAGAGCCATTACTGTCGTCTACCTAATTCATTTCATCTCGTGAATCTGCATACGTCTAATTTATTCTTGCATTTATTAATTGTCTCTGTCACTGTCGCTGTCTCCGTTCTTTAGCCTCGTTCTAATACTTTTAGTGTAATCTTATTATAGAATATTTTATATGGGTGAACTACATTTAGTTAATCTGGTTCAACATCTTAAATATTTATAAAAGTTTACATTTAGTTAATCTCATTCCACTTTACATTGACCATTATGCCAATAATTGATGGCATCTTAAATGACTTGAACATTGATGATGATTTTCCATTTGTGTGATGCAGATGTCATCAGACGGTCCAACTCACAACGAATTTGATTTCGAGTTTCTGGGCAACACCAGTGGAGAACCATACTCGGTGCAAACGAACGTGTACGTGAACGGTGTTGGTAACAGGGAGCAGAGACTCAACCTCTGGTTCGACCCCACCAAGGACTTCCACACCTACTCCATCTTCTGGAACCAGCGCCAAGTTGTGTGAGTATTATATACACACCATCGTTCCATTCCAGTTAATTAATTAAACCGTCATTATCGAAAGCATTCACAAGTTAGTAGAGTCTTTACATAACCCGAAAAGCTGTCAAGAAAACACGAAAATGCATGCTTTTGTCAGTTGAGCTTTTGCTATCATAGCGTGACTGTGTCCCCGTTGGGTCCCATCAATTTAGAAAAACAAACTCATGGTAAAAGCCAAAGCAGAAGGAATCTTATTACACAGGTCATTTTCCATGACTGGGTTAAAAATTGAAATCCTTGAAAGACTTCATTTTGCACAGCCATGTACATATATATAAAAGTAGTGACATTGGGAAATGTGTGTTGTGAATGTTTAGATTCGAAGTAGATGGGACGCCGATAAGGGTGCATACAAATCTGGAACACAAGGGAATTCCGTTCCCAAAGGACCAAGCCATGGGTGTATACAGCTCAATATGGAACGCAGATGACTGGGCCACACAGGGTGGTCGCGTGAAGACAGATTGGAGCCACGCACCCTTCTTTGTCACCTACAAGGACTTCCAAATCGACGCCTGCGAGTGTCCTGTGCCAGTCACATCAACTGCTTCTGCCAACAAATGTAACAGCAGTGAGGATAAGAAGTATTGGTGGGATGAACCCACACTGTCGGAACTGAACCTGCACCAGAGCCACCAGCTTATGTGGGTTAGGGCTAACCATATGGTCTATGACTACTGCACCGACACTGTTAGGTTCCCGGTCACACCTGCTGAGTGTGTCCATCATCGTCACAACTGAAGACAACAAACCCTGTTAACATGTCCTTCATGTTTAACTGTGTAATATATTTTCGGTAGTCTTATCTTATGTTAATTCTTTTATTTAGTTGCATGTTTGTGCAATCCATTTTTCTTTTATTAACATCTTATTTTTTATTAGTTTATTTGGAGGTGTCGCATTAGGATATTATTGGGTTACTATAGATAATAGTAAAAAGAATAATATTTAAGAATTATTTTACTATTAAAAAAACTATTTAACGCTAAGGTTGAAATTACTTTAATATATCTTCAATCATTCATAATAATCAATTTTAGAAAACAGTCCCTTTTATCTTTAGTTATGCAACCATCTGTTATCACTATACACTTTCGTGCCCTCATAATTACCCAAGGTATGTTCAAACTTCGTAAAAAAATACGCTGCTAGATGGAATTAAAGTGTTTCGCCACAACAGTAATGCTCCATAACACTGCTTGGGTTATGTTTTCAAGATTACTTTTTAAAAACTTTTGAGGTGGAAATATAAAAAATATTATTTTTTAATAAAAGAAAATTAATTTCTCTAACTTATAAAATATGTAAAATATAAAGAAGTCAGTTTTAATTTTTTTTTTCATATTTTTCTTAACTAGATCTAGAGAAGCTAGTTCAATTAGATTCTAACTCATTTTTCCATAGAGAAAAAAAAAGGATGCATAGAATAGAAAATTACTAAAAACTAGAGTTATATGTTTAGAGGAAAGGAAGTACGAGGAAAAAGCAATATAATATTGACAGTTTACTTTCATTTTATTTTCCTTTATTTTAACTTAATTATCTTTTCTTTAACGCTTAATTAAATACTTTTACTTTTAATTTCACATGTTTCTACTATTTTATTTTGTTTTAAACCTTCATTTGGTCCTCATATTTGTGTGTCAATCTCAATTTGGTCATCGTATTTTTTTTGTCTCAATCGGGTCCTATTATTTGTAAAAATGAGGCAATTAAACCATCTCCGTTAAGTTTTCTCTTACAATGCAACTTTTTACATGGCAGAACTTCACTTAACACAATAATTTCCCAATGGGTGTTCCCCACCTCCATCTTGGGGGACCCAAAACATTAAGATGAAGCCACTCCTCACTCAAGAACAAAAAATTACAACTAAAAAAATTGGATTTAGGTCAAAAGACACTGCTATTCACCAGTGGTCCTCCACGTGTTCACTGGTGGCTCCTTCAGTTCAACAGGATGTGCATAATCCATTTCAGACACGCGTAATCGTTTACAACCCCTTGTAAACGATTATAATGCAGCATTTTACACTAGACATGGCAGAACTTCACTTAACACAATAATCTCCCAATGGGTGCTTCCCACCTCCATCTTTGGGGATCCAAAGCATTAAGATGAAGTCACTCCTCACTCAAGAACATAAAATTACAACTAAAAAAACTAGACTTGGGTCAAAAGACACTGTTATTCACCAATGGTCCTCCACGTGTTCACTGGTGGCTCCTTCAGTTCAACAGGATTTGTAGAATTCATTTCAGACACCCGTAATCGTTTACAACCCCTTGTAAACGACTACAATGCAGCTTTTTACACTAGACATGGCAGAACTTCACTTAACACAATAATCTTCCAATGGGTGCTCCCCACCTCCATCTTGGGGGACCCAAAACATTAAGATGAAGTCACTCCTCACTCAAGAACATAAAATTACAACTAAAAAAATTGGACTTGGGTCAAAAGACACTACTATTCACCAGTGGTCCTCCACGTGTTCACTGGTGGCTCCTTCAGTTCAATAGGATGTGTAGAATCCATTTCAGACACGCGTAATCGTTTACAACCCCTTGTAAACGATTACAATGCAACTTTTTACAACAGACATGGCAGGACTACAACTGTGGTCCCTTATGTTTTCATTGGTGCCTCCTTATGTTCAACAGGTTGTTAAAAATTTAAATTACAACACAATAGTAAACGATTACAACACACAATTTAGCAGCAGCATCTTCACCAATTCATCATATAACAAACATTACTTCATTCTTATCTCACTAACATTATCACTTCCAAAAAATGGACTCTTCAAAATTTAAAATGTACACCAAATCAAAATATAAACCACTTCAATAACATAAATACATGGAACCAAACATGCATCTACTATATATTGCAAGAAATAGGTTTAATTACAACATCAAGTTCTTGTCCTATTCAAAATACCATACAATAATCACTAATTTTTCTTTCTAGGTCCTACATTTCCGGTGTATGGTGTCCTTAAGGCTTGGCTCTTATAACACATTCTTCTTCCCATCCTCACATAGGTCTTGAATTGTGGTTCGGTGTTGCACATTCCATCCGGTGTGTTTTGCGACATTCCACCATGTTCGATCTTCGAAAACCCATCCGGTTCGTTGTTCGACATTCCACCAGGGGAAAGAAATGCACTGTCACTGAATGGTTGTGGACGTCCAGCACTTTGTGATCCATCGTCAACTGCTCAACCAAAACAAAACAAATGTAAACACAAAAGGAAATAACCAAAAAAACCCACAAGGGGTCGAAGAACCCACAAAGAAACCAAAAACCCAATACCCTAACCACAACATCAACGGAAACGGACAACAAAAGGGTCGAAGAACGCATTTACCTTGCTCCAACGAAGCTGATGTCCAGGACTTCCCATTTCCACCAAACGGCGACAACGGAGAACCAAAAACCAAACGTCAGAGAGAGAACGTAGGGGGAGAACGACAACGCAAGGGGGATAACGAAATGTGAGAGAGAGAACGAAATCTGAGACAGAAGGTAATGAAACATGCCAAGGGTATATTTGGAACGAAAAATTTTTAAAACCCTTTTCATTTTCGTGGCCACATTTTTTGAAAAAAAAAAAAAAAGCGAACCAATGGCAGCTTGACACCTGTCGTGGTCAAAAGTGTGTCAAAATAAAGGTGTCAAAATAACGGGATCCTTTAAAAAAATGTCAATTTTACCACTAATTAAAAATGTATTTAATTTATACAAAACTAAAAAGAATCAAGTCAAATATTCTTAATCAGTTTAAGTTCAAGTATTTCACATTCCCTCTTCAACTTTTTAAAAAATTCAAATTTTAATTTTAATAATATCTTGTTTTTATTTTTCCCATTCTTATTAAAATCAACACTACATTCCTTTAACAGATTTTAAATTAGTTAATTTTATAAATTTATAATTAAATAATTTTAATTGTTAAAAAATATTTTTTATGAATTTTTTAGATTTAACATAAATATTTAAAAAAAATAAAATTGTGAAGATGTTGTTGTGAGATATATTATCTTTATTTTATATTTATCTTTTATCTTTATCTTTTATCTTTTAGTTAGTTTGTTATTATTTCTTATTTGTATTTTGGGCTTAGCCCATATTTCTTCTATTATAAATAGAGAACCCTATGTGTGTATTTAACACAAGAGAGATTAATCCCAAATATAGTTTTTCACTATATTCAACAGTTATTAAATATAAAAATACGAAAAAAAAGAGTATCGGATGTTAATATCCGATGGACAAAGGATCAAATATGGAGATCCGAAAGTTTATCTTATGTGTAAGTATATATCTGATGTATCTGGAAAGCAAAGTAAAGTAAGAACAGAGGTACGAGTAGTGGGATGCAGGAAATTAAGGGTGTGTTCACATGAGATGAATTGGGGGAGATGAATTGAGTGGATTTGAGGGTGATTTTTTTTTGTGTTTATTTGATTAGATTTAAAGGTAATTGAGAGTGGATTTAGAGGTAAAGTTTGTGAGAATTAGTGTAGAATTTGATTGATGTGACAATTAAAAAATATTTGTTTAATTGTTAGAAAATGAAGATTACCAAAATGCCCCTGGGTATTAAAGTAATATAAAATGATATTTTATAATGTTATATTTAATTGTAAAAATGTTTATTAAGAGTAAAAAATTTAGAATAATGATTAAAAATAAATTTAAAAATTTAATTAAATTATAATTTATTCAAATGAATTTTTTTAGATGTAGTATTTGTTTGTAATATAATTTAATTCCAAGTAGTGTGAATTTATTTGTTATGGAAGTGAGATTTATTAATTTTGAATACAGCCGATAATAGTCCGAAGTTATAATTATCCATTACATAAAATAAAAAGTGAAAACATAATAACATACAAATATATTTATAATAGATCATCATGAAGTTGCTTCACTGAGGTATCTAAGCAATGTCCTCAGACGATATTGTGCTGGCATCCCTATTAAACGTTTTGTATGGGATGGATGTGAAGATAGAAAGTCGAAGCACTGTCTCAATAAATTTTCATCTTGAATGTTCATAGGCCGTAATAAGTTATGAATTTGTTCCGAAGTTGGATTAGATGACTAATTCCTAGCCCTTAACCATTCATTTTGATGCAACAATTCATTTTGACGGTCAATGGCTTGTTCTTGGCGTTCAAGAGCCGCATATAGTCTTCTTGTTTGAGTAATTATTCGTTTCATTTCATCAATTATTCGTTGATCCATCTATTTTATAGTTCAATAAGTTCACCATAAATAAAGGTGTGAAAAGTGATGTTAAAGCAAGTACAATTCATATATAGGTAATGTAAGAAATCAATCACAAAAGTCAAGTACAGGATAAAAGTCATGTAATACAGTGACGTAATAGTCAACAACTTAATCATCTAAATGGTGAAGAATTAAGTTAACATTTTGATTCAGTTGAGCAAACTGTTAGTTCAGGTCAAGAGATAGGTTTGCCAAGTTATCTTTAATACGCTGAACCCGCCCCTGCATTTGTTCCACACCTTGCATTCTGTGTTGCAAGTCTTGTACCCCCTCCCATATTTGAGTCCTCATATTAGGATTTGAAAGATCTGAAGGAGGTTGCACATGGTTGTCATCATGCAGTGGTTGTTCTTCTTCTTCATCATCGTCGACATCGTGTTGCCAAACACCGTTGACATTAACAATATTCAACCTCTTCAAAGAATTAATAGAAAAATGATGTCTGGTCCCAATATGAGTGTTGGCATCGTCATCTACATGTACTCCACAATATTGCATGATTTGGGTGATCAATACACCATATGGTAGGGGTGCGTCACCGGCCTTGCATTTGAGCATATGCTGCATGATGTAATGAGGCCAATTGATAGGTATATTATTTTTAAGCACCCATATCATAAAGACTTCTGACCTGTATAGATCAGACGTCTATATAGACGTCTGACCTATATAGGTCCGACGTCTATAGAGACGTCTGACCTAAAGGGTTTGACGTCTCATTAACGTCACCCGTATAGATGTTGGATAGAGATAAGACGTTAAAAGCCCAAAATAACAGATGTCTAAAGTCCTTTCTGCACTAGTGCGTTGTTGTCATTCTTTACATGGTGGTGGTTCAATGGGGCTAGGGATAATCCCCATTTGCAATTGTGGTGAGATGACAGTAGTAAAAATGGCTAGAACTTCAAAGAATGCGGAAAGATATTTTTGGGGTTGTCGTAACTACAAGGTAATCTGAATATAAACCTTATGTTCTTTATGTGTTAGTAATTAACATTGTGTTTGAAGTTTTTGTTGTTGATGAATAACAGAGTGAAGCTGGTAATGCGATGTGTTGCAACTATTTCAAGTGGTGCAATAAAGAAAATGTTGATGAAAGGGATGTTATTATTGGGAGGCAAAGACAAAATATTTATGATCTGGAAAACACAGTCAAAGCTTTGAAGAAAAGGATCTAATTATTAGTAGCAGTGGCTGGTGTTGTTAGTGT
Organism: Vigna reflexopilosa; assembly: GCA_027742785.1. Taxonomy (NCBI): domain Eukaryota; kingdom Viridiplantae; phylum Streptophyta; class Magnoliopsida; order Fabales; family Fabaceae; genus Vigna; species Vigna reflexopilosa. The sequence continues at coordinate 7,016,730 of CM050932.1, forward strand.
AGTGATCATAATTATGTTTTGTGTATTTTCGTTCAAGTGAAGATGTGTTTGAGATGGTCCCAATGTGGTTGAATGTAGTGTTTTAAGGTCAATGGAGTTGAACTGTTGTGATATTAAGGTTGTGCGTATGTCTTTCGTACTGAATGAAGGAATGAAATTTGAATTAGTAAGTAATTGTTCAATTTATTCCCCATTTTTGTTCATTATTTGCAAATGTGGTCCCTATGTTGATGACTGATGTATTCATAAAGCAATAAACAACAATATCTTTCCAATTGTATAAAGCATAAAAATGATAATTTTGCCATGATTACATGCATAAACAAAACATGATATTGGTCGCTTAATTAGTAAAGTGACCAATTCCAACATATCTAGTGCCTAATGTTTAGCAAACAAGTGACCAATTCCAACAAAACAAATTTAAAGTACATCCAAAACATATCCAGTGCCTACTATTTAGTTTGGTTTAAATAGGTTTTATATATATTTTTTATTTCTAAATAACCCTTGATTTTATTGCTAATCAATCCTTATTCTTAATTGTCTTTATTTGTAGAGTATCTCCTGGTCAACTGGGCTGAATTTATCAACAACAACAATATGTTGGGCCATTTTATACATGGCCTACTGATGCATTGAAAATAGAATGCTGATGTTGTACTTGGATTGGCCTGCACTGAAATGAATTGGGCCGCTGCTGCTACATTTGGAATTGGGCCTCCGTTTTAGTTGAACGGCAACGTTTTGGAGAAGTCAGGCTGCTGCCTTAGGGGTCTCTTCCCCTCATTTTCATTTGCAAAGGTCTCGAGCAATTCACTTTGGAGAGGCAAAGAGAAAAAGAAGAACCCAAAAGCTAGGGTTCGAGTGCGAGAGCAAAAGAAAGGAGCGCATCCTGACCAGAGAAGGCGATGCCAGGAAGTTGACCGGAGAGGATCAAACGGCCAGAGGAAGTCTAGGAAGCAGAAATAAGGTTGGTCGTTCAATTAGGAAGTGTGAATCGTCCAAGCTGCGAAGGTTCCCTTTTTCCTTTCCCTATTTCTTCAACCCTATATAAAGGGGTTTCCTTTTGCAATGTACAGACAACACAAAGACTCTTTTACATGTTTACATAGAGATAGAGTGGAATAAATGTTAGTCAAATTATGGTTACAGTAGCAGTTATCTTTTGAATAAATCTACCATAATATTAGGAATAGTGGGTCAGCGAAATATACGCCAGTTTCTTTTTAGTTTTTATTCTATTCGGATGTAAGGCTATTTAAGAGCCAATTTTACATTATCAATAACAGAGTGTGGTATTTACCTTGTGCATTGTGGTATCAGAGCTCCATCACGGGGCCTGATCCAAAGTAGAAGCAGTAGTCTTCTAAGAGTACAAAATGATGGCATCAAAGAGCTCCTTTGTGCAGCCTACTATCCCAAAGTTTGACGGGCATTATGATCATTGGGCATTACTCATGGAAAATTTCTTACGTTCAAAGGAGTATTGGGGTCTAGTGGAACATGAAATTCCTGGAGCGAAAGGTCCTCTTACCGAACAACAGAGGAAGAACATTGATGATCAAAAATTAAAAGATTTGAAGGCAAAGAACTATCTATTTCAAGCATTAGATCGTCCAGTCTTGGAAACAATTCTTAATAAGGATACAACAAAGGATATATGGGATTCTTTGAAATAGAAGCATCAAGGCACTTCCCGAGTCAAGCGTGCACAGTTACAAGCTCAAAGAAAAGAGTTTGAAATTCTCCATATGAAAGAGGGAGAACCTGTAAACGAGTATTTTTCAAGGACACTCACCATAGCCAACAAAATGAAGGTTAATGGTGAAAACAAAGGAGATGTTGCAGTAGTTGAAAATTTTTTAAGATCCATTACTTCCAAGTTTGATTATGTTGTGTGCTCCATTGAAGAATCTAAGGATACAGACACGTTAACCATTGATGAATTGCAAAGTAGTTTACTCATCCATGAGCTACGTATGACTTCCCATGTTGAAGAAGTGCATGCCTTGCAAATTACTCATACAGATCAACATGCAGAACAAGGACGAGGTCGTGGAGGTCGAGGTGGCTTTGGACGACGAGGAAGAGGGCAAAGTCGTGGTCGCGGACATGGCAGACAAGGATTTGACAGATCCACTGTAGAATGTTACAATTGTCATCAACTCGGACATTTTAGTTGGGAATGTTCAAATCAAAGAAAGGAGGCCAACTTTGTAGAAGATGAAGAAATGTTATTGATGGCCTACACAGATATAACAAAAGCAAATGAAGAAAGTGTGTGGTTTCTTGACTCAGGATGCAGTAATCATATGTGCGGGAAAAAAGAGTATTTCTCAGATATTGATGAAAGTTATAAAGATTCAGTCAAATTAGGCAATAACTCTAGTATGGCTGTAACTAGAAAAGGAAACATTCGGCTAAACATGAATGGCACCACTTATACTGTTACATAAGTCTTTTTTGTACCAGATTTGAGGAATAATTTATTAAGTATTGGGCAATTACAAGAAAAGGGACTTAGTATTCTCTTCAAACAGGGAAAATGTAAAGTGTTTCATCCTGAAACTGGTTTGATCATGGAAACTGCAATATCTTCCAACCGAATGTTCAAGCTACATGCCATATCGCAACCTACTAAGTCCACTTGCTTTCACACTGTTGCAGAGGATGTAATGCATCTTTGGCATTGTAGATACCGGCGTTTAAGCTTTCGGGGTTTAAATACACTTTACCAACAACGTATGGTATATGGTCTACCAATGATGAAAGCACCAGAAAAATTATGCATAAACTGCATGACAAGGAAACAATCACGGACTTCATTCCCAAAGAAGAGTAATTGGAGGGCTACATAGTCTCTACAACTAATTCATGTAGATATTTGTGGACCAATCACACCTATCTCTAATAGCAAAAAGAGGTATTTGCTCACTTTTATTGATGATTTCAGTAGAAAAACTTGGATTTATTTCTTGACAGAAAAATCAGAAGATCTCTCTGTCTTTAAGAATTTTACTCACTGATCGCGGAGGAGAGTTTACATCTCAGGATTTCACCAACTTTTGCAGTGACAATGGTATTCATAGAGAACTAACAGCTGCATACACACCACAACAGAACAAAATTGCTGAACGAAAGAACATAACCATTATGAACATGGTTCGAAGCATGCTGTCAGAAAAGAAAATGCCCAAGACTTTTTGGGCTGAAGCTGCTACTTGGTCTGTGCATATTTTGAATCGATGTCCAACATTAGCAGTGCAAAATAAAACACCAGAAGAAGCTTGGAGTGAAGTCAAGCCTTCAGTTAAGTATTTTAGAGTTTTTGGATGCATTTCTTATGTTCATGTGCCTGATGCTAAAAGAACTAAGTTAGATGACAAAAGCATATGTTGTGTTTTGTTGGGGGTTAGTGAAGTGTCAAAAGCATACAAACTTTATGATCCAATTTCACAAAGGATAATAATAAGCAGAGATGTTGTCTTTGAAGAAGATAAAAATTGGGATTGGGATAAAAAATATGAAGAAACCATCTTATGTGATTTAGAATGTGGTGATAAGGATGTGGCAGCTTCTCCTATAGAAGAAGAAAATATAGAAGACCATGAGGCACGCCAGGATACTGATATTTTAGAAGAGGATATTAGTTCTCTTGATTCTATGGCTAGTCGTGCTCAACAAAGGTGTAGAAGACCACCTATTTGGATGGAAGAGTATGAAACTAGGGAAGGTTTTTCTGAAGGCAGTACAGAAGCTAATCTGGCTATATCTAACAGTGATCCTACTCACTTTAATGTTGTTTTTCAAATTGAAAAATGGAGGAAAGCCATGGATGAGGAGATGACATCTATAAATAAAAATGACACATGGGAATTGATGGAATTGCCAGACGGAGCAAAGAAAGTTGGAGTCAAGTGGATTTATAAGACAAAATTCAAAGAAAATGGAGAAGTGGATAAGTACAAAGCCAGGCTTGTAGTAAAGGGGTATGCACAAGAATATGGGTAGACTGCACAGAAGTATATGCACCAGTAGCTCGCATGGAGACAATCCGATTGATAGTAGCACTTGCAGCTCAAAAAGGATGGACCATTTATCAACTAGATGTAAAATCAACAATCTTGCATGGAAATGATGAGTTGATGTTTGCAAAATTTAAAAGCTCCATGAAGCATGAATTTGACATGACAGATCTCGGTAAAATGAGATATTTTTTGGGTCTTGAAGTGATGCAACGAATAGATGGCATTTTCTTATGTCAAAAGAAATATGCCTTAGAGATGTTACAAAGGTTTGGAATGGATAAAAGCAATGCGGTGCAAACTCCAATAGTTCCTGGCGTTAAACTTACAAAGGACGACAAAGGCGTAAAGGTGGATAAGACTTACTATAAACAAATTGTGGGAAGTCTTATGTATCTCACATCTACTCGACCTGATATGATGTTTGTGGTGAACTTAATCAGCAGGTACATGGAGAATCCTACTAAGCTGCATTTACTAGCCGCCAAAAGGGCATTGAGATATTTAAAGGGAACAAGTGAGTTTGGAATTTTCTATATGAAGGGAGGAAACAAAAAGCTTCTTGCATATACTGATAGTGATTATGCAGGAGATTCAGACGATAGGAAAAGTACTTCAGGTTATGTTTTCTTATTATCTTCAGTTGCTGTCTCTTGGTCATCAAAGAAACAACCAATTGTGAGTCTATCAACTACAGAGGCAGAGTTTATAGGTGCGGCTTCGTGTGCGTGTCAAGCCATATGGTTGAAAAGAGTGTTGAGAAAGCTGTGTAAAAACCAAAATGAGGCTACTAAAATTCGTTGTGATAGCAGTTCTGCTATTAAGCTTTCTAAAAATCCAGTCATGCATGGTCGTTGTAAACATATTGATGTCCAATTTCATTTCCTTCGAGATCTTACAAAGAATGGAACTATTCAGATGATGTATTGTGGAACACAAGAACAAGTGGCTGATATTATGACCAAACCACTCAAATTGGATGCTTTCTTAAAGCTACATAGATCACTAGGAGTGTGTTTAGAATTTGATTTAAACTAAATAGTATTTAGTTTAAGGGAGGATTTGTTAGTCAAATTATGGTTACAGTAGCAGTTATCTTTTGAATAAATCTACCATAATATTAGGAATAGTGGGTCAGCGTAATATACGACAGTTTCTTTTCAGTTTTTATTCTATTCTGATGTAAGGCTATTTAATAGCCAGTTTTACATTATCAATAACAGAGTGTGGTATTTACCTTGTGCATTTATCTCTTGCTTATTCTGCGAGATTCCAACAATAGAAAGTAGACATAGTGGATGACAGACGTTGCTAGGGTTTATTCGCTTTTTGTATAGTAGAGATATTGTTCGTTGTTTTTGGATTTCATCGAAGTATCTCGTGAGGGTGATAGGCCGTGAGTGGTTTGGTGAGTCCGATAGTGTGTAATTTCATTTTCAAGTTTCAATGAATCTTTACATTTTTAGTTTATTGCTTTTGTTCAATTTTATCATTCAGTTTACTCTTTAATGTCTCGCACATTTCCTTTGTTTCTTGTATTGATTCTTTCCAATTTCATATGCTTATAATGTTTTCATTTTGATTTCAAGTAGCTTAGGTCATTTTATCTTGCTTTTGATTGTAATAGTTAGAGTTTAGGTTTTGTTCTGCATATTTTGATTTCATTATGAATTTTAGAGTTCCAGTAGAGTTTTATAAAGTTTTAATTGCATTTAGAATAGGGATTTGTTTCAGGTATTGGTTAGAAGATTGAATTAGAGTTGAAATTGTTATGATTTGTTATAGAGAGTACGCATTTGCACAAACTGAGTTGTAAATAAGTACTATGTTGTACTAATCCTTGCATATTGGATTCTAATTCATGAATCTAATTAATGATTTAGTGTTTGAGTAATATTTTTAAGTGTTCTAGATTTTGATTTAGTGATTTTTCATTCATTTAGATTGTTTTCTCTTTGCTTAATGTTTTAGAGTTCTAATAATTGGATTTTAGTTTTAATTCCTTAGATTTTAGGTCCTTCAATCATGATTCATTCCACTTTAATTTTTCAATTCATTACACTATTCCTTCACTATTCAGATTAGATTCATTCTTTCATTGTATCATTTCATTTAGCTGATGTCAGTTAGCATTTAGATTATTTTAAGCATTTACTTTTGTGAATATGTTTTGATTGTTCCATTTTTTTTTCTGTCTCGTATCATTTTCCACCTCACATTTTTTTTCTTTTAAACAAATTATAGTTTAGCTTTTCTTTTGCTTATTAATTTCTTTGTTTTCATTTTATGTCCCCACCTTGTCTTGTAGTTAGTAAATAATAAATAAAATAAAAGACTAAAAATCTACATTTTAAAACTTAATTGTACCGAGTCTAAGGATTGATATTGTGGTCAACCTTATACATTAGTGGAACCAATTTTGTTCTGTTTAGCTAATAAGCAATTCAACAGCAGTACTTTTGTTAGCTTACTTAAGAGTTGTTCCAATTTAGAACATGGAAAATAAATCCATGGGCTTGCATTACGCTTGCTTTCAACTCCAACTCCACGTCATCGTTTAAACATGAGTTTATGGTACTGGTTATAACCGAAGCTGGGAATTAAATTGTTCCTGCAAATTAGATGGAGCGTTTGTTGCTGGTTGGAATGTAGGGTTCTAGTGGGGTTTATGTTGTTGTATAAAAGGATGTTTGGCATAACCAACGTTTAGAGTTTGATCTGGAGGAAGATGTGCGACGAGAGGCTGAAGCCCCATATTCGCAAGGTGAGAACCGAATTAAGTAATACGAGAGACATATGAACCAGAATCCACAAGTTAAATGTGTAGGGTGTGTAGCTTACCAGACTATAAACTAGATTACTCAGTTCGGTGCCATCAAGTCTGATTCCTCGATCCAATAACATGAAACCATATTTTTCAATCCGATAGCATTAAACACATTATTCAATTTGACGACATTAAACTATATTCCTCAATTTAAGGACATCAAATAGGATTCTACAATCTAGTAACATCAAGCCGCATTACTCACTCATGTGTCATTAAACCATATTTCTCAATCTGATGATATCAAACTGGAAAGTCCAATGTATCCCTCTATTAATTGGAACACGTATTCCGGTTGTCTCTCATCGAATTTGATACCCTTAACCATATTTCACACTTTGGTATGCCCATCAGCATAAAAAAACCTACACTCCACAATCCCAACAACCATCAACACCATTTACCAATCAAATAGTAATCCCCTAAAAATAAAACAATATTTACTAGGAAAAGATTGAGGAGGAAAAGTGTAAATGAAAAGAAGAGGGAAAAAAAGTGAAGAAGGTATACAACCACAAACATCATTTACTAATCAAATTGTAATCCACCGAAAATAAAACAATATTTACTAAAAAAGATTGAGGAGGAAAAATGTAAATGAAAAGTAAAGGCAAAAGGAGTAAAGTAGGTGTAAAGAAAGAGGTGCGGCTGCGATACCCTAGTCAAAATTAGAAGGGTATTTGTGTAATTTTGAAAATTTTGGGGGTGCAGAAATAAGCCCTGAGAATACAATAAGAGTGGACTGGGATCAGCCCAACCAACTATTAAATATAGGCCCATATGTTTACAAATTGGAACAGGCACTTAAACAAAACTCTACTCCTTTGTCCTCCCATCGTCTTCTAGAGGAACCACGGCGCCACTTGAACAATTGCGGCCATATTCAACCATTTTCTTCACTTCTCTTCTCAGGTTTTCTTCTCTCTCCTTTCTTTCCTTTCCGTATTTATCGCTATTTTTGCCTTCTACATTTCCTACCCTTATTTCAAACCCTATCGTTCTAGACGATTCTGCACCTTCGCCACTGCGAGTGACGGTGGAGCACGTTTAAACCATCTTTCGCTTTTTCGATTTACCAGATCGCGATAATTTTGAATCCTTCTCTGTTCTGTTCGCTCCTGCAACCCTAATACACTTTGCAGTTTTATTGATTCTCAATTGGTCATTTTATCTGCTGTTTAATTGGTTTTAGCGTCTCGTACGCTGTTAATTTCAATTATCGTAGTCGTGAATCTGTTTCTCATTTTTCACCCTCCACACAATATCCATCTAATTTTAGGGAAAGTAGACAAATTTACTTGATTCCTCAGTTTACGAATGTAATCTCTTTATTTTGATTTCTACACCCTGAACTGTGAGCGTTTGTGATGAAAATTTCACTTTAGATATCTTCTTGTTTTTTTTTTGTTACCCTTATTTGTGCGTTTTTTATTTGTTTTTTGTTTGTTATCCTAAACCTTTCTTCATCTTCTCCTACTCGTTCGTTCTTAGGCTTTTCGTTAGTCTTTCTTCGATCATCATTAAAGCTTTATAAGCGTTGGAATATAGATATCGAGTTCACCATTGATTAAACAGAGATATAATTAGATATAATTTTTGCTTTCATTTTGCTGCAGTGTCGTTGGTTGGGTGGGTGCAAGTTAATTTAAGGTAATTTTTAACTTTTTGGAATGTGTTACCAAATTTAGGAATGCATATCGGATTGGTCACACAGAATTTCAGATTGTTAAATGCACTGAATATTTTTTTTATGGCATAATGAGATCTGCATGTTCTGCATGTGTTTGTTATGGGTCATTCTTTATCATCACCTCCACTTCCCTTACTCTTTTGCCTCACACTTGTTCAAAATTCTTACCATGTCCGCCTTATTGGATAAACTTAAATTTGAGGTAATTTAGTAAATTCATTTTTGAGTTATAGTTTATTTAGTATTTGATTATCAATGTTACTGTTTTTATTTATTGTTTATAACATTATTATTATTTTGGGGTTTACGGGTTCTGTTGGGAGTGCAGAAAACAAGGGTTTAAGGATTCTACAACACGTCTTCACTCCAAGTTCAGATTTATTTGCTTGATTTTGTTTTCAGATGGCTTTTATGTCTGGACTTCAGCGTCTACTTCGTCAATCCCCACTTCTTCATTCGCATCATGCTTTCATTCGTTTAACCTCAACTCTCACTTCTCCCAAACTTTTCGTCAGCGGTGAGCTACTATCTCTTCTTTACTCCTTTTTGTCTTCTAAATATATATAATGTACGAAGATGTGTATTACAATAATCCGTGCATGTATGTAAATTATTTTTCGAATCTTTTTGCTTGTTAAAAAATTTAAATATATTCATCTAACGTGCGATAGTTATATGATTCTGCATTTAACATTTTTGAATGTGAATACTATGCTTACGGACAGGTCTCTCTAGATTGACAACAGATGAAAAACTTAAGGAAGCATTTTCTTCATTCGGGCAGCTGATGGAAGGTAATCATAAGTGTTTTCCCTCTTATAATGAAGCATGTTTTGCTTGATCTTGAGTTTATTTTGAATTTTCATTATCCAGCTAAGGTGATAACTGATAGAGCGTCTGGAAGATCAAAGGGATTTGCCTTTGTAACTTATACAACCATAGAAGAAGCTGAAAAGGCTAGAGAAGGAATGAATGCTAAATTTTTGGATGGATGGGTTATATTTGTTGATCCCGCTAAACCAAGAGAGCTCAGACCTCCTCAGCAATCATGGTCCCAACATTCTGAATCAGGTTTCACGGTTAACAAAACAGTTGGGTGGTGTGGTTGAGCACTAAACAAACTTCAATTATGCTCATCGTATTTGTTGAGAAATATTTGTATTAAACATTTGAAATTGACAATTAAACTTTGGGCATCACTCAATTTGTTTTCCATGGTATTGTATCCGTCATGTAATAATTCTTGGTAGTTAATTATATTTCTTGGTCTTAAAAACTAATACTTATTTCTGTCTAAACCTCAAATAAAGTCTTTATGGAGAGCTTTTGGACATTTACATTGGAATAATAATTTCAAGAATTCTTTGTAGTAGATTTTTAAATATAAACTAGAATAAATCGTCTGATCTACTTTGTCAGTGCCACACAACATTGAAAATTGAAAGTATTTTTTATGATATTTTGTATAAACTTTATTTAATGCATAGCAAATGAGTTAATTGATTTGTGTTAGATTAGATTTTAAAAAGAGTCTCATTGTGCATGTTTATAACATAAAGAACCAACTTTGACCATTTACATACTTTTAGAATCATTTTTAAAAAATGTAATATAATTTGAAATTACAATTATTTTTATGAATAGGAGAAATAATAAATCTTTGAAGTATCTTGTAATGATTTCCGGAATTTATTTTTTTTTTAATAGGTTTACAATCTTCAACACAAGTAATTTAAAATCTATTATTTTATACAAAAATAATCCTAAATATTTTGATGATCACATCCTAAATTTGTATCATGTAGCATATTAACAATAAATTATAATTAAATCTTAGAAAGAAAACACAAGTGCATGTAATAAAAAAAATTATAAAAAAATCAATTCATGGTTTTAATTAGCGTAAACCTTCTTATCAGTAACAACAATTAAAATTGTGATAAAAATAAAATAAAAGCATGTTAAAATGGGTATACTGAATTTGTAACATTAATTTGAAGACAATTCTCATAGAAGCAAAAGTTGAAGGATATAAATGGAAGTAGCTGACGATCCTTTTAGACTTATTTTATTGTTTGGTTTTAATCTCTTACTTTTTTACTTAATATTTTTTATTTTTTTATAAGAATGAAAATAGGATTTTTTCTTCTTTTAAAACATATATTTTCTCGGCTGATTTTTGTTAACTACAAAATGATTCTTTTTAATATTTTGAAATATATTATTTATTAATTTATTTAAATGTGCTTTATTATTTATTAAGTGAAAATGATATTTAGATATGTCACCCTAATTATTACTTTGAAAATGTCTCATCTTTATATTTATCATTTGGTTGATAAGTAATAATTAAAAAATATTCTTAAAATTTTGAATTTTTAAAAACTTAAACTAATAAAATAGTCACATATTACTTTATAAACATATCAAACCTATCAAAAATAAAAACCAAGATAACAAACTCGTAGGAAAATTAGTCAGGTACTTTTATTTAATTTTCTGACACGTGTTCATTTTTATTGGCATTTTAGTTATTTACTACCCATAAAATACTAGAAATGACGATATATCTTAAGTTAAACATATTTGTATTTAAGTGATTATTTAGGTTTTCTTATTTCATGTACTCACGTGTCTTTACTTTTGCAGTTCTCCTTTGAAATTAAAATCCCTTCAAATACCAAATGTCGTTGGTTGGAGTTATGTATTTTTAACTTTCTGGATATTTTCTTCGTGTACCATATGTCCGATGAACCTTTATCATGTCAAGTTTTTTTGGTGGACCTCCTTATGTTGAGCTTTTTTGGTGTTTCTTCAATTGAATTTTCTAAGCCGAACTTCTTCAGTCAAGTTTTCTTAAGGTTGAACTGTCGAACTCTTTTAGATGGGCTCTTTAAAACGAGTTCTTTTTGTTAATTTTTTTTATGTCGAACAAGCTCTTTCATTAGTAAGCTTCTTCAATCGAGTTCTCCAGGTAGCTCAAAAACTCTTTCAAGATCAACCTCCTTCAACCAATTTTTAAGTCGATCTTCTCCACTAAAGCTTTTCTAGGCTAACCTCTAAGACCGGTTACAACATGGGCAAGCGAGATTACAACATGACATAATAGAATGGTCAATCAGTCTTAGCACATTTAGAATCAAACATGATCGACCGATTAGAGCATGGTTAGGTTAATAACGGTAATGACGAATTAACCTCTTAATGCAAATTAAAGCATGATTGGGTTGTCAATAAACTGACAAAATATAAAGGTTAATCATAATTCCTATATATAAAGATCTCATGTATGACTTTAAAACAACATGCCCATAATATGTATCGACTAATAACTTTAGCATCAGAGTACCTTTTGTAGGTGTCATTTCGAGCATAATATGGACAACATGGAAACAAAACGACAACAAAAACAACTTGGAGAGTAACTTAATCTATCTAGTCTACAACATAAGTCATTCTGTTAAGGACCCACAAAATATTTTGGCGCCAACCGTGAGGTCGAGTAATTGTCTCTCATTGCAAACAAGGAACCAAATGAGTAATATAATCCAAGGTGTCACCTAAATGTTTGACCCCAAGATTTTTGCTTTGTTCTACCTAGTCTGCTAGCCTCAACCAATTTCAACTACACGGCCTGCTGTGACACCAGGATTCTTGCTTTGTTTTGCCTAGCCTGCTAGCCTCAATCAGTTTTGACTGCACAACCTGTTGTGATACCAAGTTTTTGCTTTATTAAGCTTAACATGTCGGCCTTGTTCAACATCTCGACCTCTTATGGCTTTAACAAACATCAACACTTAAACCATTCGATCTAATATATCAAGCATTCAGCTTAATCTACATTAGTTTCATCTCGATTGTCCAGTTTACCCACTTGATTTTTTTTCATGTTTCAGAACACTACGCGCACCTAGCTCAAGCTTGGCCTTTGTTCAACCTCAATTGCATTGCCACTTTTGGCCTCAAGTTGGCCCTTGTTCATGTATCAACCATCGCTAGCCTCAACCCTCTGACATGTTGGTCGACTAGTCTTAGGGTCTTAGCCAACGTCTAGCAACATTTTGGCTTTATAATAATAATTGTCTGATATCTACTACATGAATTCAACCCTTAGGCATGTTGGTTGGCCAATTTTAGGGTCTTAGCCAATGTCCAACAGCCTTTCGGCTTTAGAATAATAAATGTATAGGCTCTTATTTACTTAGAAAATAATATATAAGTCCTTTTAGCTATGCATGAAGGTGTGATGCTTATATTGTGTCATGCACCCAAATAAAGGAAATGAATGTGGACTCATGTTATCTTGCGATGGGTTTGCTTATGTTGGTGACTTTACCCTGGTTTATAGGTTGTTTTCTCATAGGTCAAAGGATTGAAACCCGATGATAGTACTTTTGTTAGCTTAAGAGTTGTTCCAATTTAGAACACGTAAAACAAATCCATGGGCTTACATCTACTCTTGCTTTCAACTCCAACTCCATATCATCGTTTAAACATGAATTTATGGTACTGGTTATAACTGAAGCTATGAATTAAATTTTGCTTGCAAATTCGATGGAGCGCTTGTAGCTGGTTGGAATGCAGGGTTCTAGTGGGGTTGATGTTGTTAATTCAAAGGATGTCTAACATAACCAACACTCAGAGTTTGATCTAGAGGGATATTTGCGACAAGAGGCTGAAGCCACATATTTGTAAGGTGAGAACCGAATTAAATAATACGGGAGTCATATGAATTGGAATATGTAAATTAGTTAAATGTGTAGGTGGTGTAGCTTACTGAGCTAGACAATTCAATATCAAATCCAATGGCATCAAGCTATATGTCTCAATCTAGTGAAATCAAACTAGATTTCTTGGTTTGGTAGCATCAAGCTAGATTCCCCAATCCAATAATATGAAACATATTTTTCGATCTGATAACCTTAAATATGTTATTCAATCTAACGACATTGAACTAAATTCCTCAATCTAAAGACATCAAACATAATAAATCTACATCCCAAAATCTCAATAGAGAAGGGGAAAATGTATGGTAAAAGATTTTTACCCAAGTCAAAATCAAAAGGGTATATCTTTCATTTTGAAAATTTTGGGGTGCAAGAATAAGCCCTGAAAATACAATAAGAATGATGTGTTTCATCCTGTACCTCCAAGCTTTTCATCATGTACCTCCAATTTCCTAAAATATCTCTAATTAATAAAGTGATTATCTATTAATAAGCTTTTCACCTACACCTTCATTTATAATTTATTAAAAAACCCTACACCCCATCTTCCATATTCGATTCTACATATGTCGGATGTCCAAATTGGAAAGGGAGTCTATCGGATATTCATATCCGATGTGTTCGTAAAACCAATATAATTTCACTTTGAAAGCTTGCGAAGATTGAATTCAGATAGATTCTAAAAACTAGCAGTTGTTGCGCTTAACATCCTTGGCATTTTGAAGATGGCAATAACTTGATACAGAGAGCATCTTACAACAACACATGCTTACAAATTATACACCTAAGCGTTTGTGGAAATTGCCCCATAAGTTGATAGGCACGATTTAAGATCTCATAAATATTGCCTGCTGTTTGGTATTATGATTAATGCTTCCAGCTTCATGTTGTTATTCTATTCAATAATTAATTAATTAATATTATTTAACAATTTAGGTTTGTTTTATAAAAAAATTAATTATTAAAATATTTAAATAAATATAAATTAGTAATATTTCTTTAAAAAAAGTAACAAATTATAAAACAAAAACAAAATAATTGAAAACAACAAAACTTAATAAAAATATAAATAATTAATTAATTTAAGCATAAAATTTAAGAATTTAAAATCATATTAACAATTAAAAAAATAATAATGACTTAAAATTTAACCATAACATTTTTACAAAAAAGAAAAAATAAAACGTTAAAATAAAATTAAAAGCGCAAAAAAAAACCAATATGCATCGGCTGTTGAAACGCGAAAGGCCTGTTTCGGATGTCGGCGTCCGATGCAGCCAGTATCGGTTATGGATATTCGATACAGATCTTTGTGCGTTTCAAATCCGATGCTTCGTCAAACAACCCACAGATCAAACACTCACATTACAGATCACACACCTTCTAATCATCAATGTACATATCAATCAACAATCATGGAAAACACGAAAAAAATTTAAAGATAACGCGAAGAAAAATGGAGGAAGGAGACCGGTGGGATGCACCAACGAAGATGAAGAGGAAGTTGTGCCTCTACGAAACAGACCAAAAAAAATCACAATCTGAAATGCGAAAATGAAGAAGATGAAGCTGTTGCGAAAAAGAGAAACTGAACCTGTGTGTGTGGTGTTGTGCGAGAAGAAAGAGCTTTTGTGAGTTCGTGAGAGTTGTGCGAGAGAAAGAACAACAAATGGTGGTGCTGTGCGAGAGAAAGGAGACCAAATGCTAGTGTTGTGCAAGAGAAATGAGACCAAATATTGCTGCTGTGCGAGAGAGAAAGGAGAGCAAATGTGAGTGGTGCTGTGAGCAAATGACATTTGACACAAACAAACCTAAAAGCTGAAAAAAAATCTTTAACTGAAAAAGAATTCTTGACTATTTTTTTTTTTTAATGTCACTTCATATTTTCGCCTAGAATGTTAAATAGGTCTCCACTTTTTGTAAGGATGGCATTCCAGGTCCACTTTTTGACCTTTTCATGTGTTCTATGAGATGAGATGAACACTTTATCTTTATTTAAATTTTAGTTTTCCTCTTTATATTCTATTTTTTAATTCAAAAATAAAATAAATACAATTGAGACACCATTTTAATGCCAGATCATTTATAAAGACACTGTGCAACACCCTCTCAATTTGATAGAAAATTTCTCTTTGATTTTATTAAAATAAAGATTCAATTGAGAAGTTGAAAAAGAAGGGACTATTTGAGATTTATGGTGAAAATAGAGACTAAAGTGACAATAAACCTTTTTATTTCAACAAAAGTTAAACCACAGATTAGTTAGGAGCTAAACATGTATTTTAGTAAAGTTTGGAGGTGCACTATGAAGAACTTGGAAGTGTAGGGTGAAATACGATGATCTCTCTTTTTGAGCCCAATGTTTAGTTGAGGCCCTGATTTCATAAACTAAAGGAAAATACACAAACAATGAGGAGAGGATACAAGTGCTAAAACTGATATAGAAAATTAGAAATGGAAGTATGAAAATTCAAAGAACAACCCAATATTTTTTTATCCCATTTCTCTCCTTTGTCCTTTTCTCATTTTTCAAAAAGTGACCTGTGATTGTCTCTTATAACTTACTTTACTTTAGCACTAGAAAAACACCATGCTCCTTTTATTAATTTATACTTATAATTATAATTGTTATACATACAACACTATTTTCTTTACAAAATTCAAACAATAGGAACATAAAAAAAATGAGGTGGATGTTTTGTGATCAACGTTAAAATTAGATTAATTAAAATTTAATGCAGAGAATGATGAAATTTTTAGTTGTTGGCTATTGATAAATGAGAATGAATTTTAGTTATTGTTTTTAATTAATGGATTAATATCAGTGTATTTATGCAGTTAATTGAAAAGTGAGTCACCTTAATTTAGTTTATTTTTTTGAGCAAAAATATTTATGATCTAACTCAATCTATTAGGAATTGGTACGTTAGTAGATTAATTTGTTTAAAGATACTTTTTATTCTTTTCATTTATTTTATATATTTATTATTAACTTGACTTTTTATTTTATAACAATATAATCAAAATGTTCATTTATTTTAATAAATACTATTATAAAGATAATAATTAAAGATTAAAGTGTTAATTTACATAAATTAACAAACACGTAAATTAAACATTAAAACTATTCAATAATTATAAACTAACATTATGGTCTTTAATAATATTA
The DNA here is from genome assembly GCA_027742785.1 of Vigna reflexopilosa. Classification (NCBI taxonomy): domain Eukaryota; kingdom Viridiplantae; phylum Streptophyta; class Magnoliopsida; order Fabales; family Fabaceae; genus Vigna; species Vigna reflexopilosa. The sequence goes on from CM050932.1 coordinate 7,033,171, forward strand.
AATTGTCAACTTTATAATTAGAAAAAATAAATAGTGATTAAATTGTCAGCTTTATTAAATCCAGGGCGTTGAGTGCCACAGCCTCGCAGTCTCGTCTGGACACCCCATCCAGGACGCTGAGCGTCATCCAGTTCTGCTGAGCTCGCGTCGGGCGTCCTCCTGTCTGGGCATTGAGCGTGACACTTGTCGATGTGTCACCCTAGACCTATTTAATTCTACCATGCAATGAGGGTAAGAACTTCTTGGCGACTGAAGCACTAAAACACCATTTTTGGACCTCTTGAAGCAAGTTTGGGAAATAAGAGCTCTTTATTCGTCTTCCTTGGGTTTTTATCTCCTCTATTTTCTTCCATTGTAAGCTCAAGTTCTTCATGACAATGGAGAGCTAACTTCATTTTGTTGGGAAATGATGTAATTATAAAACTCTTATGTAAATGCTCTTGCTTTTAATAAATATAAGCTTCTTTCATTGATTGTTAGTGTTTATTTCCTTCTTTTAAAGCTTGTTATGATTTGATCAACCATAGCATGATTCTTTGGTTTGCTTAATGTTGGAAAATATTGTGTGAACCTTGAACTGGACTAAACACCTAAAGAAAATTGTTTCTAGGAATAGAACCTGGCCTTTAGTTGTCTTAAATCTCATTTCTTAAAGCGGATGAACTTGTTAGGTTTCAAAGGGATTGACGTTTAATGAGTAAGTCTAGGCTCTCTCTATCAAGGGATTTGGTTTGAGTAACTTAGTACGTTGACATGAGTAATTTAATGAAGAAGAAGTGATGTGCATTTGCATGAGAGTGTAGTAGGTAAAAGTATACCCCAATATTTCCAATCCACATCATCTTTAATCATTCCATTTCCAAGAGTTTTAACCACAAAAGTTCAATTTACAACTTATGCATAATGTTTATTTTAATTGCACTTAAATCTTATTCAATGGAATCATTCTTTAGTCTAAATTAGTTAAGTAATTATACAATCGTTTAGTGTCACACGAGTATCTTGGGATACGATATCTGGTATTACCGGTTTATTACTTGATACTTGCCGAAGTCTTAACAATTTTTGGCGTCGTTGTCGGGGACTCGTGGTCAACACTATACTTTTGTGTGATTCTTAATCAATTTAGGCTTTATTCTTATATTATTTTTACTATGTATAATTTTTGTTTTAATTATTTTGAACTAACTTGGTGCTCTAGTACTGTTGTTCTCTAGTGTATGCAGGGCACAATCTGTGTTATGAGCATAATATCATGTGAACATCTTTTAGACCCTGAATGACTAGACTGCTCGAACAAACAACAGTGGAAGAAGGAGGCATAACATGGCTTCCAGAGAAACTTCTCCCATTCCTGAGATTCCTAATCAACCTTTCATCTTGTATCTGATCAGGAAATGCAAGACATGGCTGACAATCCGAATGGTAGGGGTGATGGTCAAGCCATACACACTCTAGAGGATTACTCTACAGTCTCAGAACCTCTTCACTTCAGCAGTATTGCTAGGCCGAGGTTAATGCCACCAACATGGAGATGAAACCTGCTCTCATCCACTTGGTCCAGAACAATCAGTTCAATGGCCTAGCTCATGTGAATTTGTACGATCAGCTGACCACCTTCTTGGAGATTTATAATATAGTGAAGATCCATGATATGCCAGATGAGGCTATCAGACTCAGCTTGTTTCCTATCTCATTAGGAGGCAATAACAAAATGTGGTTGAATTCATTTCCAAAAAATAGCTTCACTGTGTGGGAAGATGTGGTGGCCAAGTTTCTAAACAAGTATTTCCCTCAGTCCAAGATAAACAAAGGGAAGCAGGAAATTTCTTCTTTCCAGCAGGGCATGGATGAAACTTTAGGCCAAGCATGGGATAGATTCAAAGGCCTACTGCGGAAAACTCCCACTCACGGATTTGATTGATCATTCTATTTCTTGGAGGGCTTAAATCTCAAACGTTAGGCTGAGTTAGCTAATGTTTGGCCACGTCTAAAGACATGTTTCATGGCTAATGTTTTGACATGTTTGATGACATGTGATCAGTGAGTAATTTAGTTGAAGTAAAATTAGGGTTTATAAGTTACTTTTATCTTGAAGGTAAATCCAAAATCGTGATTACGGTTTGTGAGCTAGTTTTGTCTTCGATCAATTTGCTTTAGCGCTTGGTGTGGTTGTAGTGGTTGTAACAGTTGGTGTGAAAGAAATGTGATTCCAAGGAAGGTAATTTTTTACTTTTGGTTTTCGTTTACATTTGGTTTTATTTGGGTGTAAATTGTTCATGTTACAATGTAGATTTAGAAATGGTTTTCGACATTTCTTTACATCACATGGGGAAGTTCGTTAACAATAATGGACTAGAATATGTTGGAAGAGAAATACACTTTATAAAAGGAGTTGATCTCAATCGGTGGTCTTACTTTGAAGCAGTGGGATTTGTTAAAGAATTCAAATATGATGCAGAGTTCAAACTGTGGTGGAAGGGGTCGAAACAAAGACTCATGAACAATCTAAGAATACTGAGTGATGACAGGGAATTAATGTTCTTGGCTAACTACGTAGAGGAAAATAACGACGAGGTTGAAATTCATGTGCAACATGTTCTAGTGAGGCAGTTGATGTTAAGATATTAGTTTTAATGAAGAGGCAGATGAAATAGACATACAGGACATGGAGGAAGATGTAAATATGGGTGATGAAGAAGAGGTTAAAGTGGATGAGGCTTATGTTGGTGACGAAGAGGCTTATGGTGGTGGGGAAGAGGGGAATGTGGATGTAGAAGATATCCACATGGATAAGGAAGAGGAAGAGGGGAATGTGATTGACGAAGATGTCGAGATGGGTGAGGAACAACCTTATCTTGATCAGGATGAGGAAGAGGGAGAGGGGAATGTGGTTGAGGGGGAAGTTGAAGCTTCACCTGAAGAAAATGTGGATGACAGTGAAGAGGAAAGAATGGAAAATGATGATGATTGGTTTGGGATGGAGAATGAGAGGGTGGAGGAAGATCGTAGAAATATTAATCCCGTATTGGAGAAGTGGAGTAGAATGAAAAAGAAGAAGAAAACTGTCAGGAGAAGAAGCAATGTTGGTGAAGGCTCATTTATGATTAATGAAGAAGTTAGAGACCATGAGTTGTCTTTAGATGTAGATAGTGATAATGGTTTGAGTTGGAATGGGAGGAAGTTTTGAAAATATAGAGCAGATGATATGAAGAAAAGCTGCAAATTTAAATTGGGGATGGAGTTTTGTTCATTAAAAGATTTTAAAAATGCGTTACTGCAGCATAGCGTTTTAAATGGAAAAGTCTAGTTTGTGAAGAATGATTTGAAGAGAGTTAGGGTAGTGTGTAAAAAGAAATATGGTTTTGTAATTATGGCTAGCAAGATGGGAGGCAGCCAAACATTTAGGGTGAAAACACTGGTTAGGCGTCACAAATGTGGATGGGTTTTTGGTAACAAAAGTGCAAGTGTACAATGGATTGCACGTGTATTAGTAAACAGATTTGTAAATGTGGGAATAATAGTGAACCAACTCATTAATGAAATAAGAAGTCATACAGTGTCAGAATAACTCCCTGGAAAGCTAGAAGAGAAAACCAAATTGCAATGGATTCTTTAGTGGGTGATGGAGAACGATAATATGCTCGTCTTTATGATTATGTGACTGAATTGTTAAGAGTGAAGGTTGGAACCTTCAAGATTAAGGTCAATCAACCTCAACCCACTTTGGCACCAAGGTTTGAGTCATTTTACATGTGTTTAGAGGGCTATAAAGAGGGTTTCTTAGGTAGTTGCAGGCCCTTCATTAGGGTAGGTGGTTGTCATCTGAAGACAACATATGGTGGTTAGTTGTTAGTGCAGTGGCAAGAGACCCTAATGACCAATGTTTCCCACTAGCTTTTGTTGTGGTTGAAAATGAATGCAAAGATACATGGAGGTGGTTTTTGACACTACTGCTGGCTGATATTGGGGGCATAGATTGTCAATGTTGGATATTTAATTCGGGTCAAGAAAAGGTAACTTCAAATTGTTTTATTATGTAATTTGATTATGTATTAAAAGGATAATGTTACTTGTTTTCAGGGATTAAGGAAAATATTTGAGGAGATTTTGAATGGGGTGGAACACAAGTTGTGGTTAAGGCATTTGTACAACAACTATAAGAAGAAATTTGGTGGATGCCAGCTGATTAGAGACCTTATGATGGGGGCTACGAAGGCAACATACTTTCAGGAGTGGGAACAAAAAATGAGTGAGTTGAAGAATGTTAATATTGATGCTTATAATTGGTTAATGACAATTCCAACTAAATCTTGGTGTAAACATGCATTTAGTAGTTATCCTAGATGTGATGTCTTGATCAGTAATTTGTCTGAGTCATTTAATATTACAATTTTACTAAACATATCATTACTATGATGGAATGGATTAGGTCATACATTATGAGTAGGTTTGCAACACTAAGAGAAGAAGTAAAGACATTGTTGAAAATAGAATGACTTAGTTTCAACACTAAGAGGGGGGGGGTGAATTGGTGAAACACAAAAATCAGAGTCTTTTTAAAATATTTTTTGTAAAAGAGTAAACTTTCAAAAGTTTCTTGAATTGCAAGAAAAAAGATATTTCAAGTGTAGCGAAAATAGTTGACTACGTGAAATCTAAAGTCGACTTGAAATGTAAAAGTGCAGGGATAGAGAATTCAAACGCATGTTTTTATACTGGTTCGGACAAACTGCCTACATCTAGTGTCCTTCCAATCCCAGGAAGCAAATGTACTATAATGGTCAAGGTTTTTACAACAAGGTTTCTATAGCGACCTTCACAACAAAATATAAAACACCTCTCTAACCCTTTTTCAAAAATATAAGCATATACAACACAAAGAACAACAACAAGATATCCCTTCTCTTGCAGTCTTTAACCACTTTGAACAATCCTCAAAGTCCCCAGAACGCAGCACATCCTCTTCCTGTAATCACAATAGGGCAGCCACAATCTTCACAAGATTGAGATAAGTAGTTGATCACGTATCAGACACTACAATGTGCAGAATGATCAAACAGTTAATGCGCACAGATTCTTGCTCTTCAAGCAATCACCAAAGAATGAACACCTCGGTCTTTCTTGATGGATTCTTGGAGCTTAGCACGTTCTGCAAATCTGAAAGAATCACTGAAATCGTTAAAATCACAAAAGTCTTTTCAAAATTCAAATTTGCGTCTATATATAGTTTTTCACAAACTGACGCTCCTTAAATCGACTATGCTACTAATAGAGTCGATTATTCACATACAGTTATAACATTTATAACAGTTAGTAGCAATCAGACCAACCTAATTGATTACACATTTAATTCAGTTGACTAACAATTAATGTTTGGTCAAAGATATAAAATATAGCAGTTAGACATCATAAGCATTAACAAAATTTCAAAACATAACTAACTAAGTCGAGTAGCTTGCACATACAGTCGACTTTGTAACTCTTCAATGCAGTTTTGAAAATCTTTCTTTGCAAAAATTCTCACAGCAGTGTTTGAAAAAATCTATGCAAAGTCACGAGTTTTAATCGACTTGCTTCATAATGAAGTCGACTTAAAACTGTTGTTTTGGCACACAATATAAGTTCAGGTAAAGTGCATGTGGTTTTCCTTTTCTAAATCATATGCTATGCAATCACAGATAATATCTCATGTAGAACACAGTGAGTTTGCATACTTTGACAAAATCAATCATAAACATGTTCTCAAGTAATCATAAACATTAAAGTAATGAACATGTAGCACATATAAACATACAACGACACATGTTGTTATTAATAATGTGTTGTCATCATCAAAAATCAGAAGTTCTGAGATTGTAAGGTTTAGCTAAACCAGTGCTCTCCTTATCAATAATCTCAACAGACATATCTGAGTGATGTTATACCTAAACCAAGAAAAAGGCTTGATATGGAAGTTGAAAAGAGTGGGAATTGACTTCTAGTTTAGGTAGGGGCTACAAAATTTAAAGTTACTCATGGCTTTACAAAGGACAAGTTTGTAATTGACCTAAGTAACCATACTTGTAGTTATTACTTTTGGGATTTGATAGGAATACCTTGCAGACATGTTGTGGCTGTCATTCATTATAAATTAGAGAACCCAAAAGATTATGTTCATCCATATTACAAGAAACATGCTTATGAATCTTGTTATACCCCTCAAATTATTTCAATCAATGGACAACAATAGTGGCCTACATCTGATTCTGCACCATTACTACCACCCATTTATAAAACACCTCCTAGGAGGCCAAAAAAAGTTAAGAAGAAGGGAAGTTAATGAATATGTCAGTCATTCAAATTTGTCAAAGAAAAATATTGGTATGAAGTGTAGCAGTTGTAATCAATATGGACATAATGTAAGAAGTTGTAGAAAGGGAAAGAAAAGCAAGGTAATTCTTATTATTATGTTATTTACAACTTCAATTATCTACAACTATGTGCATTCTAACTACCTTACTCCTTTAACAGACCACACGAGCAAGTGCGACTGGAGGAGGATCTGGAACAACATAAAAGAAGAACATCAAGGAGACAAAGTTCAACTGCAGGAGGATCTACATCAACATCACAAGGTAGAAGAACATCAAGAAGGTGAACTGCCACAAATGGAGGACCTGCATCAACATCACAAGCTGGAACAACATCCACTAGGGAAATTGGGCCTGAAGGAGGAAGAAGAACATTCACAAGACTACTAGCTGCACAAATTGTAGGGTCTCAAGCTAGTAGCAATTGAAATTTTAGTGTAGGCATGTGATATTTGTAATGCTTTTATGTACTGAATGTGACTTACGTAGGAAACAACTTAGTAGTGGGTACAATACTTTTTGACCACTTTTTTGTCATGTAGTAGCACATGTAATGTTCAGTAAAGTGCTAAGGAACCACTTGAATGTTGTAGCTCAATGACTTCTCCTATATAATGGTACCACTTTTGAATTGTTCTCAATTTCTGATTGTTGTCGTGGAGTGAAATTAAATGTTCATAGTCCATTTTATTCATTGTGCATTAAATTGGTTGTTGGACTTGCTTATTTTGAAGGCATAAGGGGGTTCATATGTCAGAAATTGACATATTGTGAATTTGACTTGTAAAAAGTCCTACTGTTTGTTAAAAGTCTAGCTTCATCTGCCAAGTCAACTGCCTGATTGGATTTGAAACTTCTCACTTTGTTGGTACTTTGCCTTGCTTTTGAGTTCAATCTATCATTGTGTTCAATTTCAAATAAACTTATTGTTTTTTACTTGAACCTGTCAAGGAACCTTGGTGCCGGTTTCTGGTATGAAATTTGGTATCAGATAAATTTACAAGCAATAGGAATGTTTATAATCTGAACTTTTTGAACTAAATGTTAGGATTCCATATATCAAATAATAGCAATGAACTGATTATGTCCTTCAATGATATTTGGTACGAGATTTGGTCATTACAAAACACGTGATAAAGCATCAACTTATATCATAAACACGTGATAAAGATCATTTTCTGCCAGAGAATCAATTTATCAACATATGTGACATCAGAAAACATCTTCATTGCCACTGTCTACTTACAAAGGGAAAATATCTTCACTGTCACTGTCTTCTTACAGAGGGAAAATATCTTCAAACTGTTTGATTTAAAATGATACCAATAATGTTCATACAAATGCACATAATTCCTTGGCAAGGCATAATTAAACTCAACTTCCAAGATTTTATTGAATGAAACATTTAAAAGTTTTGCTACAACACAAAATTTCCATACTAATTACAATTTATCTTCAACAAAAACATAATACAAAACATCACTGTTAATGCCCATGACAAAACAAACAACAGAAACATCATTTTCCGATATTTTCTCTCTTGCTATAAGTTTCTCTTCAACTTCTCGTTCTTCTTCCTTAGATCCAGTACAACATTTTCCTTTTCCATACAAACTTCAACTTCTTCAGACTTCCTCTGTAAGGTTGTTTTAATTTTAGAATCTTCTTCATCAACCCATTCAAAGTAGTTACAATTTGTATTACTCTGCCATAAAAATTACAAATCATTAATAAAAATTTCATCACAATAAGTAAATTATTTTCTCACTTACTGCCCAATTTCTACATTTCAAAAATAGTCTTCCTTTGTTCTTCAATATAGTTGCTTTCAACAACAACAATCTTTTCCCACAACCACAAATTTTTGAAGCTAATTGAGAGGAGGATCCACATGTTTGGGACTTTCCCGAACCAATGCTCCTTCACTTGCAACCAAATCCTCTATTGTCAGCTTTCATTTTCCTTCAGTAGTGATTTCGAAAGTAAATCAACTTAGTTCCCTTTATTCCCAAAAAAACCCTATATCCCCAATTCATCCCTCTATTCTCACGAAAAACAAAAATCAACTTACATGCCCAAGTAGACCAATGTCCAAGAAGACCAACTCCAACCTTTTGCTCTTCACCCTTCTTTCAAGCTTAAATGATGATTTCGTCTTTGCCCTACTGCATACAGACCACACTTCTAACCAAACTTTGGTTCACATTGGGTTCAAGTTAATAAACCATTATTCTGACTTTCCATTGAAAAATACCAACGTGGCAAACATTAGCCATGAAACATGTCATCAGACGTGACCAAACGTTAGCCAACTCAGTCTAATTTTAACGACATTGGTTTTGGCGAACGAGAAATTACAGTTTCCTTAAGGACAATGATCAAAATGTACCAAAGTTTGAAAGAGACTAAATCTAAAATCGCATGATAGTTGAGGGACTAAAGACATATTTAACTCATATTTTAATTAATTAATTTTTTTAATAAAATTTTTTCGTTTGTATTTTAAATACTATTTTTTTTCATATGCATTTTAAATACCAATTTATTTTAAGAAATTAAAAAAATTCATACAAAAACTATTCAAAATTGCATGTGAAAATTTTTGTATAAAATATTGCATGTGAAAAAACTATTTTTTTGGAAATTATTTTTTTATGAAATTATTTTTAATGATGTAAAAAAAATTAACATTACAGGTGAAAAGTTTTGTATAAAATATTCAAAAACTAATAATATAAAATCAATTAAAATATTTTATAATTTGAAAGACTTAATAAATCATTAAAATTTAATAAATATTTAATTATTTCGAAAGACATGTTTAAGTCTTTATAATTAAACATGAAAACTTTATTTGCTATTGGAATTGATTTAAAAAATCACTCATCCGTTTTCGTGTTATTATTATTATTATTATTATTATTATTATTATTATTATTATTATTATTATTTTTATTATGAATGTGTGCTTTTCAGATACATACAACTAGGACATTCAAATTAATTATAACAATTCTAAATTATACAAACAAAATTGGACTAAACAATTATCGGATATCATAATTTGAATTCAACAAAAACAATGTTGATATTCGAATGTCTCTTTATCAGATATTGAAATCTGATTTTTCAATTGGATTTTGACATCCGATAGAAAGAATCAGATATCAAGATTCGATATTTTCTTTTCGGATTATACATTTTTATATCAATTTTACTCTTCATAATTTTTTTTATTAAATTTAATAAATTTATACAAATTATTTTTTAACATAAAAATTATTTAATTAAACATTTATAAATTCATATAATTTATACAAAAATTAAAAAAATATATAAACTAATAATATAATTGAAAAACTAATATAATGAAGCATTTGAAAAAACCTTTAAAAACATAAAGCAAATATGGATATATGAAAATCACAACATCGGATGTCGAAATTTGATTCTTCCTTCATAGCATGTTGACATTTGATATTGTGATTTAGTTGGAGGTGTAAAGTGAAAGAGTTAGAGGTGAAGGGTTGACTATCTCTCTTTTTTAGCGAAATGATTTAGTTGAAGGGCCTGATTTCATTAATTAAAAGAATGCTTAATACCTCTTTTGGTCCCTCGAAAGAGGGGGGTTGTTCAAAGTGGTCCTACCTTTTTTTAAAAAGTTTGAAGCGGTCCCAATTTGTGAAAAATCAGGTCAAGTTAATCCTTTTTGGTTACAGTGTCAAAATTTTAACGGTGTAGCTGCCTCCTTGGCCAAAACTTAATGAGTTGTCCTCTTTTTCTCATACGGGGCACACTGAGGCAATATAACATGTCAATTTTGAATTTTAAAAAAACAAATTGCTTGCCACATCAACTTCATTTTCCACCTCCAGAAACGTTAGAGTCACAAACTGTTGTCGTTAACACCTTAGACCACCGCTAAGGCTACCAACTTCTTCCTAACAACAAGATCACATTTTCCTCCTCCATGTGCCACTGCAACGAAACCAAAAAACCACATCATCTTCTTCACTAGACTTTTGAAAAAACTCAGAAACAAAAATGTGAGCTCCTCCACCAATCTCCTCCTTCAAAACCTGCAAGAAACCGCAAAGACCTAAAGAAACCCAAATTGAGCCCCATCCATAGCCATCGAGAACTTGCAAAAACCAAATTCTAGAAAACCTAAACACTAATGATAGGACAGGAAACCCCAAATTAGGAACCCTAATCGCGAGTTCGTCGCGAATAAAAAAAACGTCCAACCCTCTCACGAAAATCACCTAACGAGGGTCTTTGATCGTTAAAGCTAGGGTTAAGGAGATTCCAAATTCAGTAGGTGGAAGCTCATCATTTTCACCTGGAGGGGGACCTGTACGTAATGGAGCTTCTGAAGGTCGTGTCTATGGGCGTCGACGTTCTTCCATTGAGATTAGAGGTTGAGGAAGGGGCGACGGAGGAGACTTGGCGTACATGCGAGCACCCTTCGAGCACGAAGTGGGATCCAAGGATTCTAAGACTCTTTATATGATGAGCCCAGACTTGCAGGGGAATAGTGGACCCGATCTTACTATATTTTTTGTCAGGGTTTAATTCACAATAAGTTTAATGATGTACAGTGAGTGTTCTTGTTTGTGAGTTTAATGAGAGGGTTCATTTGTATTTCTGGGTGAATTAGGATTCATCCCATCCCGGATTAGCCTACGTAGGTTTTTCTGTCTACGCATGTCTTCTCTCATGTTATATCTATCTATTCTTTCTCTCTGTTTTTTTTTCAAGCTTTTCTTAGGTCCTGCATGATTAATGTTTACGTTTTTTGGAATTTGGTTTTGGCAGGTTCTCGGTGGCTATGGATGAGGCTCGATTTGGGTTTTTGAAGGTGGAAGATGAAGCTAATGTGACAAGCAATTTGTTTTTTTAAAATTCAAAATTGACACGTTATATTGCCTCAATGTACCACGTATGAGAAAAAGAGGACAGCTCATGAAGTTTTGGCTAAGAAGGCAGTTGCACTGTTAAAATTTTGACACATTAACCAAAAAAGATTAATTTGATCTGATTTTTCACAAATTGAGACTGCTTTAAACTTTTTAAAAAAGTAAAATCACTCTGAACAATCTTCCTCTTTCGAACAACCAAAAAAGATATTAAGCCTTAAAAAAATACAGCGAGAAAAGGATTCAAGTGAAAATTATAAATGGAAGTATGCAAATTCAACCCAATATTTTTTTATCCCATTTCCCTCCTTCGTTCTTTTCCCATTTTTTCAAAATACGCCCTCTAATGTCTCTTGTAACTTACTTTACTTTACCACTCAACACTCTTAAAAAAATACCATGCTTGGGACTACTCACCTAACAAGCTGATCATGATTTCAACTGTTCCTTTTATTAATTAATTTATTGGTATACGTTTATACTTATACTTATAATTGTTATACATACAACACTATTTTCTTTACAAAATTCAAACAATAGGAACATAAAAAAATTGAGGTGGATGTTTTGTGATCAACGGTAAAATTAGATTAATTAATATTTAAAACAGAGAATTATGAAATTTTTAGTCCAACTTTTTTAAATGGTAATTTTCGATAATTGTTTTTTGTTTTGCTAATTTGCTTAAAGTTGCATTATCCAACCCCCTTACGAAGTGTTTATTCTTATTGGCTATTGATAAATGAGAATGGATTTTAGTTATTGTATTTTAATTAATGAATGTTTAAAAATTAATATCAGTGTATTTATGCAGTGGATAACACATTTTAAATTGTTTAGAAATAATATATATATATATATATATATTTCTTTTTTTTTTTTTTTTTTTTTTTTGTTTCAGCCGCCCTGGAAACATATTCCATATATAGATTTTTTGTATTTTGATTCTAATAAATATGATTCTTTTATCCATTTGAATTAAGTGATTGGTAGGATTGTTGAGAAATTTAACATGAGAACGAAAAATCATAATAAATTTTTCCAATCCAATTTAAAATATAAAATAAAAATTATAATACAATTTATTTACAATAGAATAATATAAGAGTCTCAAATATGTTAAACCCACATGTACAAAAATAAAATTAGTTTAACTTAATCATTAATAAAATCTAACCTAATTTAATTAGGTTAAATTTGGTGGGAGTGGAGAAGGAATTCATTGAAGGTCTTAGTGTTTGACTAAAATGTAAAAATGGCAGAAATAAAAAACAATTAAAATGTTAAAATGAAAGATAAGCAAAAGAAAACAGTAACACTGCAATTAAAGAGTGATGGAAGTAATATTAATTTTCTTTATTGCCACATTTATTATTGATTACCTTCTTTGTTTGTTAGCATATTCTTGAAAATGATGACCAAAGTGAAGCGGCTGGTGAAACCCTAATTAGTTGTCGGTGTTTGTTGTCAGAGCTCGTCTCTGTTTTCTTCGTCATCTCCCATCCCCGACCAGAGATGTGCCGAGCACACTAAAGCTTTCGACTTTCCGACACCCTCTCAGGTTTTACCTCTTTTACTTTTTTTTTCTTGTTTTTTTCTTTCTCAAAGGGCTTTTATCTGTGTTTTTTTTAGTATGCCCCTTAGTTTTTCTTATTCCCAATTATACTGATGAACCGAGGAAGGGGACGGATCACTTGCTGGCATTTGCATTAGATATTGTTTGGATAATTTTCGTAGTAATTGTATTGGTGACTTTAGAGTTGGGTTAGTACAAATATATGCAGAGTGGTGTGATGTTTGCTATGTTATTGAAGGAACAGTGGAATGATTAGCATGTTAAATGGGGTTATTTGTTTCAGTTTCTCATCGGATATAGGTTACAATTTGAGTTACATCGAGTGATCGCTTGAATTTTTATTACTTGTGTGTTTGGGTTCTCACTAAGTTATCTAGAAGCACGTTGAAGTACCAGCTAAATGTCTTCTTGTTTGATTGCACACTGAATATTTGATCTTGAGTTTAAGCAACTTTATGGAGCTTTGATAAAAATAATTTATACAAAGTTTTACCACTGCTTTAAGAATAAAAACATCCACATGTGAATCACATCCTCTTTTCTTTCAAAACCAGTTTTGCAAAATAATTACTCAAGCACACATAAACTTGAAGACTTGTTTTCTTGGCAGGTGTTTGATTAAGTGTTGCTATATGTTATAATGTTAACATTGTAGGTTTCTCCTGTTCATTACATAGTGCAACTTGAATTGGATGCACATGTTAGCGAAAGCACATAGTAAGGGGGATGGAACCAAGTCCCTGGCTAAGATACTGGCGAAGTGGAAAGAATATAATGCCCAGCTTGATTCCTGTGATGATGCGGATAAACCAGTTCGCAAAGTTCCTGCCAAGGGATCAAAAAAAGGGTGTATGAAAGGTAAAGGTGGGCCTGAGAACTCGCGGTGTAATTACAGAGGTGTTAGGCAGAGGACTTGGGGAAAGTGGGTTGCTGAAATCAGAGAGCCAAACAGAGGGAATAGGCTCTGGCTAGGTACTTTTCCCACTGCCATTGGAGCTGCCCTTGCATATGATGAAGCAGCGAGGGCAATGTATGGATCCTGTGCCCGTCTTAACTTTCCCAATGTTTCAGTTTCCAGTTTCTCTGAGGAAACCTCCAAAGATTCTCCATTGGCGAATCATTCTGGTTCCTCAATGGCTGTGTCTGCAAATGAATCCATGGTTTCACTTAGTAACTCTAAGGGGGGAGGAGCAGAAGAGGATGTTGATATGGAGCCCATTTCCTTATCCTTAAGTGTAAAACACGAGAACGGTGAAGGTGAATCAGGGATAAGTTCATCCCCTCCTTCTTCTTCATAGTGTACATTTGAACATGGCTAAAATTCTTAGCTCATGTACTTGTTAATGGTAGCTTAGGTTTAATTAATCCTGATATGTGGTCCCTGGAGATTAGCTGCTGTAAAACTAAAATGAACTTTGTTGCAAAATGGTCATTCTTCTGATTTTGGCCTAATGTGCTCAAGGTATCCCCATTCTGTTTTTAACTCATCATATGTGAATTATACTTACCTTTGTTTTGTCTTGTAAGATGCTCCTTCCCTGCTAACTCTACAACACCAAATCCATCTGCTACTGTCTCTTGATTTTCTTGCGTAATGCTGCATGAGTTGCCACTCTCAGAATTGATTTATTTCATTTGCAGAATTTCCATTTCTATATTATACTGCTTTTGCTATGAATGATTGATTGGATTATAATAGGATAGAATAGTGTATGGTGACTCTCCACAAAGCAGATGGGAACAAAGCATGAAGTATTTGAGTTTGAGATGGATTTGCCGCAGTTTCAAACCAACATAGATGGCAAACTCAATCTTTTCTATATAATAAAATCACATCGGATTAATAAAAAAGTTGTCAAGAGCAGGAGAATAGGAAGTTCATAACCATAATTATGTCAAAGTTTTGGAGTTTTTTCTTTTCTCATCATAGAATATTTGTTGTGCTGTTTCCTGTGACCCTCTGCCCGCAATCCCATTATGCTAGCTGTACTGAGTGTCTCTTCTTTCCATTATATTAAAATGATTTACGGCTTTCGAAAAAATAAAAGATAAAGCGATATTAAAAGGTTACACTAATATGTTGCTGATATTCTATTGGAAAAAGGTCCATTCTATAAAATTATCTGGTCAGTGTCAACATTATCCGTGGACTAATAAATGAATATTTTCTTGTTTTTTTGGGCAAAAATAAATATTTTCCTATTTTATTTTGTCAATCCCAGTTTTTGTAGTCATTCACATTTAAAAATATGGCTATTCTTGTTATCTTATTAATCCTTTTTTTATTCTTGTTACTTTTATCTGTAAATTTTAAAAAAATGTTTTATTTGTGTATTCAGGAAAATGTCAACATCAATAACTATGTTATCCAATTATATAGTTGTTTCTATTTTCTTAAAAACACAAGCTAAAGAATAAAATATAAAAATCGTGGGGGAAACGTATTTGCAGCATTTTTTAAGAAACATTTTAAATTTATATTATTTTGTCACACAAGTATTGGCATTATTAATTAGCATGAGAGTTTGACGATTTTCTTAACGGTAATATGAATAAATTGATAATGGTTATTGATTGGGCCATTTTTTTGGGCCTTGAAACTATATGTTTTTATATGAAATGCTTCTCCGTGCACCTCTAACCCTTCTCCTTGCACCTTCAAATGGACGATTTTAGCCTTCCATAAATGTAAAACGAAATTATTGAAACAATAAATTGTCACTTAATGTTATGTGTATATTTACTCTCCCTGCACCCCAAGCTTAGACGTTCGTTGCTTCTTTCTTGTGTTTTGTTCTTTCCTCTCGCTTTCTTTGTGGTCTCTTGGTGGAGTTTTTTTTACGGTCCCGTGGTCCTCTTGCCGGTGTGGTGTTCATTTTCTTCATTTGACAATCAATGTTTGAGTTTGTTTCATGAATACTATATTCTGGTGCTTGTGATTTGTGTATCAAGTGCATTCGTCATTAACTGACATTAAATTATGAATATTCCAGAACTTATATTACATATCACATGTATTTATAAATTTAAGAACTATATATTTCTGGCAATACTTTTTTATTGAAGTTTTATTCTATGGTTTATAGTGTAAAACTTAAGTCTAAGTCACAATATTTTGACATACGAAAATAAAAAATCCATCTCCAACTTTGAGATGGACTCCCACACGTATTTAAAATTAAAAATAATGATATTTGAATAACAACATTTGACAACATTTAGATATGGCTCACATGTCAAAATCTGAGTGGTGCACGTGAATATTATTTTTGAAAGCTAAGAATGACATGACAATGGAATTAGAGGTAGAGTTTCAAGTTTTGGGATCATTTTCTCTTTTCAGATTTCAAATCTGAGAAAGCTTCGAGAGAATCCGAGAGCGCGAAACCTAGAGAAAGTCTCTCATCCACCCAACCACCAATTGCTGTTGCCGGAGTGCTGTCGTTCGTGCTTGAAACCCAGAGAGAGTCTCCTCTTCCCTCCACCCAGCCACCCATTACCGCCAGAGTACCACCGGAGTGCCATCGGAATGTCGTCGGAGTGCACGAAAACTAGAGAGCGAGAGTGTTCGCGAGTGTTCCTCCCACCCACACACCTTGCTCTGTGCCACCCACCGAGAGTTCATTAAAGGTTGATTAAAGTTGGTTTAGAAACAACAAACAAAAATCATGGGTACTTCAGGTGAAGTTTTTGCACACGAAGGTCAATTATGTGCAAGAACTCATTTTAGAGTTCCTAATTTCTTTTTCATCATTTTTTTCCACTTATAAGTAATTTTGAACCAATTATTATATAATTTATGAAGAAATTGGAGGCAAAGGAACCCTATTTAGTAAAAGTCATGGTCTAGGAACATAACTGGTACCAAAGACAAAATAAGTGCGTACTTTAGGTGAAGTTTTTGCACACAAAGGTCAACTATGAACATGAAACTCATTTTGGAGTTCCCAATTTCTTTATCATCATTTTTTCCACTTATAAGTAATTTGGAACAAATTATTATACAATTTATGAAGAAATCGATGGCAAAGGAACCCTATTTAGTAAAAGTCATGGTGTAGGAACATAACTGGTACCAAAGCCAAAATAAGTGGGTACTTCAGGTGAAGTTTTTGTACACCAAGGTCAATTATGGTGCAGGAACTCATTTTGGAGTTCCTACTTTCTTTGTCATCATTTTTTCCATTTATAAGTAATTTAAAACCAATTATTATACAATTTTTGAAGAAATTGGTGGCAAAGGAACCCTATTTAGTAAAATTCATGGTGCAGGCACATAACTAGTATCAAAGGCAAAATAAGTGGGTACTTCAGGTGAAGTTTTTGCACACGAAGGTCAACTATGAACATGAAACTCATTTTGGAGTTCATAATTTCTTTGTCATCAATTTTTTCACTTATAAGTAATTTGGAACAAATTATTATACAATTTATGAAGAAATTGGTGGCAAAGGAACCTTATTTAGTAAAAGTTATGGAGCAAGAACATAATTGGTACCAAAGCCAAAAATAAGTGGGTACTTCAGGTTAAGTTTTTGCACACGAAGGTCAATTATGAACATGAAATTCATTTTGAAGTTCCTAATTTCTTTGTTATCCTTTTCCCCACTTATAAGTAATTTGGAACCAATTATTATACAATTTGTGAAGAAATTGGTGGCAAATGAATCCTATTTAGTAAAAGTCATGGTGCAAGAACATAACTGGTACCAAAGGCAAAATAAGTGGGTACTTCAGGTGAAGTTTTTGCACACGAAGGTCAACTATGGTGCAGGAACTCATTTTGGAGTTCCTAATTGACCTTCATGTGCAAAAACTTAACCTGAAGTACCCATTTATTTTGTCTTTGGTACCAGTTATGTTCCTAGATAACGACTTTTGTTTATTGTTCCTAAACCAACCTTTAATCAACATTTAATGAACTCTTGGTGGGTGGCACGAAACAAGGTGTGTGGGTGGGAGGAACACTCGTGAGCGGTCTCTCTCTAGGTTTCGTGCACTCTGGTGGCACTCCGACGGAAATGGGTGACTAGGTGGAGGAAAGAGGAGACTCTCTCTAGGTTTCGAACACAAACGGCGGCACTCCGACGACGGCAATATGTGGCTGGGTGGAGGAGAGATTCTCTCTAGGTTTCGTGCTCTCGGATTCTCTTTGGAAGCTTTCTCAGATATGAAATCTGAAAATAGAAAATGATTCCAAAACTTGAATCTTTGCCCCTAATTCCATTGCCACATCAGCTTTAAAAAATAATTTCCACATACACCACTCAGATTTTGACATGTGGACCGTGTCTAAATGTTGTCAAATATTGTTGTTCAAATATCATTATACAAAATTAAAATATGAATTAAGGGAATTGAAAGTTTGGGACTCCAAGTCCATTGAATATTGGAACCATACCTCATACATGCACTAGTGCAGTCAGAAGAAACGACAACGCTTATTTTTGTCCATAGACAACGGTTTCTCAATTCAATACAGATTATGTCAGAACTTAGATAACTTTCAAAATTTTAAAATAGAAGTGTATTGATATTAAATTTAAATATTTTAAATTCATATGTTCAGGATTTTGCTTAAAATTAACCTTTAGTTTTTAAATTAAGAAAACACAAATGTACAAGTTTTTTTTTAATTGTAAAGAATGTTGGGTATGAACAACTATTATGATTTTTTATTAATACAGGTATATTTTATGGACTTGTTAAGTCTAGGTTGATATGATTGTTGTTCTTATCATTATATAAATAAAAAAGTTAAAATGAGTTAATTTGATTTATATAAATTAATTTATGTAGCAAGTTTTGGGAGAAGATTAAAATGTGGTGCAAAATGGTTGATATGGAAATGATAGTGCAAGTAGAGATTGTATTAGAATGATAAGATGTAAAATATTTTAGTGTAATAGGTTTGGATGGAAGGACAAATAATGGTAAACCGCGGGAACAGACATGAGCTGGGAGAAACAGTGACATGAGAAAGAAGTTATTGTACTTGTTGGTGTGATGATCACATATCCATAACTTATGTTCCAAATATAGAATTCCATCAGGAATCTGATAGGAAATGCCTTCCAATTTCCAGCTACCTATGTGCCAACTGTCTTCTTCCTTATTTAGAGTAATTGTGGAATTCAAATATCTTAGTGAAAACTTAAAAGCTCATATGATCATAAAAAAGTAGTAAATAAATGAAAAGTCTCGTTTTCAAGACAAGTGCATCTATGCTTCCAAAGCCTTGTTATGATGGAGCAGTTCTTCCTTCTCATCATGGCATATTTATTATCCATGGGACCCATTACATTTTTGGAGAAGATTCTATCCACAACTTCTCTACAAAGATCTTCACCCTCCATTCCTCTCTATAAAGCCCCCTTCACCCCGTGTGTATTCAATCAGATTCTCCCTAAAGTTGCTCTTCTCTGAATCTCTCCTTGTTCAGCCACCACAAGATCTAAATTCATTAGACTTGACATAGTTTCCTCAGAATGAACAAGGTTGGTTTGGTTTTTCTCCTTGTAACTAAAATCATTGTGCTTCATGCATTGTCATTAAAGTCCGAGGCTCCAATGCCAGGACTTAGTCCTTTGGAAGTAAAAATCAAGAGCGAGGTTCAGCTGAGTGACAAAATTGTAGATCAGCCTCTTGCTGAGTCTAGAGGGTCATCATCACAGAAAGAGGGTGACTCTAAAGTAGAAGAAGCTGAGGCTCCTGATATCAGAAGGCTAGCAAAACATCATTCCACAGACAAGTCAGTGGCAGGTGGGGGTGTGATCTTAGGTGGCCTTGTTACAGTCACTTTTGCTGCTGTCTTTTGCTACATTCGAGTTACAAGGAAAATTGTAGGTGAACAGTGATCACTAATATCAGCTTTAGTTAAATTTTTCTGTTTTTTGGTTTTTCTATTATAGGATTAGGCTAGGAATAGGAAATAAATGGAAAGTGAAACTAAGACATTGGTTGAAATTGTATCAATAGACGTGTGATGTTGTGCACATTATAATGTTTAGTGAATATTCTTCGCATCATAATGGGTTGTGAATACGAGATTTTCTGTTTGAAAACATCATATATTCGTTTTGTTCATATAAAAGAAGAAAACTTTCTTTCATATGAGAGAAGCAATAAGATTACCTTATGCATTATAATCTTTATAGTTTTCTTAATAGTAAATTAACCACCCATTATATGGTTTATATAAAATATTTAAAATCACTTTTTATATAATACCTTAAAACTTCATATTTGTGACTCTTTTTTTTTTACTTGGATGCTTAGCAAACCGCTGAGTTTTGTGACTGAAGTAATTATGATTAAATTAATCATCTTTTCATATATTAATGTTAATATAATGTATAAAAATGAAGGGGTTCCCATAAAACAAAGCAGATAGTTGTATTATCTTCCTCTGCAGACAAAAAAAAATGTACAATGTTGTTAAGTAGGAAAAAATATTTATTAATTATACATTTGAAACTATTACAAAAAAAAAAATTTTAAACCTACAAGAAAAACAATTCCCTAAAAAAAATTAAACACACTCCACAACTTGACATGTGATTAAATATACGGTGTTAGAATTTGGCAATGTAGCTTCTAACACGGCATACTCTCTCATCAACTATAGATTTTTAAGGTTTAGGCCTTATCACATTTTACTTAAAACTCAAGTTTTGAATTGATAATTTTCAAGCATCTTAAAGTTAGAATTATAATTTGTCAAAATATATTTTCTAACATGAGAGTCCAACATATATAAATAAATAATTTAAAATGTTAATGATATCTTTCTATATTTATTATTGTATTTTTGATTCCTATTAAGTAAATTATATAATTTGCAAAATTAAAAGCGAAATTAAAATTTATTATTGTATTTTATCTCCGATGACCAGCGGCACCATCTTCGCAACCTGAAACGCAGAAAATACACTCAAAATCGCGACCTCCAAATGCCCTAAATCGCCGCCGTGAAAAGCCACCTGCAATCAGAGAAACAACAACCATGTGCAGATGGCGGCTTGGTGGTGGTCCATGGGTTTTGAATGGAGGAGATTGACTAGTGTCAAAAAAAAAATGATGTGTCATTACACCATTAGCCACATCAGCTGGTTTTTAACGGTGTTAGTTTTGGAAGACTAAAAATTAAAGTTTTTTTAAGAAGGAGGACTAAAATGTAACTTACTTTGAAAGGGACTAAAACCAAAACCACTTGAGGACTAAAAACATATTTAACCCTATTTATATATATATATATATATATATATATATATATATTAATTTTTTATATTATAAGAGTTAATATTTTACTTTTTAATGACAAAAATATTTTAATTAATATAATAAAATTGAGTGAATACTTTTAAAGAAAATATAAAAGAAAAACTTATATTTATTGCAAATATTTTAAACACACAAGCTATAAAAAAGAAAAGAAATATATAGAATATGTCGGTAAACTTTTTTATTAAAAAGTTGAATACAATATTTAGTGAAAAAATTATTTTTCATCTCATATTTCATAATTGTAATAAAAGTATATTTAAAAAATTAGAAACATTAATTATAAAATATTGCTTTTGAATATAACGTTAGGAAAACACTCATTAGAAAGTATATGAATACATAGTAAAGAGTATATGAATACATATTAGATGAGTATCTAAATACACTCATTAGAAACGTATATTAAATTACTATGTCCATATGATATTTATATGAGTCTACTAATATGTATTAGATATGATATTTATATGAGTCTACTAATATGTATTAGATGAGTCTCTTTATAAGTTAATTAGACAAGTTTATGAGTAGACATCATGTGAATTTCTCCATACACAAATCTAACCATCTACATTAGAGGAGTGTATTTGTGCATTAATTAGGCATGTCCATTAATATGCATCACTCATAAGAGGAATTTGTCATTGCTTAAACAAATCTAGCAATACATAGTAGACGATTGTGTTCATGCAATGATTAGATGAGTCTTTTAATAAACGTTAGACTAGTCTGTTCATACATTAATTACATTAAT
This sequence comes from Vigna reflexopilosa, assembly GCA_027742785.1. NCBI lineage: Eukaryota > Viridiplantae > Streptophyta > Magnoliopsida > Fabales > Fabaceae > Vigna > Vigna reflexopilosa. The sequence continues at coordinate 7,055,059 of CM050932.1, forward strand.
CTAACAACAACCATTAGACAAGTGTATCCATTTCGTGATTATATATACGAGTCTCTTAATACACATCAAACGAATTTGTCCATAGACTGTCTATATAAGTCAAACAATACATAGTAGATGAGTGTGTCCATACAATCATTAGATAAATCTATTAATACAAATTAAATGAGTTTTTCCATACATTAATTAGAGAAGTATGTCCATACAAGTATTAGTCGAGTATATTAATATATATTAAATGAGTTTGTCCACACACTGATTAGATGAATGTACTTATATATACAAATTAAACAAGTTTGTACAACTTTATTTTCACACTTCCAATTTTACCAATAATCACAAAATTGCAATCAACTACTCTACATTTTTTACATGGTCTATCTTTTATATTTTTAGATCATTTATTTATGCTTTGTATTTTTACATAATCTATTCTTTACATTTTTTTATTTTATTTTGCATAATCTATCCCTTATATCTTTACATCGTGTACTATTTTACATAATTTCTAACTTTATAACAAGATATTATAATACATAATAATATTTAATAATAATAAAAATAATAATATAATAATAAAAATAACAATAATAATAATAATATAATATAATAGTAATAATAATATAATGACATAATATTACTATATAATAATATAAATTCTTTAAAACTTTAAAGATATAAGAATAAAAATGATTTCAATTTTAATATTTTTAATTAAGATTCATATCGTCAATAACATAAAAATTTTGAAATTTAAAATATATAGTAACAAAGTTTGAATTTGAAATTCAAAATCATAAAAAAATTGTAAGAACATGGTAAAAAAATTTAAATTTAAAATTTAAAACAAATATATATATATATATATATATATATATATATATATATATATATATATATATATATATATATATGTATGTATATATAATTCAAGCTTTTTTAATAGACTTTTTTAATGTCTATGAATAACTTTCACATGTTTTTTAGTTCTAACCTTTCGAAATAGTTCGTATTTAAAACGGAAACAAATGTGAAAGTCCAAAAGTTTCAAAGATTTTTTTGACTTTTAACAATATAATAATATATTATAATACATAATAATATTTATTAAGATAATAACATAATAACATAATAATACTGATATAAATAATAAAAATAACAAACATGATAAAAATAAATAAATAATAGAATAATGTCATTGTTAATAAATTAAATATATATTAAGTATATACAATATATTTTGTTAAAAATATATATAACTAATTTAATACATATTTATCGTAAAAAATAATTAAAATTTTAATTTTTAATTTTTAAAATAAAATAATATATTGAATTTTAATTATACTTTGATAAATTCAAATTAATATATTAAATATAGTTTACTTTTTAATATAATAAATGAAATATACTTTTTTTGCCCAAAACTGTTACATAAATGTTACCTTTGTTTAAAAATTTTTACATAAGATTTTAATAATAATATTAATAATAATTATATTAATAATAATAATTAAATAATAATATAAATTAATAAATAAATAATTGAATAATAAAAGTGAAAATAATAATAATATTAATACTATAATAATAATAATATTCACATTTTATTTTGTATTAATTTTAATATATGATAACAAAGTTTAAATTTAAAAAATAAAATTTAAAAAATGTAAAATCATAATGTCTTTTTTATGACATTTTAATTCGTGAAACAAATTTTACATATTAGGAAAATTTGTATTAAGAAGTGAGCTTTATAGTCGATGTGGGTCTTCCAATACACCCCTTACATACCGAGGTATAGATACTTGAGCGTGAGAGTAGATTATACCATAATAAGAAATGAGTTTTAGGTCTAACTCAATCCCACAAAACTGGTTTGTGAGGTGAGGTTTGCATGCCACTTATATATTATAAATTGGCTTTATCTTTAGTCAAAATGGGACTTCCAACAATTCGTATTGGATGGAAACAAAATATGAAAGATGTGTTAATAATATTGTGAATATTATGATAATTTCAGTTTCTATTTTTCAGGAACATAATATAGTCCATTAATTATTTTACATATTTGTTTCATATGTATTGAAGTTATGATTTAGTTGTTGACTTTTCAGTTCCATTAATCTCTCCAAGTTTGGCATATTCATTGAATTCTGTGATTGCCAAACTCTATAAATAAGATGAGGTACTTTCAGTTTTGATCAGTAAACTTACTTTTATCTTTAGATAAAGACACCATCGAGTTTTTGAGTAAGTAAAGGTTTGGAAAACAAGTTGTGTTTGAGTTAATGCATTTTTCTTCCGAACAAAACTTGTTTCCCAAACATTTACTCACTCAAAAACTCGATGGTGTCTTTATCTAAAGATAGGAGTAGGTTTACTGATCAAAACTGAAAGTACCCCATTCTATTTATAGAGTTTGGTCATCACAAGACCTAAATATTAGTATGTTGCTCCAAAAGTGAAGAGGTTAATGAAACCGAAAAACCAACAACTAAATCATAATCTCCATACACATAAACAGAACATGCATAATGGTTAATGAATCACATTATGTTCTGAAAAGTAGAAACTGAAACTTGTACCATATTCACAATATTGCTAATAAGATGGAGAACTAAAAAGAATTAATGAAAATATGTGAATAATAAAAATAAAATTGTTACTATGGCTCACGTTTGACTGATCGGGAACAACGACTAGCTGAAAGGAAAAGAGCAAGCGGTTAAGGGAACGAGAAACGTCTCATGGCCGCTCGGTCCCGACAACCATTGAGCAGAGTTAAGGCACAATTAATGTCACAACGGCTACTATTAAGCGATTAAGGTTTGCATTAATGATCATTAAGAGATAAATTAATTGGTCAGATTCTCTTAACTATATATAGGTTCAATTTTGAGGTAAAGGGACTTTTTTACTCACTATTGAATTTAAAAAAACCTCCAGACAAAGATTCTGACTTGAGCATCAAAATGTATTCTGTAGGTCAGCCCTACACTGTTCGGTCATTTGAAGCCATGAGTGAACATTCGTTCGACGGAAATAAGAACTCTTTAGACGGTGATTCTCGTCCCATTTCAACAGGAACAAAAATAAATTAAATTAAAATATGATATAAAACAAATCATATAATCATTAATAAACTAAATAATAAAATATTAAAAATATTAAGTCATTTAAAATATATTATTAAAAAGTGAAAATTATAAATTCTTTCAACATTCAAAGATATAAAAATAACTATTTTTTCTAAAATTAAGATTTATATTGTTAAATTTAAAATTCGTTATATACATTTGATTTTGAAATTTGAAATATAAAAATAATGTAAAAATATGGTAACAAATTTGAATATAAAATTCGAAATCCGGAAAAAATTGTAAAAAATATAAAGTCTTTTTAATGAACCCTTTTAATGTACTTAAATATTTTTCATAAATTTCTAATATATAGGAAGATTTATTTATGTCGGGAACAAAATCTGGAAGAAGAAAAATTCAACAAATTTTAAAAGTTAATAATTTATTATATCACATAATGGTATTTAATAATAATATAGTAGTACAATAACATAATAATATTAATATAATAATAATAATATAGTAGTACAATAACATAATAATAATAATGGTAATAATAATAATAATTAAATAATGATATAAAATAATAAATAAATAATTGAATAATGATATTTTTAATAAACTAAATAATCAATCATTACAAAAAATATTTCATTTAAAATTGCCCTAAATTTAAATAATAATTTAAAAATAATTTTCATAAGTGTAATATTCAAAAAATGAAAATTATTAATTCTTTAAATTTTAGAAGATAAAATGAAAAATAATTATTTTAATTTAATTTTTTTTCTATTAAAACTCAGTATACTTCGGTAATAACTGAAGAAAAGATGTTATATATATATATATATATATATATATATATATATATATATATATATATATATATATATAACACAAATGGATATAAAATGGGCTACGAGTATGAAATGTTAGAAGAAACTGACATGTTTTCGGTGTTAGTACTAATTAGTCTTACGCGTTCCCATACAGAAAATTTTAACACGATTTAGTAAATGATAGCTGGCAAACATAAAGGACGAAAATTATTGGTTTGGTAAACAAACCTCAATAATAACTTCTGAAGCATATACTGAACAGTATCAGCTGCGGGTGTATGTCACTTCATGCGTGCTACAGTTGGATATGCATCATGCATGTATAGGTTGAGTTTGTTAACATTCAAAAGAAGAAGTAAAAGCATCACCATTTGGCAGAAGAATAAGGAACATAAATGAATCAGAAATGTTCAGAATATTAGTAAAAAGGCATGATTCTATTCAATACTTTCTACCATTACTACGGCCCAATGTTGGAAATCGTTATGATATTTAGCTGCACACCCAGTTTCTTACACACTACAATATTCTTTCAGGATTTAAAATGTAGTTCACCAGAAGAAACTAGTCTCTTTCTAGATTAAATCCTACAAGTTAACATAAATTATACCATGATACAATATCTTATTCGGTTTATTACTAAAACTTGAAAGACTACAGTGGAGTGGGACGGGTTTAATTTCTGCGCTAATCACAATGGAAACAAGAGAGTTTTTTTTGTTTTTTTCAGAACATGGATGGACTAATTTTCTGTGAACCAATTCTTGTGACCAGGGACCCAAGTTGGGCATTTGGGGCTGAAGTAATTGGAAACAACTTTGGAGTTAAGAAGGTCGATAATGGGCACATAAGTGACGCAACGAGGTGTCTTGTATTGGTTTATGGAGGCACCTTGGCTGAGAGCAAAGTCCATGAGTTTGTCAAACGTGCCATTCTCAACCACCCTAATTTCCAAGGCTCCAATACACTCTGACACCCTTCCCTGCCTATACACGCTGCTCAGAGATTCTTCAATTGCCAGGCAACAATCACAAAAAACAGAAGAAGGAATTTCTGGGATTTGCCCCCCATTTGTGTTGATTTCCCAATAGACAACGTAATGGCCTGGGATTGTTGACGTGTCCACGCAACTGGTGTATTCAGTGAGAGATGCACCGAATTGTGGAAGATGATCGGCACCAGTTTTGACAGCATTGTGGAGCTCAACTTCGTCGGTTTTATCAGAATCAATGCTGAGAACCACGTTCTTTCGACACACGAAGTTGAACTGAGGAGCCTTGTTCTTGAATCCAGCTACACGGAGGATGTCGCCAACCCGGTACCTATAAAGTCCTGCATCTCATGATCCATAATTAATTAACTATTCAGGTAATTATAGTATCATCACTTTACGAGAGAGTAATACTCTCAACATTATCAAAATTATATCATTCTAAATTAACTATTGATATTATTAATGAAACTCATTAAATAAGAAATGGATCCACCAAATTTTATATTTTTAATAATTTTCAGTGAAACTAGAAACATGTGTAAATGAGAGTTTATATGCCCAGCAATTGTCAAACATAAATATATATTTGTGTATCTTGAAAATATGACATTTTATAAAAATTAGTTCTTAATTATGTTTTTATTTGTTTTATATCCTTAACCTGTTAAATAAAATTAAAAAAGAAAAAACATACTTAGGAAGTATAATTCAGCACATTGAAATTGTTTAATTACCTGCGTAAGTGGTGACCACAAGCTCGTACTCTTGATTCAACTTCACATCAACAAGATCTACCAGATGTTCATGGTCTAGGTTAGAAATGGAATCAGTATGTCCATTGATCTGATAGACGGGCAAGAATTCAAAGTAGGCCATGGTGGGAATGAGTGTGTAAGACACCTCACTCGGATCACACAAGGGGTTCAAATTCAGGCCAAAGTAGCACTCAGAAGAAGCGTACATGGTGCACACAAGAGGAAGACCATTGCTATAATAATCCAATATGGGAATATACTGAGACATGGTTCCCGTGACAATAACATCAACATACTTGGTGTTAGGCCATATCCTGGTAATGATTCCCTTCCACGACCCCTTCAAGCATTCGGCTTCAATGAAATCCGCAAGCGTGGGATTTGGTTTCAGGACTTTCATCACAGCTTCTCTCACAGAGGGGTCAGTGATTTTGGCGTCGTCGAGGGTGCCCGTTCTTATGTCATTGCAGAGACAAAGGAAGTGCTTTTCGAGGAACTTAAGGGCACGGATGAAACCGGAAGCGAAGACTGCCCCAACGCGAAGAACTTCCTCGTTTTGGCAAAGGCCACAGAGCAACTGAGAGTACATGCTTTGGTAAGAGTGAGGGCAGAGAATGGTTTCATTGGGGCTGGTGTAGTTTGTGTAGGGATCATGTTTGCGGTGCTTGAACTGTGAGCTTTTGTAATAGCTGGTGAGAACTGGACGAGCAAGGAGCCCACCGGGAGTTTTGGCTTCTGATTTTGTGAACAGAAAGTACATGCCTTTTCCTTTCTCCAAACCAGGCACAAACTGATCCATCACTGGCATCAACAAGCTATAAAGCAATGATCTTCTCTCTTGTTCTTCTTCGATGGTAGGCATCAGTTTTCTCTCCCCACCAGACGTTCCAGAGCTTATTCATTCAATAGACATATCAGATTATTTTCAGTTACACTGCTTCAATATTATAACAACAGATTCTTTATATGCATTTCTCTCTACATATTTTTGAACCAACAGCCTGATACTAATCTTAGGCATTAAATTTTCCCATTGTTAGTATACTTGGGCTTACGAAAATTAAATTGCAAATATTAACACTGCATGACTCTATACTGATATATATGTATACGCACTTGTATAACTTTAGGTCACTCATAAAGTATTACTGAATGATTTTGCAAATAATTGTTATAATAACAAACAAATTTATTATATATGGTAATTTATAAGTATGAGACAAAATGCAAAATCCATTTATATATTATGCACAGACATATGATGTGAATAAGTGACGGATGTATTTTTCAGAGTTATAGGGGAGAAATTACATAAATAAAATGTTTTTTTTATATAAATAAGATATTTGAGAACCTATTTTTAAGTATTTTTTATCATTAAAAAAATTAAATTTATATTTACAAATAAAGTGTGTAAATATTTGTTAGGTGTAAAAAAAAAAAATATTCATTACATAAGTTAACGTGATATGAGTTCAATCTATATTAATAATGATAATCTATATTAATAATGATAAGGAAATACATACTTACATTCATTTGATACACATTATAAAAATAAAACAGCTATAAAAAATAAATTTTCATATATATTTTAAAAAAAAGAAGGATAAATTAAATGAAGAAAAAAAAATTTGTGTGTACCAAATTATCATTTATGAATGTATATAAAAAATTGATATTATTTTCAATTTAAAACTTTAGACAACAAATTTATGATTTTTTTTATATGGTATTTAATATTATTATTATTACCCAAAAACTTAAATTCACACTTATATTATTTTTAACAATAAGCATATATATTATTAAAGTTTTATTTATAAAAATATAAATACTATTAGAGAAAAAAAGTTAAACAAAATTAAAATTCTTCCTTAAACTAAAATTTCTAAAATCTAAGCTACACAAGTTGATTTTAATATATGAAATAATTTTAAATAAAATTTATATTTGATATATATATATATATATATATATATATATATATAAATTTATTAAAATGAAATATTAAAAGATAAACTTTAACTCTAACCGAATTTGTCAAAGTAATTTGTAAAATGAAATTTATTACATATATATTATAAATTTTATTTTATCGGGATCCAAGAGTTTTATGACATGATAAAAAATTACCATGACCTCATAATCATGTAATTAACTCTTCCTTCTAAGCTGAAATTTTCCATTATCTATCACATAAAGTTCGGTTAGAACTATAAACAAAGCTCACGAAAGTGTAATAATTTATTCATATTCACTTTGATAGGATGTGTGACAACTCATACCAATAATAAATAGTTTGGTTAAAATAAAATATATATTGTTAGTATAAAGAAATCATATGCATGTTAATAATTTAACTTTTTTAATCCATCCAGACTGGAAATCTCAACGGATACCAATTTTTTAAGTATAGAACATTTTAGTTTAGTTCTTTCTCTTTAATGTCTGGTGTCAGATTTACACCAAATTCTTATCAAGTTGACGAAATTACAGTGTGAAAAACTAAGAAAAGGGCAATTTGGTCAGACAGATCGAAGTTTGATTTTAGCCTAATGTAAAATAAGTAATAGTAGAAGAAAAAAGGCAAAGTGAAATGTGTAGAGATATGAAAGTGGGTTTACCTAGTGAGGAATTCTGAGATGGGTTTGGAACATAAAATTGGGGAGGTATCACCGTTGGCTATGCGATCAATATGAGGCTTTAAATCCTCGTAAGTGACCACTGGGACGAGCTTTTTGAAAGTGATTCTGTCAGTGCGAGCATCTAGGCCATGGCGTTGGAGGTACTCAGCTTCTGTACTACAAGAAAGGATCTCTGCAAGCACCTTTTCTTGAATTTCGTCAGCGTTTCTGGTGACCTCTTCAATGTATTCCAGGGCTCTCTTATTCTCCTGGATCATACTACTGTTACTGCCACCATCATCAAGCTCCTTTGGCTCGAGGCACAAGTGCTTTGGAGCCTCTGGCATGGCTGCAGAATCAATGGCTATCGAGTTTTGGAGTGTGGCACCAAACATGCACACTATAAAGGCAAACTGGGTTTAGTTTGGAAGAGATGAGTGTGGGTTGGAAAACTAAACAAAGAGAAAGTGCATTATATAAAGGCAAACTGGGGAACCCTCTCCAGAGTCTCGTCCAAACAAATAGGACAAAGGGGTATAACTGTAAACTTCAAAAAAAATGTGACTTTAATTAATTTCCAAGTAATGTTATCGGTCTATCATGCAGGGGTTTAAAATATGCCTTTACAAGAACTTTGCTTCGGCAACCGGGAAAGGATACGATTTCTGTGTGAAAAAATTATTATTATTATTATTATACATGCTTAGATTATTATCATTTTAACTATTTTCAATATAACATGTATTTAGATGTTATTTTCTATATATATAAAAAAAAGTTTAAAACATGTATTAATTGTCATCACATAGGAATTGATTGGAAACATGGTGTGAAACTGTTTGATAAGTAAGGAAGTTTGAAAAAAAGGAAGCAGAAAGAATAAGGGAAGTAGTATATAGGGTACAATTACCGCGGCTGTTGTTAAGAAAACCAGCAACAACGTTGGCTGCGCGGTAAGTAGATTACGGCTATAGTTGCATAGAAACAGGTCATTACATATTTTGGTGTTATTATATTTTTTGCCAAATGTTGTCTGGTTGAGTATACTAATAATTAATGAGTGTATTAAATGTTCTTTGACTACTACTCTTATCAGCAGGATCCATATTTTTAGCTCTGCTACTGTATATAAAACAGTTTTGTTAGTTATGACTGAAACTGATGTACACAGATTAGACTATTTTTTATATATTTTTTTTAAGAAATATTTTTCTAATGACTATACTTTTCTCTAGATATTGTTGTTTCTTGTGAACTTATTACTGCATGCAATATACTTGACTGGTTAATTAGGTATAAAAAGCAAAGCTGTTGGGAAAATGAATTAAAAAGACAGATAGTGAATTTGATTTGAACTGACACGTAAAATGTTTAAACTATTAAAAAAGATGTTTTTAATGAAAATTATAAACAGTGGTATAATGTGTTGTCTTGTAAGTTGTAAATGCTAAACTTTTTCTTTGGACTTTTAGGGCAGGGGGTGGCAAAAAGGGTTTGGTTATTCGGTTAGCATCAATCCAAATATGCAATATAACTGCCTAACTATCCAACACTTGATAAAATGAATGGGATGGATGCTATATTTTTCCAAATGAGGATAGTGATAGATGATGGAAATAAAAACCTTAAAGTGTTGAGTAAATTGTTCATTTTTTTTTTCTCTCTTTCAGGACCCATCTCACTGATTCACTAATTCTGTACACTATCCACTCCACTTCCACTGTGTAATGCACGACTTTCTGGTTGAATTTGAAAGTCGCTGTTTCTAGCTCTACACGAACACTGAAATTGTGTTATCACACTCAATATTCACTTTAATAATATAAATACATTGATGAAAAACTCATTTAACCGACTAAGTGTGGAAGACTTCCTTCGCTACAGTAAGTTGAATTTTGGTGGCCATGTAAGTAACAACTCATTATTCTGATATTTTAGGTTGAAGATGATGTTGATACTTTGTATAAGTTTAAATAAATTATATTTATTTATATTTAAAGTTTAAAAATAAAAAAGAATCAAAATTTCAGTCAAAAATAAATTTTAATTTCACTTCAAAAGTTTAAAAACTAAAAGTATATTTAATTCAAATAAGAATTACAAAAAGATGTAAATTATGGACGAGATTTAAGTATATAACTATTAAAAAGAATTAGTAAAGCAAATGAAAGGATTTTTAAGAGGACCATGATATTTTAACAAATTTTTAATAATAGATGATATGTCACTATTTTATTTGTTTGTATATTTGAAACAAACCAATCACAAGCTGCCACATAAACAGTTATAAAAAAATTGTCAAAAAAAGTTGTTAAAGATACATTTTACTTTTCAAAATTATGTCACTCAAAACTAGGGCTGGACAAATATAACTGTATTGTACTATAGTTAACTGTACTATATTATACTAAAAGAAACTTAACCACTTTTACTAAAAGTTCAGTACACTATTTTATGATTCAGTTTTTAAAAACTGAACTTATAAGAGTTTCGGTTCAGTTAACTGTGAGAAATGTATCTACTCTTTTCTCTTCTTTAGTTCCACTGGTTCATCTTGTCACGAAAACGTTATTTAATAATAAAATATTAATAAAAAATTAAAAATTAATTTTTTAAAACAATTTTTTTATCACAAATTTTTATATTTTTTTATCAATAAACATATATTACTTTTTAAATAATATTATATTAAGTAATAAAAGTAAAATATTTTTTTTAATTTAATTTTATTAAATGATTAAGTAATAGAAATCATAAAAGAAAAAAAACTATATAAAACAAATAATACTTTAAATATATTATATTCTTTAACATATTATTAAATATGTAAAAATATGGTAAAGAAAACTTTTAATGATATTAAAATGTGTATAAGCGCACACACTAAAATAACTATTCATTTTAAAAATCACCTTACTTTAAAATAAATATCAATATTATTATTTTTAAATGATAGTATTTTACATACTAAAACTAAAATATATTTTTTCACGTTAAATTTTATTAAATGACTATATAATTAAATATCATAAAAAAATAGTAATATAGCAAAAATAATTAATATTATAGAAATATCAAATGACAAAAAAATTAACAAACCTTTATTAAGAGTAATTTTTCTAGTATCATCTTTTATTATATTATAATAATTAATAAATATTAGTTTAATTTTTACATAATAAAATATAAATAATAAATAATTGATTAATAAAATAATTTTACAAGGCAACAAAATAAATATAAATAAAAAATTATTTTAAAATAAAACAAGTAGATAAAAAGATAAAATAAATTATATATACGTATAAAACAAAAAAATATAAATAAAAAATTAAATAAATAAATATAAAAGTAAAATAATATTCATGACAAAGTAAATATAAATAAAAAATAAAATAATAAAATAATTTCCATACATATATAATAATAAAAGAAATATAAATAAAATAGAAAATAATAATATCAAATAATTAAAAAATTAATTTGTAGGACACTTAAATAAAATAAAATAAATATTAAAATAAATTCAATTAAAAAGAACATGTATTGTTATACTATTCAGTTTAATAACTAGTACAATTCAGTTTAAAATTAATATAATTTAGTTTAAAATTAGTATAATTAGTAGTTCAATTCAGTTTATATTGTAGTTTAGTACAATTTAGTATAGTTCAGTCCAGTTTGATAAAACAAAAAACAGTTCAGTTCAGTTTGTCTAAACTGTTTTACAGTTTAATTCAGGTTAGACAAATTAGTTTTTAATTTAGTAGTGCAGTGCAATTCAGTTCTATTTGTCCACCCCTATTCAAAACTATGATAATTTTATAGCGAAAACAAGTTGATTTATAATAGTTGATTTGTATGCATCATCTTCGGTTGATTTATAATAGTTGTTTGACCTTTTTAATCAACTTAAGGAAATTACTTCATTCTTATACTTTTTGTACAATTTTAAATGAGTTGTTTGTTATGTTTCAATTTCCTTATATTAATGTAGTGTCATTACATTTTTGGCTCAGTTATCATAGATAACTTTTCTTTATCCTTATTAATTAAAGTAAATATATATATTATCTTAAAATTTGAAAACTAAACATATAAAAAAAATATTATTTAAAAAAGCAATTAAAATAGAACGGGAAATATAACATATAATAAAATAGTCCTAATTATTTTTCGTAAATTGAAAAATTAAAGTATATATTATATAGAGATTTGTCAAATATATGTTAAACGAGAGTTCATCGCTCCATTAAAAACTAACCTTCGTCATATGTCCAAATAGCTTGTATTTTACAAATTAAAAATATTAATTATGTCCGTTTCCAACTTAAATAATATTAATTTAATAATTGGAGACAAAATATATATTACAAAACCTTGAGTTTCCAACTTGAAGAGATGGCTTAGTCAAGAGATTGTGAGGAAGAAAAAGAAGGAGGAATAACGGATTGTGACAATTTAGAACTTTGAGTTCGCGGGTCTGTGGGTCCATGGGTTAGGGATATCGATGTAGTGACACTTTTTTCGGTGGGAGGAGAAGAGAGTAGATTTGGTGGTGGAGGGAGGGAGGGAGAACACGTTGTTATTGACGGAGGATAAAAAGAAGCGGACGGGGAGGTGGTTGTAGAGAGATGAAAAGTTCCTAAGTTTACACCGTGGTAAGATATTAGCTACCTCGGCTTCTTTTTAATACCTTTGGTTTTGAATGACGAAAAATTATGGTTTCTTTACAAAGAAAGATCAGAGTGTATTAAAATTTGAAAGAGAGACTAAAAACAAAATATATTCATAGTTTAGGAACTAAAAACAAATTCGATTGATAATTTAGGAACTAAAAACATATTTAACCATTTGTTACATTACATTTTGAAGGATCATGATATTTTAACAACACTTTTTAATAACTTTTTTTACAACAGGACATATGTCACTATTTCATTCGTCTGTTTGAATCTATTTAAAAAAAATATTTAAAACAAACCAATTATAAGCTGTCACGTATGCGTTATCAAAAAATTGTCAAAAAAGAATTGTTAAAGAGAACTTTTCTCATTTTAAATTCACAATAATTAGAATAGAAGTGAGGGTTTTGAGGAACTAGTTATTTTGTAAAATAATAAATTTGAACACAAAAACAACAGGTAATAAAAGTGGAAGATTTTGGGAGTGTTTACGTTAAAACTTTGTTAATAATTAGAAACCCAAATTTGGCGCACTCGAAGACTACATTTAGCGTATCAGTTGTTGAATGATATCAGGAACTTGTGTCTCTTCTCTTTTTGTCTCTTTATCAGTGTTTCCAATTTTTTGCTTGTTTATAAGTCTCACGTCTTTTAAACGATTGTTTCTTTGGGAACACGAATACGATGAGTAGAATAAGATTTTGACTCAACTAGCTGAGAGAAATATACCAAGAAGTTCCTCTTCATACAAAGTATATATAACAATGTCATTGATTTCAGTAAAATTACATATAGGGATTTACAACAGCACATGAAGACCAGGGAAGCACTGATATTTTATTAACACCAAAAGGTTAAAGTCAAACAAAGTTTTGTATAGATTTTGGAGATTTATTATAGAATATAAACAGAAACTCAAAAAACATACCATTCATTTTCAGGAGAACAAATCTTGATCATGTGTTTCAATGCTTATTCAACAATTCCAAGACGTGCAGCTTCGAGGGTATTACCATTATTAATTCATGTGTTTTTCTTCCTGTGGAGTACTTTTTACACATATATCAGTATTTTCCCCAACATTTCTTTTTTAATTCAACTCTACTGCTACATGGTGGAGCTACAGACCCAGGTGATCCATCCTCTTCCTTTCAACTCTGGAAATGGACTGTTGCTTTAGGGGTATCAACTTTCAAATCAAGTTTATTATAATTTTTCATGTTTTCTCTACAAATATTCAATTTTTTTTAAGTGCAGAATATATTTTTATATATTTTAATTTTTTATTTAGCTTTTTCTCATTTCTCTCTGTCAAATCATTCACATAATCTCATAACAAATCATTCACAAAATTCATGACGTATAAGTGATTTTTTTTTAATTTATTTTTATAATGAAAATTTTAAATCAGAAAAATTAAAGTGCTTGTTCGAAAAGATCAAAGTTAATTAAAATGACTTCACTTTGAAAAATAATACCGGTAAATAATGCATGTAAATTTGGCCAAATATATATATATATATATATATATATATATATATATATATATATATAAAATCATAAATCTAAACGGCCTTGAGGATAAATTAAAAAAAAAAAGAGAGTATATTTCAGAATGTTAAACTACACAGGTATAACTTGCAGAATTTGTAAATAATCATGAGTAAATGATAGAATAAGATGATTTTGAATTGTAAGTGAAAATAAATATGTAATCTTATGTATAAATATTATAAAATTACAGTAATTAAAAGACTTTAACTAATCGTCACAACTAATATAAAATTAAAGATTACAAATAATTTAGAGGACTTTATGAAGAATTAAAGTAATTAGAGATATTATGTGTTTTTTTGTTAATGTAATTAAATATACATTCAACTACTTTCTTAATAACTTAATAATTTTACTTAATTAGTAATTTGATTTTGTAATTTAGTTTTTATTCGTTTTGATTTTTATATTATTTTTTAACTTAATTTTTAATCTTTATTAAATTAATGTGATTCTTTTATTATAAGTGTTAAGTAACCACGTATCAATCTAATAAAAAAAGTTAATTAATAATTTAATTACTATATTTAGACTTAAGAGTTTAAACCATTATGATGTCGTATTTTAAAATTAAAAAAAAATCATCATAATAAAGAATAAGCATCCAAAATTAATCTCTTAAAATGCATGTTCAGAAACAATAACGAACTCCATAAACAAATTATATATAATTTGATGAATGAAAACAGATTATGTTTTGATTTGACTCCACCGAGTCGAAAGAAATTGAATGTATTTCTTTTAGGGTTCCATTTTACAATATTAATTTGACGAAAGGATAAGCATGCATAATAATGTCGTTGTCTTACTAAAAACAGGAGCTGCTGAATGGTGCCCCAATGACGGGCTTCTGTAACTCAGAAACTGACGTTTGTCCAATGCCTTTATGCCACCTACCTAACATGAATGTCCATAACATAAATGTCTTCAACCATTGTTATGGAAGATCCCTCTCCATTCTCATGTGGGAGACAATACCATCTCCTTATACTACATTTTGAGCTACTTAAAGTCTTTCTTGTTACTTAATTATCATCCTTAAATATCTCAAATTACTATATATAGATAATTTAAAATATATAAATAAATATAAACTTATTTTATAAATTATTTTGTAAAATTAAATTAAATTTAAAATTCTTTTTTTCATTATTAAATTTATTTCATTACCTAATATCATGTTATTTATTAATATATAATTTCATGTAATAAATACAAATTTCATCTTACAATTTTATGAAATTAAATTATATTTAAAATCTCCTTCTTAATTCATCATAACACACATATGCAATTATTAATCTATATGTTGAGTAACTTTTTTCTGCTCTTAGAATTGGGATTAGAGTAATAATTGATGCATATGTTTTGAGTCTTACCATTAATAATTTGTATATCTTTCTACTCTCTTTTCATTCACTTTCTTTGCTATCTATTACTAAACCATACTGTTTAAGAGTTGAGACTTTGAGAAACAAATTTGCTTTTTGGTAACCTGAAAGTGAAGAATTGTGAGGACAAAATGATATCGCCATCCAATTAGGTAGACCTTGAAAGAGGACCTGTCTCTATGCTTCCATAGATATCAATATCTGCAACTATATGCCCACGTGTTCATAATTTAAACTATAAACAATTTGTGACAGTAAATCATAATTTACACTACGTGGCCTAATAAACAACACAATTAGGTTTTTTATGTTGTTAAAAAAAAATTAGAGGTTTTTTAATGATAAAATAGTGAAGACTGTATTTTTAACTTGTCGATTAAACTCCACTAACAGACCTAGGTAGACCTAAACATATTTTCATTTCTGAATGGGATTGAATATCTGTTGGCAGTCCCATTCATTATTCAGTAGTCAAAATGAAGGTTGAGATCCATGTTACAAAGGATAACCCTTTCTTTTATATATTATATATTATATATTACACCTCCTTATACATATCTACATAATAATAAGTAATATGTGATAAAAAATAAAGCAAAATAAAATTGATCTAAATATGTTATATAAATATCACAGTAACATTCAAATCAAGAATAGCGGAAGCAAAAATATGAAAGAATAATGTGCAGTAAAGTGCGTACCTCCAGCCATTGCAATTTTGTAATCCCAATAGAGACAATTTTGTTTTCTAAACCTTAACTCACTCAAACTCGATGGTGTGTTTTTCTAAATAGAGGATTAGGCTTAGTGATCAAAACTGAGAGTAATACATTCCCTATATATAGAGTTTGGCCATCACAGGTTCAAAAATAATGGATTGGGCTTTACCTTTAAACAATATAATAAATGTTCCATAACCTCTATGCAGTTAAAAAGGATAAAAATATTAGCTTAATGGACCACTTTATGTTCCTTAAAAATAGAAACTTAAAATGCTATAATATTTATTTTATAATTAAAATAAATATGCTAACATTCTCCCACTTGGTCCATTATCCAATTATTAACCATAGCAAGTGACAGAATATATACGAGTCATGGCGATAGGTCCTCTGATAGTGAGTGTTATCTTCCATGTACCACAATATATATTTCTCTCAACATTAGCTTTCAACTTAATGCATAAACCATATGTTTATGCTAGATCAAACTTAAATGATATCTTCTCAAAACAAACATGCACAAAAACATATGAGAGAAACATCAAACTGAATAAAAGTTTCATTGAAAATAATAAATGTACTGATAATGAAATTACATCATGGAACCAAGTCTCATTTGCACTACATGATCCTTAAAATTCTTTGGTGGCATGCCTTTAGTTAAAGGATCAGCAATCATCAACTCAGTGCTTATGTGTTCAATGACCACTTTCTTTTCCTTAACACGTTCTCTGATGGCTAAGTATTTGATGTCAATGTGCTTACTTCGACATCCACTTTTATTGTTCTTAGCCATAAACACCGCAGCAGAGTTGTCACAGTACAACTTTAATGGCCTAGAAATAGAGTCCACAACTCTAAGCCCAGAAATGAAACTCTTCAACCATACACCATGCGAGGTAGCCTCAAAATAAGAAATGAACTCAGCTTCCATAGTAGAAGTAGCAGTTAAAGTCTGCTTGGCACTTCTCCAAGATACAGCTCCATCAGCTAACATAAAGATATAACCAGATGTTGATTTTCGTGAATCAACACAACCAGCAAAGTCTGAATCGGAGTAGCCAATCACTTCCAAACATTCAGTTCGTCTATATATAAGCATGTAATCTTTTCTCCCTTGAAGATATCTCATTACCTTCTTTACAGCTTTCCAGTGGTCAACACCTGGATTACTCTGATATCTTCCCAAAACTCCAACAGCATATGCAATGTCAGGTCTAGTGCAAACCTGTGCATACATAAGGCTTCCAATAGCTGAAACATATGGAATATTCTTCATGTGTTCCCGTTCAAAATCATTTTTCGGACATTGATTCAAATTGAGTTTATCACCCTTCACGATAGGAGCTACACTTGGTGAATAATTCTTCATGTTAAACATCTCTAAAACTTTGTTGATATAGGTCTCTTGAGACAAACCCAAAATGCCTTGAGATCTTTCCCTATGGATCTTAATGCCAATGACATAAGATGCCTCTCCCATATCCTTCATGTCAAAGTTCTTTGAGAGAAATTGTTTCACTTCATATAGCAAACCCATATCGTTGGTTGCAAGCAAAATATCATCCACGTATAATACAAGGAAACAAATCTTACTCCCACTGACCTTTTGGTATATACATTGATCCATGGCATTTTCTTCAAAACCGAATGAAGTGATAACATCATGAAATTTTAGATACCATTGGCGGGAGACTTGTTTTAAGCCATAGATAGATTTATTAAGCTTGCAAACTAAATGCTCATTGTCTTTAGAAGAGAATCCTTCAGGTTGCTTCATGTAAACCTCTTCTTCCAAATGACCATTAAGGAATGTTGTTTTCACATCCATTTGATGTAACTCAAAATCAAAATGAGCTATTAATGCCATAATTACTCAGAAGGAATATTTCTTAGATACCGGAGAAAAAGTCTGTGTAGTCAATTCCTTCTCTCTGAGTGAACCCTTTGGCAACAAGTCTTACCTTATGTCTCTCAATGTTGCCTTTTGAGTCTTTCTTGGTTTTAAAGACCCATCTACATCCAATGGATTTTACACCATCAGGCAACTGAACGAGATCCCAGACTTTGTTGGATGCCATAAAATCCATCTCGACTTTCATGGCATCATACCATAGAATTGATTCTTTAGAACTCATGGCTTGTGAAAACGTTTCAGGATCATTTGCAGCACTAATATTGTAGTCAATTTCTTGCAAATACACTATATAATCACTAGGAATTGCTAGCCTTTTAACTCTAGTAGATCTTCTTAATGTTGCCTCATCATTTTCCTGAGGAACTTGTTGCTCAAGCAACGGTTCAGTAGGTTGTTCAACATCATCTTGTTGTTCCTCATTAGCAACTTGATCAGGAAGGTCATTTTCAGCAAGTTGTGAAGCTTCAATTATTGTTTGTCTAACACCCATTTGTGTTTGAGGGGTGTGAATGACAACCAATCTATCACTTGAGCTAGAGGGTTGAGCTTCATAGTGATCCATTTCATTCCCAATGTTTGGAAACTGATCACTCCCACTAACCAAGTCATTCTCAAGAAATTTTGCATTTCTTGACTCCACAATCCTAGTGTTATGCGATGGACAATAAAATCTATATCCCTTAGACTTTTCAGCATATCCAATGAAATACCCACTAATAGTCCTTGGGTCTAGTTCTTCTCTTGTGGATTATAAATTCTCACTTCAGATGGACATCCCCAAACGCGTATATGTCGCAAACTTGGTTTCCAACCTTTGAATAACTCACAGTGTCTTTAGGACAGCCTTGGTTGGGACTCGATTTAATATATACACAGCCGTTTTTAGTGCTTCAGTCCACAAGAATTGAGGAAGTTTTGAATTACTCCTCATACTTCTCATTATGTCCATTAAAGTTTTGTTCCTTCTTTCTGCCACACCATTCTGATCTGGAGAACCTGACATAGTGTATTGGGCAACAATTCCATGTTCTTGAAGAAACTTCGCAAACGGACCAAGTGCTTGTCCATTCTTCGTGTATCTACCATAATACTTTCCACCTCTATCTGATCTCACAATCTTGATTTGCTTTTCGCATTGTAGCTCAACTTCAGCCTTAAAAATTTTAAAGGCATCCAAAGCTTCATCCTTAGAACGAAGTAAGTAGAGATACATATAATGTGAGTAGTCATCTATAAAGGTGATGAAGTATTTCGGACTACTGGCGTCCATATCCGAATAACAAATATCTGTATGAATAATTTCTAGTAAACTTGAACTCCTCTTAGCACCTCTTTTAGACTTGTTAGTTTGCTTACCCTTTATGCAATCCATGCAAGTCTCAAAATCAGTAAAATCCAAAGTACTAAGTACTCCTTCATTGACTAATCGCTTAATTCTCTGAATGGAGATGTGTTCCAATCTACGATGCCATAAAACAGAAGAATTCTCATTCATAACATATCTTTTTAACTCAACAGTAACGCGCATAGAGTCATAAGTGATATTGTTTTGCAAAATAATGGAATAAAGACCATCACATAATTTACCCAAACCAACAACTTTGGATTTATTCATTAAGGTAAAACCAGAGTCTGAAAAATTAAATGAGAAATCCAAAGGTATAAGTTGTGAAACAGACATCAAATTCTTAGAAAAACAAGGAACATAAAATGTCTTTTCCAAATGCAAAACAAAACCACTACTTAAAACTAAATTGCACGTTCCAATGGCCTCCACATGTGAACTCATCTTACTCCCTGATTAGATATATTGCTCACTTCCCACTGCCTCCTTAGGTTTTGCATACCCTGTAAGGTATTAGAAACATGGATTGTAGAACCATAATCAATCCACCATGTGTTATGATTAAAACTAGTCAAATTAGATTCATAACAGATAAAAGC